>JACEFZ010005599.1:0-297500 GCA_014155875.1 Cepaea nemoralis | reverse complement strand
GGCTAAGACCAAAATTAGGAGGGTACTGATCAGAGAGTTGCTTTTTGCAGATGATGCTGCAGTTACGACCCACTCTGAGGAAGAATTGCAATGTCTACTATCTGCATTCTCCAATGCTTGTTCTGAATTTGGTTTAACAATTAGCAAAAAGAAGACACAGATTATGTCACAAGGTGCACATGGGGTACCATCAATCTTTATTGACGACGCCGAACTAGAGATAGTAGACCATTTTACATATCTAGGATCAGTGGTAAATAGCAAATTATCCCTAGATCAGGAAATCAACATCCGGATTGGTAAGGCAGCAACAACAATGAACAGGTTAAGAAAAAGAGTCTGGGAGAACAGGAAGCTTACTGCCAAAACAAAAGTCCTTGTCTATCAAGCCTGTGTCCTTAGTACTCTTCTCTATGGCAGTGAAACCTGGACAACTTACTCACACCAAGAGAACAACTTAAACAGCTTTCATATGCGGTGTCTGCGAAGAATTCTTGGTATTAAGTGGCAAGACAAAATCACAAATACTGAAGTATTGGAAAGATCAGGTTGTGTGACAGTTTATTCCATGCTCAGTCTTCGTAGACTTAGATGGATAGGACATGTTAGGAGGATGGATGATGGTAGAATACCAAAGGATATCTTTTTTGGTGAATTACAGATGGGTAAGAGATCTCAGGGTCGGCCTCTACTACGATACAAAGATGTGTGTAAACGGGACATGATTGATACAGGCATTGATAATGCACATTGGGAGCAAGTCGCCGCTGAACGTGTTGCATGGAGGGCAAATATCAGAAATGGAATAAAGTCAAAGGAGAAAATTATTGCAGAAAAGTCACACACCAAGCGTTTGAGACGTAAGATGGTGCATGGTGGTGGAAATGACCACGTGTTCACATGCACCCACTGTGAACGGACATTTACAGCGCAAATTGGCCTTATCAGTCACACTCGCTACCGCCATAGTTAAAAGTTATTATGCCTTTTTAGAGCACAAACTATCGTCTGTCAAGACGGCAAGGTGCCAATGTGTTATTATTATTATTATTATACACGTGCCAGGCATAAAGCAGACATAGGCGATCAAGACTCACCTCTACCGTCTGATATGCTGTTGACAGTGGTGCTGCATATATTACTACTTCCTACCCGGTTGTTTAAACACACTTCAAACATATGTCTGTCTTCCTCTGTCTCTCTTGCCTTTTAACACACAGAGAGTAATGTGATACAATAATGTAAAGTAACCTGAGAAGAACTCTTTGGGTGTCTTGTAGTAATGAGTCTTGTCAATGCCGTTCAGTGCTTTGTCGAGCGTCCCTCCGGTATGGCCGTCCTTGGTGGCTGTATCGGTATCCTGCAGATCCAGTAAGGCATTATATGTTACCCAGAATACCATTTGTTATAAAGGATAGGATTGTGTGCTGTCCAGAATACGATGTGTTATGAGGGATAGGATTGTATTTTATCCAGAATATGATGTGTTATAATGGATAAGATAATACGTTTTCACATATTAATCTACACATGCCAGATGTGTGCAAACAGAAAGACATGATAGTCAGCTTAAAATTACCGTGGTAGACAATTGACATTACTGTGCGAACATGTGTATATTTCAGCTTGAAGGATTTATCTAGTTCTTTTACTTTATGTTGTGAGAATTCTGCAGTATGTACCTGACGAGATGCAGCGAAATATGCCAGGCAATAAATCGTGCAATCTATTGTTTGTGTTTTCGTTATTCAAATTCACCACGGGAAAACATTGTTTTGAATAAGTACATATGTTAAAATGATAAGTACATGTATTATAAAGAATAAATACGTGTTATAATGGATAAGTACGTGAGTTATAAGGGATAGGTATATATGTTATAAAGGGTAAGTATATATGTCATAAAGAACAAGATTATTTTTTATCCATAATATGATGATATCTTACAATGGATAAGTGTATAAGATTTCCAGAATATTATAATATATTACAAGGGAAAACTTCATATGTTACAAGGGATAAGTTCATATGTTAACAAGGGATAAGTTTATATGTTACAAGGGAGAAGTTCCCTTGTAGTCTCCGTGGCGAAATAGTCAAGCCGTTTGACTCGGGCTCCGAAGGTTGTGCGTTCGATTCCAGGCGGTTCACGAGTTAAATTTTTCGGAGACTCCTGTGGGTCGTCGCTTGAGCTACGGAGGTTTGCTTTGTGCGACGCTTTCCGCGCTGCGGCAAAGAGACCGAGCCATATGGGATAAAACCCGGTGCAGTGAAGTCGACCCTGTCGACTTTTAAGCGACTTTTTTAAAGGATAAATTCATATGTTATAAGGAAATTCCACATACTAAAAGGGATACGTTCATGTGGTATTAGGAATATGCTAATATGTTAAAAGGAATAAGTTTATATGTATAAAGGATAAGTTCATGTATTATAAGGTATAAGATTATTTGTGATCCATACTATGAAGATATGTTATAAGAAATAAGTTTATATGTTACAATGGGTCAGTTCATATGTTCTAAGTGATAAGTACATGTGTTACAAGGGATACAAAAAACATTAAGTTGCATGTCCTTCACAGGACGTAGCAGTCAACCCCAGCATTTTCGATGTTCGTGATTCCTGGGCAAATTTTACGTTCAGTAGTTTTCCATTGCTTTCTGAACGACCGGCTCCTATACCTTTTTCGAAAAAACCAGCACCGTTGTGTTTCGAACCCGGGTATACGGGCTCACAAACCGCGTTCGCAAGCCCTTAGGTGTGTTATAATGGATATGTTCATGTTTTTGAAACAATACGTTTATATGTTACTAGCTGACACGGCCCGGCTTCGCCCAGTCCCTGGTGGGGAGTATCTCATTTAATTCATGTAAGTAGTCATATAAGCTCCCGTTCCCGTTCCCGACTATCTATCTGTCTGTCTGTCTGTCTGTCTGTCTGATCCGGCCCGGCTTCGCCCAGCCCCTGATGGCGAGCATCTCATTTAATTCATATAAGTAGTCATATAAGTTCCCGTTCCCGACTGTCTGTCTGTCCGTCCCTCCCTCTCTGTCTGTCTGTCTGTCTGCCTGTCTGTCTAATCATTTATTGGTTGCAGTTAGAACAACCTTAGATAAACGAAGACCAACTTACAAAAAGCATTAGAAAGAGCACTTGAAAGATCTTTACATCTTCCCCAACAATTAACTTGGGTAAATGGAGCGGCGGCAGCAGCATCAGCAGAAGAAGGAAAAGGAGGAGTAGGAGCTGGGAGGAGGAAGAGGGAGGTGGAGAAGGGAGGAGTAGGAGGGAGGAAGAGATAGGCGGAGAGAGGAGGAGGAGGGAAGAGGAGGGAGGAGGAAGGAGGAGGAGGAGTAGGGAGGAATAGGAGGGAGGAGGAGGCATTAGGAGGAGGAGAGAGGAGGAGGAGGTAGGAGAAGGGAGGAGGAGGGAGGAGGAAGGAGGAGGAGGAGGGAAGAGGAGGGAGGAGGAAGGAGGAGGAGGGAGGAATAGGAGAGAGTATGAGGGATTAGGAGGAGGAGAGAGGAGGAGGAGGGAGGAGAAGGGAGGAGGAGGGAGGAGGTAGGAGGAGGAAGAGGGAGGGGGAGGTGGAAGAGGGAGGTGGAAGGAGAAGGAGGAGGGAGAAGGAGGGAGGAGAAGAACGCAGGGGGAGGAGGAGGAGGGAGATGGAGGAGGAGGGAGGAGGAGAGAGGAGGAGGAGAGAGGAGGAGGAGGGAGGAGGCGGAGGGAGGAGGTAGGAGGAGGGAGGAGGAAGAGGGAGAAGGATGAGGGAGGAGAAGGAGGGGAAGGATGAGGAGGAGGAAGAGGGAGGAGGAGGTAGGGAGGTGGAGAGAAGGAGGAGGGGGAGGAGGGATGAGGGGGAGGACGTAGGAGGAGGAGGAAGGAGTAGGAGGAGAGAGGAGGAGAAGGGAGGAGGAAGGAAGAGGAGTGATTAGGAAGAGAGAGGAGGGAGGAGGAGGGAGGAGGAAGAGGGAGAAGGAAGAGGGAGAAGGAGGAGGGAGGAGGAGAAGGAGGGAGGAGGAGGGAGGAGGAGGGAGGAGGAGGAGGGAGGAGGGATGTGGAGGGAGGAGGTAGAGGGAGGAGGAGGAGGAGGAGAGAGGAGGAGGAGAGAGGATGAGGAGGGAGGAGGAGAAGGGAGGAGGATGGAGGAGGAGAGGGAGGAGGAGGGAGGAGGAGGGAGGAAGAGGGAGGAGAAGGGGGAGGAGGGAGGAGGAGGGATGAGGGGGAGGACGTAGAATTAGAAGGAGGGAGGAGGAGGGAGTGGGAGGAGAGAGGAGGAGAAGGGAGGAGGAAGGAAGAGGAGTGATTAGGAGGGAGGAGGTAGGAGGAAGGAGGAGGAGGAGGAAGGAGGAGGAGGAGAAAGAGGGAGGAGGAGGAGGAGGAGGAGGGGAAGAGGGTAGGAGGGGAGAGGAGGAGGAGGATTTTAACGCATATGCCTGTAGACAACTGCAGCGAAAAGGTGGGTCTGTCTATCTATCTGACCCGCGTGGCTTCGCCCAGCTCCTGGCGGATAGCGTCTCATTAAATTCATACAACAAAAAAAGTAACTTAAAAGAATGTCCTTCCACACACCATCCATTATTTTTAATGAAAACTCTTTCTAATCACCTGCATGACTACAGTAACTTCTTAAGCAAAAAAAGATGAGTTACAATGTTATGCATTATGCATTATTTTTATGAAAACTTTGAAAATGCCTTACAGATTGTATCATTATTTATTATAACTCATATGCCGGTACATAACTATGGACAAAGAGTTTATAAATCTTTGAAAACGATGCCACAATATGACTATAAGTTATACAGAAAAGTTATGCCCCTTGAAATAACTTTTACAGAGTTAAGTCCCCTGAGATATATGAAATTACAATGAAAAATGGAAAATGAAATAATATTGGGTAAGCAGCCGATTTCACACTAAAAATATATGACAGTTGGCAGCTCTGGAATGAAAGGAAGACGTGTAGAAAATTTCATCTCAATCGGATGGGCCGTTCGCGAGCGCATAAAGGACATACGGACAGACAGACAGACAGACAGACAGACAGACAGACAGACAGACAGACAGACAGACAGACGGAGATCGCAATTTATATATAAGATAAGGGATAAGTACATGTTATAAAGGATAAGTACATGTGTTATAAGGGATAAGTATATGTGTTATAAGGGACATAATTATTTTTTTTCATAATATGATAAGTTCATATGTTATAAGGGATAAATTCATATGTTACAAGGGATAAATTCATACCTTTAAGGAATAAGTTCATATGTTATAAGGGATAAGTTCATATGTTACAAGGGATAAGTTCATACCTTTAAGGAATAAGTTCATATGTTATAAGGGATAAGTTCATATGTTACAAGGGATAAGTTCATACTTTTAAGGGATAAGTTCATATGTTATAAGGGATAAATTCATATGTTATAAAGGATAAGTTCATATGTTATAAAGGATAGGTTCATATTTTATAAGGGATAAGATTATATGTTATCCACTCTGTTGTTGTATGTTATGCAGTATATAATGATATAGCTTTCAGTATATTTATATATGTTACTCAGTGCATCATACTATTATCCAAAATATGACACGTTTAGAATAAAATGTGATAACTAGTAGATATTAGACTCGGAAGTCTCCATGGCAAAGTGGTCGAGCCGCCTGCCTCTTGCTCCGAAAGTCGTGGGTTCGATTCCGACTACGTCTTTTCAGATCACAGGTGCATTTTTTTCTCGGTGACTCCTGGGGTCGTCGCAGGAGCTATGGAGTTCGTGCTTTGTGCGACGCTTTCTGCAGGCTCGCGATTGGAAAGAGACCAAGCCATATAGGGATCAAACCCGGTGTAATGAAGTCGATCCTCTCGACTTTTAAAGACTATTCAAACAGATTAGATTATTAATACACTTATTGGAATAGAGGAAATTAAAGTTATAACTAATAGAGATTGTAGTGGCAAGACAACTAGCGGTAATATAAGAAAGTAAAGATATAACGAATAGAGGTTGCATTAGCTGATTCAGTGTCAAAGAGAATGTTGGTTTGGACAGAACACGATTATGTTAACCAGTATTATCGAGTAAATGTCCGTTCACTGAGCAATTTTATTGCCTAAGATAACACGAGACAAATCAAATAAACCGATGTGGTATGGCGATATATCGTCTTTCTGTTATAATTGGAGGTTACATTTGGCAATGAATCAGTTAATAACATATCTGTATGTATTCGAAGCAAATAAAATTATAAATAGCTCAGACTGAATTAATTTAACAAACTGACTGTAACATAGTTAATTACAGTTATAAATAGTAGAAAGGGGATTATTAATACAACTGCCTGTAATAGAAGAATGTACAGTTATAACTAATAGCGATATATATGCATGCTGAATAGTACACACTGGCCTTTGAAGTGCACTGCTAGTTGCGACGTACAACCCTCGAAAGAGGAACGCAGCAGTAGAAGAAGACAGTCCTGCAATGTTTTATATATAAACTGTCTTGCCCTATGGTAGCCAATCTTGGAATGTGGTCGTGCAAATTAGAAAGGTATTGGAGGCAGTGAAGTTGTGAGACGAATGTTGCGAATATATTGGACAGCATCTAAACAGAACACTCAAGGCACAGTAGGATGACAACACAGGAACAAAATGGCATACTTACATCGTGAAAGACAATGTTGTACGGGTTCCAGGTGAGAAGTGGGGTCAAGAATATCACCTCTAGTGGGACTGCATAGGAGACGCGAACCACGTCTCTCTCACATCGGGTGGCCAACTTGTTATATTTATTGTATCTGTTTGAACAGAAGTGAAACATATGATTACATTCAATTCAATTCAACTTTATTTTAAAAGGGTTACAAATTGGGCACGCAGGCCCGTCTTACATTCGGCCCTTACAATCACTCATCTTTCATTCATCAACAGTGCATGATACATTCACATAGGAAATTACATTGTCAAATGAATGTTGTAAACATAAACAATGCATATTACAATGTTATGAGACACACCCCTCACCCACCCACACATCCCCTCCCACCCACATACACCCCCACCCACCCACACAAACCTCACCCACCCATACACGCACACTCTCCATCCAACCACACACATTCCCCACCCACACACACCCACCCACACTCACACTCCCACATACCCACCCCACCCACCCACACACACCCTCACCTAGCCATACACATCCGCACCCATCCACACACATCCCACCTACCCACACAACCCAAACACCTAACCAACCCACCCTTCCCTATTGACACACAATATGAACAATTAGCAGACAAACTGAAAAAACATCTAATGGCAGAGGAAATGTGGTTTCTGGGGTAATTGCAAAGGATGCCATGGACAGACAGATAAACCAGTGAGCAAGTCCTACAAGAAACAAATGAAAACAGTAAATTGATTAGAGAAATTTAGACGGAGACAGTCAACATTCTTTGGATACATTACGAGAAGAAATAAACTAGAGAACTTTGTGACAACTGGCAAGACTGAGGTGAATAGAACAAGGGGGAGGCAGAGAAGTAAATACCTGGATGGCGTGGCCACTGGCATGGATCGAGACCTGAACACGGAGCTGTTTCATGACTCTGGTGATCGAGTGAGACGGCAAAACATGACCACCCACGCGTATCGGCGTGGCACATGATGATGATGAGATATCAATAACTGGCGCTGGGACTTCCGAGTATTTGATGAATAGCTCGTAAATACGTAGAGCACACATATTCATCAAGGAAGCAGTGAGGGAGCATCTAGGGTCTTCTAATTCGTGTCCTAATGCAGCTGAACGTACCAGCAACACAACGTCCATCCAGACACGTGCACTCCCTATAACAACTTGACTGTTTCCTTTTTAGACCAACCATCATCATCATCATCATGTGCCATGCCAATAAACGTGGGCGGTCATGATTCGCCATCTCGCACGATTACCAGAGTGATCGAACAGCTCCGTGTTCTCTTCTCCGCCATGTTACGTGGCCAAGTCAACCAGTTATTTACTTCTGCCTTCCGCTTGTTCTTTTCCCCCTCAATGTTGTCAGTTGTTACTACGGGTAATTCTTTAATTTACTTCTTCTTATAACGTGCCCAGACAATTTAGACCAATATAGACCGGAATGTCAACATGATGAAGATGCTTGCAGATGTGCAAATTGATGGGAAAGACCTTAGACATATACAAAACGTATACTGAAAACAACAAGCTGTCATAAAGATTGATAATGAAATAGGTCAATATCAGTCTATTAAGAGAGGTGTGCGACTGGGATGTGTAATGTCTTCAGATCTTTTTTCTTTCCTATACAGTGAAGGTAGTTTTAGAAAGTTAGAAGACATGAGAGGAATCACCATTGGGGGGAACGTAACATCAATAACATCAGATATGCGGATGATACAGTATTGATTGAAGACAATGAGCTGGATCTGCAATATTTAATAGATTTAGTTGTTGCACACAGTGAACAACTAGGCTTAGAATTAAATTGTACAAAGTCGCCGATTATGGTCGTCACTAGGAAGAAAGAAATACCACAATGTAAAAGTAAATGGTAATATTCTTCATCAAGTGAATAGGTGCAACTATCTCGGAACAGTCTTAACATCTAATGGGAGATGCCTTAGAGAGATTAGAACAAGAATTGTCATAGCCAATGTAGCCATTTTCCAGATGGAAAACATACTGACCAATAAAAACGATGTCAAGTGCAAAGAGAAAAAGAGAACATGTACTTTTGTATGGATGTGAAGCGTGGAGAATGAACAGACAAGATGAAAAACGTCTAATGGCTGTAGAGATACGGTTTCTGAGGAAAATGTGAAGAATATCATGGACAGATAGAAAAACCAGTGACAAAGTCCTACAAGACAAAAGTAAAAACCGTAAACTGATTAGAGAAATTAGACTTTGACATTCACAATTTTTGGACACGTTATGAGAAGAAAGAAATTTGAGAACTTGATGACAACTGGCAAGATTGAGGGGAAGAGAACAAGGGGAAGGCAGAGAAGTAAATACCTGGATGGCTTGGCTACGTGGTTTGGTCAAGACAAGAATACAGAGCTGATCCATGATTCTGGTGATCGAGTGAGATGGCGAAACATGACCGCCCATGCTGATAGGCATGGCACATGATGATGATGAGCCCGGAATACTTAATGTGCGGAGATGTTGATTGTGAAAACATGACATAACAATTATAGAAACAATCCGTCGTGGAGCATCACTGTCCATCCAAGACATGCACATCAAGGATTTAGCTCATCGATTGCTGTAGGTTTCGCGAGTCTGGAAATAAAAGACCTTTTTTCCGCGCTTTGAGGCTATCTGGTATTTGGTGCTAAAATTCACTACGGACTTTGTGAAAACATGACATAACAATTATAGGAACAATCCGTCGTGGAACATCATTGTCCATTCAAGACATGCACATCAAGGATTTAGCTCATCGATTGCGGTAGGTTTCGCGAGTCTGGAAATAAAAACTGCATACGATCTGTACACGTGGGAATAGTTAGAGACCTTTTTTCCGCGCTTTGAGGCTATCTGGTATTTGGTGCTAAAATTCACTACGGACTCAAAGAGTGTGCTTAGTAAGGTGAAGAAAGAAATTTTTGTGGTGAATGGCTCACGTCGCTTCAGATGTCACAGATTGTGATAATTGTATACATTTTTTATCCTGGCCATGCGGGAGTGCGGGGGAATGAACAGGCTGATAGGCTGGCAGGGAATGCAGCTCCTGATGGTAGATTACCTATGGACAAGGGAGAGGTGACCATGCGCCTGTGGGACCAGGTGGAGAAGGTGGGGGGAACATATTGAGAACCCTATGTGGATAGGATGAGATTGATGGGGATCGACGGGGTTTCTGGGAGAATCTCAAACCTGAGAGGGAAGACCAGGAGAACTTTCAACCAGATAGCGGTGGGAACGATAAGTAGTAAGACTCCTCGCTGGCTGTTAAACGAAGGGACGTAGCGCGTATCGGAAAGTCCCGAATGCAGTGGTGTCGATTCTTAACTCATCTCAACTCAACTCAACTAAAATATGGGTCTTTGGTGTACTGATGCCATCATATTTTGGAGGCCTGAGTGTACGGAAGAATAGGTGATCAGTCTTTAATCACAGGTAGCAGACAACTTGTCCTGTCGCGCTCACATCATTGTCAGCCCAACGTCCTAACCGTTACGTCAACGCGCCAGGTATATGGTGCTAGCCCCTTATTTTCATAATCCAGTCGACACTCGATGGATGATGTGACTAATATTACGTTAAGTTCAGCATGGCCGAATAGATAAGAACGCCTGTTCTTAAACATCCGGTTTGCTGATGTCGAGGTAAGGGGTTCAACCCCTACACAAGACAGTTGGACTAATATGTTGACATATCGTTCGTGACATGGGGACGTTAATTGCAAGTACCTTTGAAGTCGGGGTGGGTTCATCTGATGGCGAGGGACGTTGCTAATTGGTAAAGCTAATCCACACGCAAAATTCAGTCCATCACTACAAGAAGTAGTGTGTGTGTGGATTATGCTTAAGATCAAAGCGAGCGAGCGCAAAAAAAAACAAAAAACATTACGTTAGTAGCCATATTTCTCAGTCCAAACCTGGTACCTGTTTTAGGCTGGGTCACCTGGGCACTCAGATCAGTTAAGTCAAGAACCGACATCTGTTCAAGACCGGGTCAGGCACACCGAGTAGCGACCCCAGATATTTTGTTTTTGGGGTCTACAGGAATCCAAGCACTTAATCGACGCTGGAGGACTTGCTTTGAACGCGGTGGTGACTTCATCGTTTTTTTTTTTTACTATTATCAGAATATATTCTCTCTCTCTCTCTCTCTCTCTCTCTCTCTCTCTCTCTCTCTCTCTCTCTCTCTCTCTCTCTCTCTCTCTCTCTCTCTCTCTCTCTCTCTCTCTCTCTCTAACACACGCACACACACACTCACACACACGCAAGCTACACGCGCGCGCGCACACACACGCACATTTAAGGTTTTTATTTGAAGCTCCCTCATATCGCCTAATGTGACCTCCCATTTGGACAGAAGGACGACACATCGCCACACTACGGTTATTGTTTTATTTGTTTTGTTTCGCGGTATCTTCCGCAATTTTAAAGCTCCGTTAATATACATGTACATTACAATACTTGTACATTTACGTGTGTACCATGTTTGGTGCAAGCCTATTTTTTGTTTGGCACTGAATCTATTAACAGAAGAAATGGACTTCATTTATCTGATTCATTAGCCCTTCACTATTTGTTCAGTTCAGCAGATTACGATGGATGGGCATGTGGGATCCTGGCAGAGAAACAAAGTGGATTTAGGGGGAAAGTCCAAGATACAAGTTCAGGGAAATAAGAAAGAGGTGGTGGGGATTTGAACTAAAAGCCAAAACACCAAATGTTTTGGGCCCGTGAGACATAGATCATACAGTGTAGAACTAAAGAAACCACCAAAGCAGTGAATGTCTTGAGCCCAGGAGACAAGAATGAGAAGGCGAAGAACTAACCTAAAAGCCAAAACACCAAATGTCTTTGGACCACGAGACAAGAATGAGAAGGCGAAGAACTAACCTAAAAGCCAAACCACCAAATGTCTTTGGTCCATGAGACAAGAATGAGAAGGCGAAGATCTAACCTAAAAGCCAAAACACCAAATGTCTTTAGCCCAGGAGACAAGAATGAGAAGGCGAAGAACTAACCTAAAAGCCAAACCACCAAATGTCTTTGGCCCAGGAGACAAGAATGAGACAGTGAGGATTTAAACTATAAGTCAAATCAATGAATGTCTTGAGCAGGAGGGGCATAGATCAAGAGAACTGAATGATAAAAATGACTATTTAACATAATAGTAAAAAGTATTTACTGGTACAATGTCAATAAAAGAAAGACATCACAATGTATAGGTTACATTTTATAGCACTGGTCTGTCTCCAGCGGAGCCACGCGTGGTTGAGTTGTTAGCGCTACAAACAAATTTTCATCGTTGAATCCCAGAGCGGTATACTGATATATACAACAGAAATAGAACATATGCAATAGTCAGTAATCATATATGGCTATAAACATAATATCATATAGGCTATAACATATCAAATATGGCTATAAATGTAATATAATTTTTTTTTTTTTTTTTTGCATATCCTATTTACAGGACAACGCTATCAACACCAGCATTTTACCGCTGTTATTAATTTCTTGGCAAGATTACGCTCAGTAGTTTCTGAGCGACCGGCTCATATACCCCCGTAAGTAACCAACGCGGCGCGATCCGCTACCGAATCTCGCGCAGCTGCGTTACCCTACGTGGATATACGGGATTACGGAGAAAGCGATAAACCCTTCGCCAGGCAGACCGGTTAATATCATATAGGCTATAGCATATCATATATAGCTATAGACATATCACATAGACTATACACATATCACATAGGCTATAAATATAATATCATATAGGCTATAAAAAAATCAAATATGGCTATAAACATAATATTTAACTCTTGATCTACCTGTAGCTCTATAAGCGGATATTATTGTCACTCAAATTACAAAGTCGGTCAGTCGGGCAATCAGTCAGCCAGTCAGTCAGTTAGTAATTCAGTCAGTCAGTCAGACCAATCTGTTAGTTAGTTAATTTGTTAGTCAGTCAGTCAGTCAGTCAGTCAGTCAGTCAGTTTGTTTGTTTGTTTGTTTGTTTGTTTGTTTGTTATATGTTGGAGTATCATCCTTGCACTCCGGACAAGCTCAGATACACTAAGGGACTGAGATCTATATCATTTCTTGCTTCTCTATAGATTCACTTAGGAATTGGGACCTATGATATCATTTCTTGCTTCTCTATAGATTCACTTAGGAATTGGGACCTATGATATCATTTCTTGAGTCTCTATAGATTCACTTAGGAATTGGGACCTATGATATCATTTCTTGAGTCTCTATAGATTCACTTAGGAATTGGGACCTATGATATCATTTCTTGAGTCTCTATAGATTCACTTAGGAATTGGGACCTATGATATCATTTCTTGAGTCTCTATAGATTGATTCGCTACGTGACTGGAACTTATGTCTCTCTATAAATTTATTCCAGGGACTGGGGCCTATGGTATCATGTCCTGTCTATCTATAGATTCATTCCTGGGACAAGGGCGTATGACATAGTTTCTTTGTTTCTATGGATTCACTTATGAACTGAGACCTATGATTGCATTTCTTGTCTCTCTATCGATTCACTTATATACTGAGACATATCATTTCTGGTCTCTATAGATTCACTTATGGTCTGAGAACTATATCATTTCTTGTCTATCTATAGGTTTACTACTGGATTGAGATCTACATCATTTCTTGTCTCTCTATAGATTTACTATGGGACTGAGACCTATACTATTTTTTGTCTGAGGTCAGTATGACCGAATGGGTAAGAACGCGGGTTCTCAAACATCCGGTGTGCAGATGCCGAGGTAAGGTGTTCAACCCTTAAACCGGACAGAGGGACTAAATTACTGACTTCTCGTCCTTGACTTGGGGACGTTAATTACAAGCACCTCTGAAGTCGGAGTGGGTTCGCCAGATGGTGAGGGAAATTGTCAATAGGGAAATCTAATCCACAGGCAAAATTCAGTCCAGTGCTACTAGAAGTAGTTTGTATGGACAAAGCTTCAGTTTTTATTTCTTGTCTTTCTATAGATTCACCAAGGGACTGGAAGCTATGATATAAGTATGTCCTGTCTCTCTATAGATTCACCAAGGGACTGGAACCTATGATATAAGTATGTCCTGTCTCTCTATAGATTCACCAAGGGACTGGAACCTATGATATAAGTATGTCCTGTCTCTCTGTAGATTCATTCCTGGGACTGGAACCTATGATATAAGTATGTCCTGTCTCTCTGTAGATTCATTCCTGGGACTGGAACCTATGATATAAGTATGTCCTGTCTCTCTGTAGATTCATTCCTGGGACTGGAACCTATGATATAAGTATGTCCTGTCTCTCTGTAGATTCATTCCTGGGACTGGGACTAATGATATAATTTCTTTGTCTCTCTATAGATTCATTCCTGGGACTGGGACTAATGATATAATTTCTTTGTCTCGCAATAGATTCATTCCTGGGACTGGGACTAATGATATCATTTCTTTGTCTCTCTATAGATTCATTCCTGGGAATGGGACTAATGATATCATTTCTTTATCTCTCTATAGATTCATTTCTGGGAATGGGACTAATGATATCATTTCTTTGTCTCTCTGTAGATTCATTCCTCGGAATGGGACTAATGATATCATTTCTTTGTCTCTCTATAGATTCATTCCTGGGACTGGGACTAATGATATAATTTCTTTGTCTCTCAATAGATGCATACCTGGGACTGGGACTAATGATATAATTTATTTGTCTCTATAGATTCATTCCTGGGACTGGGACTAATGATATAATTTATTTGTCTCTCTATAGATTCATTCCTGGGACTGGGACTAATGATATAATTTCTTTGTCTCGCAATAGATTCATTCCTGGGACTGGGACTAATGATATCATTTCTTTGTCTCTCTATAGATTCATTCCTGGGAATGGGACTAATGATATCATTTCTTTATCTCTCTATAGATTCATTTCTGGGAATGGGACTAATGATATCATTTCTTTGTCTCTCTGTAGATTCATTCCTCGGAATGGGACTAATGATATCATTTCTTTGTCTCTCTATAGATTCATTCCTGGGACTGGGACTAATGATATCATTTCTTTGTCTCTCTATAGATTCATTCCTGGGACTGGGACTAATGATATAATTTATTTGTCTCTCTGTAGATTCATTCCTGGGAATGGGACTAATGATATCATTTCTTTGTCTCTCTATAGATTCATTCCTGGGACTGGGAATAATGATATCATTTCTTTGTCTCTCTCTACAGATTCACCAAGGGACTGGAAACTATGATATAAGTGTGTCCTGTCTCTCTATAGATTTATTTCTGGGACTGGGCCTAATGATATCATTTCTTTGTCTCTCTGTAGATGCATTCCTGTTACTGGGACTAACGATATCATTTCTTTGTCTCTCTATAGATTCATTCCTGGGAATGGGACTAATGATATCATTTCTTTGTCTCTCTGTAGATTCATTCCTGGGAATGGGACTAATGATATCTTTTCTTTGTCTCTCTATAGATTCATTCCTGGGACTGGGATTAATGATATAATTTCTTTATCTCTCTGTAGATTTATTCCTGGGAATGGGACTAATGATATCATTTCTTTGTCTCTCTACAGATTCACCAAGGGACTGGAACCTATGATATAAGTGTGTCCTGTCTCTCTATAGATTCATTCCTCGGACTGAGACCTATGATATTATTTCTTGTCTCTCTATGGATTCACTTGGGGACTGAGACCTAAGATGTCATTTCTTGCAATTCTATAGATTCACTACGGAACTGAGGCCAATGATATCTTCTTCTTCTTTCGTTCGCTTGACTGGGACTAATGATATCATTTTTTGTATCTCTACAGATTCACCAAGGGACTGGAACCTATAATATAATCATGTTCTGTCTCTCTATAGATTCATTTCTGGGACTGGGACCTATGATATTATTTCTTGTCTCTCTATGGATTCACTTAGGGACTGAGACCTATGATGTCATTTCTTGCATTTCTATAGATTCACTACGGGACTGAGACCAATGATATCTTCTTCTTCTTCCGTTCGCTTGAAATATGTCTATAACTGCAGTGTTGTCTCTTGTATGAATTTAACTGTTTTTCTTAGTTCACTCAGCGGTCCGTAGAGTTTATCATCCACTGTTGTCTCTCTAGACAGAAGGTTTGCCTAGATATGTTGTATTTTGGGCAGTTTTGGAGTGTGTGCTCTGCTGTCTGCGACGCCAATCATTATGATGAAAGACGAGACGTGAAGAGTTAAAGACCTCAAATCTAAACAGACTATAGAGTTAGAGTTATTTGCATATCCTTGACATGACGTAGCAGTCAACACCAGCATTTGTTGCTGTTGTTGATGTCTTGGCTAGTTTTATATTCAGTAGTTTGCCATTGCTTTCTGAACGTCCAGCATTTCGTAAAAATCCAGCGCAACGCGGTCTGCTGCCAGATTGCGCGCAGCTGTGTTTCGAACGCGGGTTTGTGGGATCACGAACCGCGTCCGTAACTTCAAACAGACTATAGCTAGACAGAAATATATGACATGCTCAGAAAGCCAGTCAGGCGGCTAAGCCAGTGAGCTCTAGTGACAAAACCTCGGGTTAAGCACGAGGAACAGTTCACGGCCCACACTTTGTGTTCACAGTCTATCATCTACGTCATAACCCCCAAAAGACCTTAACAGTCGCCACATGGCAACATGTGAATACTGGACAGAGTTAGTAATGTGGTTTTACAGAAATCTTCTGAAAATATCTTGGGACAGGCCAACTTTAGTAAATATTTCAAAGGCCTAAAACACAAGGACATCTTAGCACAAACATCTATAACAAAGGTTCTCAACCTTATTTGGTCCATTCACCCCTTCAGCATATGTTCAGAATTTCATCCCCTCCCCCTTTTTTCGTATTTCCTCCCTATAAATTCCCCCACCCCTTCCCCCACATAGTATACGTAAATATGGAACCTAAATTTGATAGCACATACTGGAACAAGTCTAGACGTCTACATTAAAACGTGATTTTGTGTCTACTTACGTTATAAAACGAAATTCAGAAGGGCGATAAGTACAGAACCGTAAAGATATGGAGGGAAAAACAATATCAAGTAATCAGTTCTTATATTAACGTGATCTTGAAATAATCTTAATTCCCCCGATGGAAATCCAAAAATTCTCCCCCCCCCCCTTTTCCTTTTCCAGGGGGGGGGGGGGCGAGAGCGAGAGAGAGAGAGATTCTCCACCGGTTGAGAACCACTGATCTAGAAAGAGGCACTAATAGATGTTTATCCACATTATGAGAGAAGAAAAAAGTCGAACATATTGTGACAACATAGAGAATTTAGACGAGTTTTGACAGCCTTTTGTCATGGCAAGGGAAGGTGTCAGGCAGCTCGCCGGTGCTACGGAGTTCGTGCACTGAGCTCAGATTCTCCAGACTCAGGCTTGAGTTAGGAGTAGAACGGAGCACTTATGGGTTACATCCATGTGCCGTGATGTTGATCCGTCGACTAAAGTAAACTAAACAGTTATAAAGCATACTATCATCCCGTTAACCCTGTTTATTTGTTCAACAACTGATTACATCAGCACAAATACAAAACTTGCCGTGATCCCGCCAGCCCCACTCTTCAGAGTCTTGTACGACCTATGGTAGTATCCCATATTCAGCAGATGGGTCTTGTCAGTGAAAGCTATGTCATACATGACATCAGCAAACGCTGTTATTGTCAGATTCGAGCCATAGTTGTCCTTCCCAGGAATCTCAGCAAAGATGGAGTCCAGGATTTGGAAGTTGGTTTTTCTGTTGACATATGTTTTATAACATGTTATCAGTATGTACCTACAGAGCTCAGCGTATGCAGAACAGCGAACACTGTTTTGTGCTTTGTTAGCTCAATGTGAAGGATATACTTTATGGGGATGTCAATGAGCTAAAGGATGACTGCTGATTTTGTTACATTAATTTAAATTGAAATGTGAAGGACGAAGAACAACAACAATAACAGCAACAAGAAGAAGAAGAAGAAGAAGAAGAAGAAGAAGAAGAAGAAGAAGAAGAAGAAGAAGAAGAAGAAGAAGAAGAAGAAGAAGAAGAAGAAGAAGAAGGAAGGAGGAGGAGGAGGAGACGAAGAAGTGGAGGTGTGGAGGAAGAGGATTGGAAGACGAGACGTAGGACAGGATGAGGAAGAGGAAGAAGAAAGAGTAGCCGCAGCAGCAGAACGACTTGTAGATTCAAAAGGAAGCTCACATTACGTATATAATATTAAAATAACAATGTGAATCACAACAACAACAACACCTACAACATCTACATTCTTTAACCTGGATGGGTCGAACAGCTTGAATCTTGCTGCTCTGGTCTGGACTGTCCTGCCCATGGTTTGGCCTTTAGGTACTCGGAAACTCAGATCATCTTCCTGCAAGTCACAGAGATAAATGAACACCTATGTCTATACCATTGTAGCATACAACACAGGGGGTACAGAGATAGTCCCGTGTTTTATGAACCAGCCAGCACTCGGTGGCTGATGGGGTCAGTACATCCCAAATCATCTTATTTCTCGGAAACTATAGCCAAGGGAAAACTATCATATTATTCATTCAAAGACATTAAGAATAGCAACTGAAAAGAATTGCACAGTTCTAATGGTGATGTGGGACTAGCGAAGAAAACGATGAAAGAGCAAGCACGATGACAAGAGGGAATGGGAGAAGGAGGCGAAAGAGGAAGAGGAGAGAAAAAGAAGGAAGAAGAGAAACAGCAGCAGAAGCAGATGAATTACACAGACTGATGGTGAGGCGAAATGGGGAAGAAAACGATCGAAAGAGCAAGCACGATGAGTAGAAATGACGGCTGAAATGCTGGACAGTATTAATGTTATTAATTAATCTTATGTTTTCAGCTATGCTGACGAATGCCTTCGAGAACAGTGATATTGGAATAGACATCAACTACTGCATGGATGGAACGTTGTTCAATCTCAGAAGACTGAAAGCCAAAACCAAAACTAACAGCGACACAGTCAGAGAACTGATGATTTCGCTCTATATGCCAACACAGAGGCAGACATGCAACACAATGTTTCAGCTTTCTCATATGCCTGTGCCAACTTTCGGCTCAATATCAACTTGGAGAAGACTGTAGTTATGTACCAGCCAGCTCCAGGAAATAATCACACCGTGCCGAATATCAAGGTGAACGGTCATAGACTAAGTGTTGTGGACAAATTCACCTATCTTGGCAGCACCGTGTCACAAACTGCCACAATTGATGACGAAGTGAATGCAAGAATCTCCAAGGCCAGCGCGGCCTTTGGCAGACTGTACAAGAATGTATGGGACAGAAATGGAATAAGCCTGCAAACAAAGCTGAAAGTCTATAAAGCAGTTGTATTATCCACACTGCTATATAATTGCGAAACATGGACTGTTTACCAGCGACATGCTAGGAAATTAAACCACTTCCACACAGTCTGCCTTAGGAAGCTATTGAAGATTAGATTAAATGGCAAGACAAGATCCCAGACACTGAAGTTCTAGAAAGAGCATCCATGCCCAGTATCTACACTCTACTAATGATAAATCAGATTCGCTGGGCTGGTCACTTAACTTGCCAAACGACAGGCTCCCTAAACAATTTTTTTTACGGTGTGAGAGGGTGGGTGGGTAGGTGTGGGTTGGTGAGGGATGTGTGGGTGGATGCGGAGATGAGTGGGTGGGGGGAGGTGTGTGGATGTGTGGACGTATGTGTGTATGGATGGGGAATATGTGGATGGGTGAGGGATGTGTGGGAGGGGGATGTGTGTCTGGGTTGGTGTGTTTGTGTGGGTGTTGGTGGATAGTGGTATGTGTGGGTGTTGGTGTTGGTGGGTGGGGGTGTGTGGGTGTTGTTAGGTGGGGGATGTGTGGGTGGGTGTGTTGGGGCGTGTGTAGGGGCTGTGGGGGTGGGTGTATGCGTGGGGTGTGTGTGTGACTGTGTTGTGGTAAACGCTCCCAAGGCGGCCAGGGGAAACGCTTTAAAGACACACTGAAAATCTCATTGAAAGCTATTGGAATTTATTTGACACCTGGGAGACTGCTGCTAAAGACCGTAATTCATGGCGTACATCATTACATAAGTTGCAGTCACTTGTGAAGCAACCAGGACTGCAAGAGCTGTGAAGAAAAGGCTGGACAGAAAAACCACTGCAGGAGATCCTCCTCCTGGAACGTCAAGCATTCTTTGCCCGCATTGTCAAAGAACATTTCGAGCCAAAATAGGCCTTACCAGCCATCTTAGAACTCACGGCTCCATACTTTCAAACCCACTGGATGAAATGAATGGTCATCATCATTCTTGATGGACAAACAACAATTAATGTGAACAGCTCTGGCCTTTGGCTCAATAAGTAAAGTATGTATGTATGGGGGGGGGGGGGGGGGGGGGGGGGGGGCTGCGTGGTCTCGAGGTATGGTGTCCGTTTCGAGTGCTGGAGGTCCCGGGTTCAAGCTCCTGGTGAGGACCGGAACTTTTTTTCACGTGGACTTCCTAGTAATAAAATTTCCCCTGGTCTCTGGGTAATGAGATCGGACTTCTTCTTCTTCTTCTTTTTATTCTTTCTTTGATGTGTGTATGAATGGGGAAGGTGGGTGGGGGTCGGGGTATGTGTATGAGTGGGGAAATGTGTGGATAGGGAGTGGATTGTTTGGGTGTGTGTGGGTGGGAGATGTGTGTGGGAGTATGGGAGAAGCGTGTGTGAGTGGGGAATGTGTGTGAGTGTGTAGGATGTGTGAATGCGGGGATATGTGTATGCGAGTGGGGGAACGTGTGTGTGTGTGTGTGTGTATGTGTGTGTGTGTGTGGCGGGAGATGTGTGAGTGGATGGGTGGGGAGGTGTGGGTTGGTGAGGGATGTGTGGGTGGATGCGGAGATGAGTGGGTGGGTGGGGAGGTGTATGGGTGTGTGGAGGTATGTGCGTATGGATAGGGAATATGTGGATGGGTGAGGGATGTGTGGGAGGGGGATGTGTGTCTGGGTTGGTGTGTTTGTGTGGGTGTTGGTGGATAGTGGTATGTGTGGGTGTTGGCGGGTGGGGGATGTGTGGGTGTTGTTAGGTGGGGGATGTGTGGGTGGGTGTGTTGGGGCGTGTGTAGGGGCTGTGGGGGTGTGTGTGTGCGTGGGGTGTGTGTGTTTCTGTGGGGGAATGTGTGTGGCTGGGGGATGTGTATGTCTGGTAGGGGGTTGTATGTGTGGTTGGTGGAATGTGTGGGTGGATGTGAAATACGTGGGTGGATGGGGAAATGTGTGTCTGAGTGTGTGTGTGTGTGTGGGGGGAAAGATATGTGGGTATGAGTGGGTGATGTGTGAGTGGATGAGGGATGGGTGTGTGGATTTGTGCGGGATGTGTGTGTGGGGGGGGGGGGGGGGTATGTGTGTGTGTGGTTGAGGGTGTGTGGATGGTTGGGTGGAGCATGTGTGTGTGTTTGGGTTGGGATATGTGTGAGTGTGTGGGGAAATGTATGTGGTGGGGATTTCGGTGAGGGATGTGTGTGTGGGTGGGTGCGAGATGTCTGGGTTCGTGGGGGATGTGTGTGTTACTGGTGGAATGTGTGTGTGTGGGTGGATGGATGTGTGGGGGATGTGTGAGTATGAGTGGCTGATGTGTGAGAGGGTGAGGGATGTGTGTGTGGATTGGTGCGGGATGTGTGTGTGTGAGAGGGGGGATGTGTTACATAACATGATAATATGCATTGTTTATGCTTACAACATTCATTTGACAATGTTCTTTTCCTATGTGAATGTATCAGGCACTGTTGATGAACGAAAGATGAGTGACTGGAAGGGCCAAATATAAGATGGGCCTACGTGCCCAATTTGTAACTCTTTTAATATAAAGTTCAATTCAATTCAATTCTTTCTTTCTTTCTTTCTTTTCTCTCTCTCTCTCTCTCTCTATCTTTCTCTCTATCTCTTTGTATCTTCTTCTTCTTCTTCTTCTTCTTCTTCTTCTTCTTCTTATACTACTACTACTACCACTACCACCACCACCACCACCACCACCACCACCACCACCACCACCACCACCACCACCACTACTACTACTACTACTACTACTACTACTACTACTACTACTACTACTACTACTACTACTACTACTTTTCTCCTCCACCCACTTCTACTACTATTACTACTACTACTACTACTACTACTACTACTACTACTACTACTACTACTACTACTACTACTACTACTACTACTACTACTACTACGTTTCCCCTCATTCTCATCTTCCTCTTTATTCCTATTCTTTTTATATTACTACTTTGTCCTCCTTCTCCTTCTTTTTCTACTAGCACCTGTTCTCCTCCTCCATCTTCTCTTCCTCTTCCTTCTTCTATTTCTTCTTCTTTGTTCTCTCAGTATGGTTTTGTTGGAGTATATTTTCGTTCCCATCAGAGACTACTGTATCATAAAAGAACACTACAGGCGCTTACGTTACCTGGTGAAAGAAGTGCAGAGGGATGTCGTAGCCAATGGGGTGGCATGCAATCCGATAGTTCCACTGGGCATACACGGCCTCACCTGAGAAAGTTGTTATATATAGTGTTAGGATGTTTACATGATTGGGGGGGGGGGGGGGGTGTTGGGTGGTGTCCAAACACAGAACTGAACTCACAGGTGGGGTCAAACACAAAACTGACCTCACAGGTGGGGTCAAACACAGAACTGAACTCACAGGCGGGGTCAAACACATAAGAGGGACCAAACACATAACTGAACTCATGGGCGGGGCCAAATACAAAAAAACCGAATTCATGGGAGGGGTCCAAACACATAACTGAACTCATGGGCGGAGTCAAACACAGAACTGCATTTATATCCAAACACATAGACGGGGCCAAACACTGAACTGAACTCATAGGCTGGGTAGCACACAGAACTGAACTTTTGAAAACTGACATACAAATACAGACAACTCATACCATTACTACTGTCACCACACCATCATCTGAATTCATCACTAGGTTGCTGGAGAAAATTACGCTGACGTTAGACAATGACGTTAGAAAAATACCATCTCTCTCTCTCTCTCTCTCTCTCTCTCTCTCTCTCTCTCTCTCTCTCTCTCTCTCTCTCTCTCTCTCTCTCTCTCTCTCACGCACACACATTGTGTGTGACTGCCTTGCAGGGCTCTTCATCCCCTCCCCAAGTCCAGTAACCAGCGGGGTGTGCGAGACTGTACTGTAACGTTATATCTGCGGATTGGCATGTAATGTACCCAAGTCATGATTATCATCTCAGCACATGTGGATTAGCTGGGATATAGGCCTGGGTTGTCAGTGCTGTATCCACAGGTTGCAGCCATGGGTAAGTACTATCACGGCACTCTAAAACACAGTCTTCCTACCAACTCTATGCTACCAACGCCAAGACAATGACAGAAAAAGACAAAAGAAAAATTACAACAACGGAAATGAGATTCATGAGAAAAATACTTAATGTATCAAGAAGAGAGAACATCAGAAATGAAGAAATTAGGACTAAATTGGGGGTTAGAGCAGCACTATATTTCATTAGACAACAACAAGTTAAATGATTTGGCCAAATGACTTAGCTACTAAATAACAATACACCACATTTACCTAATCATATACTTCGAAACAATTACTAATCGTGTATGCAAGCAGAAAGGGTGTATATCGATGTTATCTCTCTTGTTATTGGTCACTTTTACATTATCCCTACCCCGTTCAACTCCACCCCAGAAGAGAAGTTATAACTATCATAATAATCCCAGCTTCAGATTAATAATCATGTGGCCAATTCAGCCACATTTCGGAAATTAATTTGAAAGGATTGTAATCCAGGGGAGGCAATGGCTATTTAATTTGTTAAGGGTAATCCACACCGGCCGGACTCTCTGGCCGAGGGGTTACACGACTTTCTCCGTTTATCCACGCAGGGTCTCGCAGCGCGCGAGAATTGGAAGCGGTTCTACCCGCGCTGGTGACTTGCGGGATAATGAGCCGGCCGCTCAGAAAGCAATGGCAAACTACTGAGCGTAATCTTGCGAAGAGATCAACAATCAGCTGAAAGATGCTGATGTTGACAGCGATGTCCTGTAAAAGGATATGCGAATAATAATTTTAAAACATCCACACCGGTTTATTATACTTAACAAATTATGCCGACCTGGTGAACTTGAGCTCGAATCCCGATCATGCCGGAGATTTTAGTCAATTGACTAGAGTTCCATGTCGACCCGGCCTAAAAATAGGTGCCACGAAATGTTCTCCAAAGTAAAGGTCGTCAGTGTGATACTGACAGCGCCATCCACTGAGAACGATTGGTCTACAAAAAAATATGAGACTATCACCATGTGTATAACACGCCGTGCAGAAGGCGTGCAATGGGCTGCTTTGTTGTATGCTCTATAATACAGAGCTCGTCGTTCCTTAGTGAGGGAAAGACTGATCACCAATTTATTCCTCCGTATATTCAGGACAACACAATATGACTGCCTTATAACATCACAGACCCATACTAGACTTATTTTATATACAGACGTTCTTAAGTGCCATTTCTTTGATGACGGGGAGCCAAAAGTTGGCCCAGGAGATCAAGTGGAGCTTAACATGTGGGCACCACCAGGACCTCCTTTTGACCATAAGTCACTGAGGACAATCCATCTCCTTGTTTACGCGTAGTAATGAACAACGATTGCGAAAAAAGATGGACAACAAAGACAGGGATGCAACAAACAATCAACCAACAGATTAAAGATCGGATAAATATTGAATCACGCGTGTCAGGGATGGAATCAGAAATGACCAGTCGAGGCAGGCACAAAAATGATGTGGTAGGACACATTCAGCAGATGATGCTCTCCTCAGACTATGTAGGAGAACTTTTATTTCCTCGTTTCTTGTTGAAGGACATTAAAGCTGTTTTGTATCGATTTATTTAGGGACACGCATTTTCCATTTGAGGACAAACGCTGCAGATTTGTCAACAAGCGCATGTTGTCTGCAGCGTTTCAAACAGCATATATATTCTGTTTGACGTCTGAAGATGTACGGGGTAGAAAGTGTTTCTATTTACAGCACGGCCGTAACATTTTAACATTTTTATCACGGTGAGGTTATGAAGAGACTTTCCTCCCGTCCTGATATAAATGAATTATCTCGGGACCTGTGTTGAGAGCAATCGTTCTCCTCTACAAGTTCAGAAATCAGTGGAGTGCGCAAGACCGGAACAGGAACTTCACAAATATGGAGAGGCATATTAGAATGTTAACAACATAGTAGTTTCCTCCTAGGATTTGTGATATGATAGCGCCATTACATTTTGTAGCACTAGAGCAAGGAGGAGGAAGCGGCCAGTCTTGCCCTTGCGGTGACAAGCGATAAGTTCAGGCTTTGAACCTGCCTCCGGCCATCCTCATGACATTACCAGAGGAGTTCGCCATCAACTACGCCAGCACGCCCGTCATATTAGGATGTCACCAGGTCGTAGTTCAACACAGCATATGTGGACTGGCTTCTGTTGGGCGGGGTTGATAATGTTCCCTTCACGAGTTGTAGGTATGCTCCACTTTTCACATGGGGCAGTGAGGGACATTTTGTATGATATTCACTGACACATAAACGGAGCATTATGGGGCGACCCTTTGCTGTAAAGTTGGAACCTCTACCAGCTAACTTACTAGGTATTTTATTGTCACTAGTTGACTCAAGAACTGACGTCACAGCACTAGGGACATTCTCATACTTAGTCTCATCTTCAACAGTAAACAAAGAGTCCCGATTCTAATGGTATCAGTTGTAGTCTGACTGTGTGTCCGTCTGGACTTTCCTATGAGCACAGATCGTTGGACAGGTCTTGCGGCCACTCGCTGCGTCACCACTCTCAATAATTCTCACATTGTGTCAACAGGCTCCATCCCAGAGCCCAGACGAACAAACTACGGGGTAAAACATCCACGCACCTGTGGTCATGTTCTGTGACACACTCTCACTTACCTGTGGTCATGTTCACAGGTAAAACATTCGTTTGCATGTGGTCATGTTCAGAGGCAAACTATAAATTACCTGTGGTCATGTTTGCAGGCACACATTCATTTCCCTGTGGTCCTGTTGACAGGTAAAACATTCTCTTACCTGTGGTCATGTTGACAGGTAAAACATTCACTTACCTGTGGTCCTGTTGACAGGTAAAACATTCTCTTACCTGTGGTCATGTTCACAGGTAAAACATTCGTTTACATGTGGTCATGTTCAGAGGCAAACTATAAATTACCTGTGGTCATGTTTGCAGGCACACATTCATTTACCTGTGGTCCTGTTGACAGGTAAAACATTCTCTTACCTGTGGTCATGTTGACAGGTAAAACATTCACTTACCTGTGGTCCTGTTGACAGGTAAAACATTCTCTTACCTCTGGTCCTGTTGACAGGTAAAACATTCTCTTACCTGTGGTCATGTTGACAGGTAAAACATTCACTTACCTGTGGTCCTGTTGACAGGTAAAACATTCTCTTACCTGTGGTCCTGTTGACAGGTAAAACATTCTCTTACCTGTGGTCCTGTTGACAGGTAAAACATTCTCTTACCTGTGGTCCTGTTGACAGGTAAAACATTCTCTTACCTCTGGTCCTGTTGACAGGTAAAACATTCACTTACCTGTGGTCCTGTTGACAGGTAAAACATTCACTTACCTGTGGTCATGTTCGCAGGCAAAACAATCAACTTACCTGTGATATTGTTCACAGAGACTATTGCTGTGGGTAGGTAAGCAACATTTTCCAGTCGGTGTTTGGTTCCCGTGTACGTTGCGAAGCGATTCTGGGTGAACAGACAAATAGAATGTATCACTACTGAGGGAAGACGGGGCTGCCGTGGCCAGTATATTTGATTATTTTTTTTTTTTTTTTTTTTTTTTTTGGGGGGGGGGGGGGGGGGCCGCTCGCAGGCTTTGAACTCAAGCTTAGTCCATACACTCTATTTATAGTAGCGATGGACTGCATTTTGCATGTGGATTAGCTTTCCCTATTAATAGTGTCCCTCGCCATTAGGCGAACCCACTCCCACTTCAGAGGTACTTATAATATATGTCCCCAAGTTAAGGACGACAGATCAACATTTTAGTCCAGCTGTCCATTGTAGGGGATGAACCGCTTACCTCGGCATCAGCACACCGGATGTTTAAGAACACGCGTTCTTACCCATTCGGCCGTGCGGACCTGCTTAATTAATATTATTACAGTATCTTCTATATAAAGCATATAAGGCGGTTAAAGCAAAAAAGAACTATTGCTATCTAGTTCTTTACAAAGTTTCGAATTCCAATGGTTTGGGGAGAACCCAAGAACCACTATGGTGACTGTTATTTCTGTGTTGTCAATATTAAGGAATTAATAGGGAACATAACAGAAATGGAAACATCCAGAGTTAGATTCTGCTAGACGACCTGTTCCACGCGGAGATGATATAACAAAACCAACATTCAGTCAGATTTCGTATTATCCACTAGAAAATTAAACAGCAGTGGCATGTTAAATGACAACAGTGATAATGATTTCTAAGATAATTCTCCAGCTGCTCAACGCTTTGACCAGCGTGAACTGAATGATCTACTCCGAGATTTATATCTCTCCAATGAATCTTCAGAACCTTGCCGTCTTGACAGACGATAGTTTGTAAAGTGAGTTATTCCGCTCCATAACATAAAGCCTGGGCTGAATTTAGAGACCATGTGTTGCCCATGCAGCATGATCCCTCTCTCGGCCTGTCTAGTGTACTCCAGAGGAAAGGTAACACTAATACGTCTGGAACAAGACAAGCTGCAGAAGCTGCCGGATCAGCAAAGCAATACTCTAACTGTCCGCCTGTCGGAGCTTCAATCCTAGACCAGATGCCAGCCAAGGCTTAGGGCCTGGTCTGCCCTTCCATAACATTTAGTCTTTAGGTTGCATTTCCTCGCACTAGGATAAGGCTTGTACCCTCCCAGTTGCGCTCCTCCGCCCGAAGCCGTTGGCACAATGTTGGGTGTCGGGTTTGGTAAGCACCACCCAACATTCGGCGCTAACATAAGCAGGTAGTACCGTCTACTGTCATATGGTAGCTCAGTCATATCTAACTAAGACCTGGCACTCGCACAGTAATATAAATGCAGATTACAGTCAAAATGCCACTGACTGCACCTAACTCTAGGCTTGTACATAATTTCATTCTTAGTTATCTTTGAAAAAAAAAAAAACACTAGACCTGATTGAAAAATTATGATTACATTTTTCTTTTGGAATCAGCAACAGAAAATTACGCAAGAACAGCTATAAAATGTGAGGCACCAACATGTGTGTAGACCAGTGTTATCAACGTATGTTTTAATACAGTATTACAAAAATATATTGCATACATTTCACATGCAATATGATACTGTATTACTCATTTATAGTAAACCCGCCTTCTCAGACTTGCGGTTGTCACCACACTTAACCCTCGTATACCTAACTCGTGTTATCTAAGCACTCTTTATACTGTATTACCCAATTATCATAATTTACAACTTTCACACGCCGTATTACTCATTTATATTAACTGCGGAATCCTGAATGTTTAGCCCTCACAACATTTAACTCTCGTATACGCGGCTCGGGTTATCAATGGATCTTTTCGTTCTGCGTTAATCAAGTATGTTAATATCGCCACTGCAGACTTATTTCACACAATAACAGTGAGTCATAATGATATATATCTGCTTTACTGTGACCGCGGTCGCGTCGGCATAGAAACCTTTCGTATTCTACTTCATAATAATTAATTTTTTGGATACTGTTCCCACAAGAGCTGCGGTGAGAACGCGGCTAGAGCGCTGACCTGTCGGGCTGGGGCGATGCAGGTCAGAGGTTACCGCGGTTGGCAACTGGCTTAAGTATACCAGGTTCGTCTCACAGTGTTGACGGTAAGTAAAATAAGTAAAAGACCCTTTCTCACGTTTTAGTTGCACTGGACTTATGACACTGGACTTATGACACTGGACCTATGACACTAGACTTGTGTCACTGGACCTATGTCACTGGACCTATTTCACTGGATCTATGTCACTGAACCTATAACATTGGACCTATGTCACTGGACCTATTTCACTGGACCTATGTCACTGAACCTATAACATTGGACCTATGTCACTGAACCTATAACACTGGACCTATGACACTGGACCTATTTCACTGGACCTATGTCACTGAACCTATAACACTTGACCTATGTGTCTGGACCTATGTCACTGGACCTACAACACTGGACCTATGTCACTAAACCTGTGACACTGGACCTATGTCATTGGACCTATAACACTGGACCTATATCACTGGACCTATGACACTGGACCTATGTCACTGGACCTATAACACTGGACCTATGTCATTGGACCTATTTCACTTGACCTATGTCATTGGACCTATTTCACTGGACCTATGTCACTGAACCTATAACACTGGACCTATAACACTGGACCTATGTCAGTGGACATATGTCACTGGACCTATTTCACTGGACCTATGTCACTGAACCTATAACACTGGACCTATGACACTGGACCTATTTCACTGGACCTATGTCACTGAACCTATAACACTGGACCTATGTCACTGGACATATTTCACTGGACCTATGTCACTGGACCTATGTTACCTATGTAACTGTACCTATGTCACTGGACATATGTCATGGACCTATGTCACTGGACATATGTCACTGGACCTATGACACTGGACCTATGTCACTGGACATATGTCACTGGACATATGTCACTGAACCTATGTCACTGGACCTATGTCACTGGACCTATGACACTGGACCTGTGACACTGGACCTATGTCACTGAACCTATAACACTGGACCTATGTCACAGGACCTATGTCACTGGACCTATGTCACTAGACATATGTCAGTATACTTATAACACTGGACCTATGACACCTATGACACTGGACCTATGTCACGAGACCTATGTCACTGGACCTATGTCACTGGACATATGACACTGGACCTATGACACTGGACCTATGTCACTGGACCTATGTCACTGGACATATGTCACTGGACCTATGTCACTGGACATATGTCACTGGACCTATGACACTGGACCTATGTCACTGGACATATGCCACTGGACCTATGTCACTGGACCTATGTCACTCTAAGTATGTCACTGGACCTATGACACTGGACCTATGTCACTGGACCTATGTCACTGGACATATGTCACTGGACCTATGACACTGGACCTATAACACTGGACCTATGTCACTGGACCTATGTCACTGGACCTATGACACTGGACTTATGTCACTGGACCTATGTCACTGGACCTATGTCACTGGACCTATGTGTCTGGACCTAAGTCACTGAACCTATAACACTGGATGTATGTCACGAGACCTATGTGTCTGGACCTACGTCACTGGACCTATGTCACTGGACATATGTCACTGGACATATAGGACTGGACCTATGTCACTAGACCTATGTCACTGGACCTATAACACTGGACCTATGTCACTGGACCTATAACACTGGACCTATGTCACTGGACCTATGTCACTGGACCTATAACACTGGACCTATGACTGGACCTATAACACTGGACCTATGTCACTGGACCTGTGTCACTGGACCTATGTGTCTGGACCTATGTCACTGGATCTATGTCACTGGACCTGTAACACTGGACCTATGTCACTGGACCTATGTCACTGGACATATGTCACTGGACCTATAACACTGGACCTATGTCACTGGACCTATGACACTGGACCTATGACACTGGACCTATGACACTGGACCTATGACACTGGACCTATGACACTGGACCTATGACACTGGACCTATGACACTGGACCTATGACACTGGACCTATGATGAAGTCTCGTAATTTTATAGAGACCAGTCGGTACTCGGTGGGTGATATGGTCTCTGTATCACACCAGCCGCTTTTACTTCCCAACAACGTCTTGGTATTCGCTTTAGGCTGGGTCGACCTGAGTGCTGAAGTCAATTTTAAAAATATAAATCTGCACGGCCGCGGATCGAACCAATGATCACAGGGTTGGCTGGTGAATCCCCAGCCACTACACCACCGCGGCTCTCGTTGATTGCTTTGGGTATTTTAAAAGATAAAAACAATAATGTTAAATTAGAATTCAGATACCTAAAACCTACTTTCATAAACCTTAAATACCAGTCATACCTTACATGCCTTTATAAGCTTGTGTACCAGCCTTAGCTTTTACTTGCCTTCATAAACCTAAATACCAGCCGTACCTTTTACCCACATTCATAAACCTAAACATCCAGCCCTTTTACCTACCTTCATAAACCAATATACCAGCCATACCGTTTACACACCTTCATAAACATGTGTACCAGGCATACCTTTCACTTACCTTCACAAACATGTGCACCAGCCATACCTTTTACCTACCTTCAAAAAACAGTATACCAGCCATACCTTTTACCTACCTGTTCATGCAGTTCCACCCAAGATTTGGCTTCCAGCATATGCCTGTCACTGGGAAACGGTTCTTCTATGTCCTTGTCCAGCGTCCATGCCCCTTCCAGATAGCACATAACAGGCTTGAAGTATTTTGTATAGTCCCTCCGGCTTTTATCCTGGTTGTTGAAAGCTTTGAACCATTCAATCATCTCCAGAACTTGATCCTATAAATATTATCTCGTATTTCACTGTGGGCGTTAAGATTTGCAAGCGCTGGAATGTGATTTAAAATGAATGACTCCCTTTTCAAGCTATGTAACGAAGGAGCTACTGACAAAATTCGTAATCCTGTATACAGTGTGCGAACCACATCTGCGGGCGATTTGGTAGCAGACTGTTTTGCGTTGGTTTCCATACAATGTTATGAGTGTCGTTCGTTAAGAAAGCAATGGCAAACTACAGAACGCAAACTTTTCTATTTTTCGCATATCCTATTTACAGGACATCGCTGTCGACACCAGCATTTACCGCTGTTGTTTGATGTCTTGGAAAGATTACGCTCAGTAGTTTGCCATTGCTTTCTGAGCGACCGTAAGTAACCAACGCGACGCGATCCGCTACCGAATCTCGCGCAGCTGCGTTGCCCTACGTGAATCTACGGGATTACGGAGAAAGTCTTCGTCTTCTTTCGTTCGCTTGAAATATGTCTATAACTGCAATGCGACGGAGATAGTCAATAACACCTTCGCCAGTGAGGCCGGCCAAACTTGCCTAAGAATCACAAAAAACCGAAAGTTGCATGGGCTGACTACTAGGTTCTGTAAAGGATATGCAAGTAACTTTTTTCACGCTATGAGGTGCGTTGGGTATATGGTGCTGTCCCCATGTTTTAAACGTATCGGCATTCGGCGGGTGGTGTTGTCTAAACCGCACTAGTGGCCTTTTCTTCCCCGTTACATTTCTGTAACCTAGGTTGTGTGTGCCTGAGCGCACAAGTCAGTGACAACAATCATGGCCAGCCTCATATGGGATCAGTCATATGACCACGGGCCAACTCTATCTCCTTCTCTCTTTTTCTCTCGCCCTCTCTTCCCCGCCTATCTCTCTTTTTCTATGTCTCTCTCTTCCTTTCTTCCCCCTCTCCCTTTCTCTTCTGCTTTTCTCTCTCTCTCTTCTTCTCACGCCCTTCCTCAATCTTTTTCTCTCTATCTCTCTCGGCTGCTTTCTTTCTTTCTCTTTCGTTCTCCATCTCTCTTCCCTGTCTATCTATCTCTCTTGCTCTCTCTCTCTCTCTCTTTCTCTCTCTATCTCTAGCTTCTCTCTCCTCTATCTCCTGCTATCGCTATTTCTTTCTCTCCCTCTCTCTCCGTGTCTTTCTCTGTCTCTCTCTTTCCCTGTCTATTTTTCTCTCTTTCTTTCTCATTTTCTCTCTCTTTCTCACTGTATTCCTCTCTCACTCTCTCTACCATGTCTCTTTCTCTCTCTTTCTCTCTCTTTTTCTTTCTTATTATCTCTCCATCTCTGTGTCTTTCTCTCTCGCTCTCTCTTTCCCTGTCTCTTTCTCCCTCTTTCTCTCTCACTTCCTCTTTATCTCTCTCTCTTTCTTGCCCTCTTTCTCTCTTACCTCTCTCTTTCTCTCTCCTAATTCTCTGGCTCTTTCTATCTCTCTCTACTCTCTTTTTCATACTCTCTCTCCCCATCTCTCCCTCTCTCCCTCTCTCTCCCTCTCTCCCCCCCCCCCCTCTCTCTCTCTCTCTCTCTCTCTCTCTCTCTCTCTCTCCCCTTGTTCACAACATTCATTTAATAATGTTTTTCCTATATGAATGTAACATGCACAATAGATAAGTAGGTATACGACAGATGAATGTAAGAACTGGCCTGCGTGCCCAATTTGTGACCCTTTGAAAATAAAGTTCGTTCTCTTTCTCTCTCTCGCTCTCTCTCTCTCTCTCTCTCTCTCTCTCTCTCTCTCTCTCTTCTCTTCTCTCTCTCTTCTCTCTCTCTCTCTTCTCTTCTCTTCTCTCTCTCTCTTCTCTCTCTCTCTCTCTCTCTCTCTCTCTCTCTCTCTCTGCTTCTCCGTGAATCTCTTCTGGTGTTGCATTATGTTCCAGTTTTTCTTTTCTCATAAGATGTCAAAAATTGTAGCGATTTCCTCTTTCTGATGTTTATAAGTTGAGCTTTCAGCATGATTCCAACACAGAGGATACGTGTGAGATCACAACCGTTGTGCATCTACCACCAGTGTGTTATTGCAACGATCAGAATCTACACCTCCTGATATTTGTCTAGCGAGACTAAGCAATGATGCGTTTGTTAGGAGTGTTATGTAGATTTTTGAAATAAACCCGGAGATGTCTTTGTATTTTAGCCTCTTTCAAAACATTTAGATTACTACTTTGTATTTTAGCCTCTTTCATAACATTTAGATTACTACTTTGTATTATTGCCTCTTTCAAAACAATTAGATTACTACATTGTATTTTTGCCTCTTTCAAAACATTTAGATTACTACTTTGTATTTTTGCCTCTTTCAAAACATTTAGATTACTACTTTGTATTTTTGCCTCTTTCAAAACATTTAGATTACTACTTTGTATTTTTTGCCTCTTTCAAAACATCTAGATTACTGTTTTGTATTTTTGCCTCTTTCAAAACATTTAGATTACTACTTTGTATTTTTGCCTCTTTCACAACATTTAGATTACTATTTTGTATTTTTGCCTCTTTCAAAACATTTAGATTACTACTTTGCATTTTAGCCTCTTTCATAACATTTAGATTACTACTTTGTATTTTTGCCTCTTTCAAAACATTTAGATTACTACTTTGTATTTTTGCCTCTTTCAAAACATTTAGATTAATATTTTGTATTTTTGCCTCTTTCAAAACATTTAGATTACTACTTTGTATTTTTGTCTCTTTCAAAATATTTAGATTACTACTTTGTATTTTTGTCTTTTTCAAAACATTTAGATTACTACTTTGTATTTTTGTCTCTTTCAAAACATTTAGATTACTACTGTGTATTTTTGCCTCTTTCATAACATTTAGATTACTACTTTGTATTTTTGCCTCTTTCAAAAGATTTAGATTACTACTTTGTATTTTTGCCTCTTTCAAAACATTTAGATTATTTACTTTGTATTTTTGCCTCTTTCAAAACATTTAGATTACTACTTTGTATTTTTGTCTCTTTCAAAACATTTAGATTACTACTTTGTATTTTTGTCTCTTTCAAAACATTTAGATTACTACTTTGTATTGTCTATAATGCCGGTCTTGTGGCGAAGGGCTTACGAGCGCAATTCGCAATCCGTACACCGCGTTCAAAACACAGCTGGGGACGGTTTGGAGGCCTTGCGTTTGGTTTTCATACAATGGTATGTGTGCTGGCCGTTCAGAAGGCAATAACAAAATACTGAACGCAAACTTGCCACAAAAGTACAAATAGCCAAAAGAAAATGTGGGGTTGACGGCGGCGTTCTGTAAAGGGTATTATGTAAATAACTACGAGAAATATTTAATTTGCAAATGTGTCTGTAGCCTCTAATATTTTTACGCGACGATGCTTGCAGGGAAACGCCCCCCCCCCCCCCCAGTCCGTTTCCCAATTTGAGAATCCCTGTTCTAAATTACAGTATATTAAAATGTTTTGCATATCCTTTACCGGACATCGCTGTCAACATCAGCATCTTTCAGCTGATTGTTGATTTCTTGGCAAGATTACGCTCAGTACTTTGCCATTGCTTTCTGAGCGACCGGCTCCATACTCTCATAATTCAATGGCGCAACTCGAACCGCTTCCAATTCTCGTGCGCTCACGTCAACCACGAGAGTATTCGGGGTTACGGAGAAAGCTGCTAACTCCTCGACCAAGGGGACCAGCAAATTATAGTTTTTTTTTTTTTTTGCATATCCTTTACAGGACATCGCTATCAACACCAGCATCTTTCAGCTGTATGCTGATTTCTTGGCAAGATTACGCTCAGTAGTTTGCCATTGCTTTCTGAGCGGCCGGCTCAGTTATCCCGCAAGTCACCAGCGGGGGTCGAACCGCTCCCAGCTCTCGCCCCGCTACGAGACTCTGCGTGATAAACGGGATTACGGAGAAAGTGTCGTAACCCCTCGGCCAGAGAGACCGGCAAATTATAGTATACTTTTGAGAAAAACAACTTCAGAGAAACACTTACTTGAACTGTCCGTTGCTTCAACACCTCGGGAGGCACCTCGGGGAACGGAATGTCCTCATAAGTGTGATACTCTTTCGATGTACGAGAAGGCATAACCAGTGTGAAGTCGTTGTGACGAGTTCGGAAGTCGACGCCGTTCAACACGGCGCTGAACTCCCCAATACCTGTTGGTAATGCAATCTTAACTGATTCAGTGCCAAATAAAACGTAGGTTTGCACCAAACGTAGTACATAATGAAATGAACAAGTGTTATCATGTAAATTTCCGTTCACCGAGCATTGAAATTTTGGAAGATACCGCGAAACAAAACAAATATTACAACGACTCTAGAATGGCGATATATCGTCCTTCTGTCCAAATGGGAAGTCATGTTTGGCGATATATTATCCTTCAGCGTTTAGTGCCACCCATCAGGCGCTGGAAAGCCAATTATTCCTCCCCACGTCATATGACTGCAAAAGTGGATGATGATGATGATGATGATGATGATGATGATGATGATGATGATGATGATGATGATGATGATGATGATGATGATGATGATGATGATTAAATCAGTTAAGTGTTGATTGGCCGATGTTATTAACGTCCTTAAAGATATGTCGAGAACAGAGGACTTTGACGTCAGTGAATCCACATCGCTGTCCAGGATGAAAGACTTGGGAATAAGAGTAGGCACGGCCAGACGCGAGAGGTGCATCGGGAAAACGAGGTGCCTCATCAGCCAACACAGAACTGGCACTATTAGCCACCGAACGCTGATGCATATGCTCTGGGGAGGATCTGAGCACCTATGGACCTGTCCGGAGAGCAATGAAGATACCCCAACTGATAACTGATAACTGGCAGTCATGAAGTAAATTAAAGACATAGAGAAGAGGACACGGCAGACAATATAAGACGTGAGAAACTACATGTACACACATTCCACTAGCGAGGCCCTGTCGACTTGCGGAGGCACGCGTTCGAATCTCTATGTGCCTGTTGCTATCAAAGTGAATGTAGACAAATGGGCAAGCATTTGATGATGTCAGTGTTACCCCTGCCGCTTTACTTCCCAGAATATTTGCTGGTACCTGTTGTAGACGGGCTCTACCGGGGAGCCCAGATCAATGTCAGCTGTTACAATATTTATTGACAAGCCTACCATCTCGAGTACTGGAGAGGTTAACCAGATTAACAAATACCCGCAGAATTCGGATGTGTCGGCCGAAAGCTGCAAATATCGCAGCTCTGCTGTAAACTGATACAATGCAATTACGACCTAAACAAACAGACAAATATATGACGAGCGACAAAAAAGAATACCACCTTGTGTGGTGTGAACATGTAACTTTAATGACTGAAGAAAAAAGTTTTAACCCTGTCAACAAATGCCCACAGCATTCGGGTATGTCAGCCGAAAGGTACAAATATTGGAGCTCTGATGTAAACTAACACTGCAATTCCGTCCAAAATAAACAAACGAACAAATATATGACGAACGACGAAGAAGAATATAACCTGGTATGATGTGAAAATGTAATTTTAATGACTGAAGGGGAGAAAGAAAAGGTTAACTCGGTCAATAAATGCCCACCGAATTCGGATGTGTTGGCAGAAAGATGCAAATATCGCAGCTCTCTTTAAACTAACGCAATGCAATTTCGTCCAAAACAAACAAACAAATATATAAAGATGACGAAGAAGAATAGCACCTGGTGTGAAGTGAACATGTAACTTTAATGACTGAAGAAATCATTACTGAATGCGATCAAGTTCAGACAATGAAGTACTTCTTCTTCTACTTCTCATCATGTTCCGCTCGTACCTTTCGGCGTTGAGATGGAGCTTAAACAGTAGGAGAGTGCCCGTTTATGGGCTTCACATATCTAGACTTATTCCTTCTGTCCATGTTTTACATGGTCGGCCTCTTCTTCTGCTTCCATTTGGTCTGTACATCATTGCTTGTTGTGGTATACTGTTGGTTGGTAGTCTAGTTATATGGCCGAACCATTTACCATGATATTTTCTGATGAAATCCAGCACTGCTATAACCCCCACTTTAGTCATGATATCTTCATTTCTGATTTGCTCTCTTCTTGATCATTTGAGTATTATTCGTCTCAAGAATCCCATTTCCATTGTTGTAATTTTTTTTTCTGTCATTGTCCAGGTTTAGTATTGGTAGAATAGTAATGGTAGGAAGATTGTGTTGTAGAGTGCTCTTTTATTGTCTATGATACTTTTTTGTTCTTTAGTATCGGTGCCGTTTGTCCATTGAGTTGGTTTGCTTTATTGCATCTATTTTGTACGACGTCGTCTTATGAATGATACCGATGTTGACAGCGATGTCCTGTAAAGGATATGCGAAAAGAAAAAAGAACTTTATGCTATTTACTGGTTTGAAGAACTTTGATAGTAAAAATAGACATCTCTGCTTCTCTACATGCATGTCCTTTTTGAGTCTCGGTAGATATGTTTTGTGAGTTAAAGAAAATCTTACCAATTGTGCGGTCATAGTTTGAATGATCGTGAATGGAAAAGACAGCGGGCGCCAGATGTGTGTCGGAGGCATAGTTCTTGAGCCCTTTGTTGATGCCACGTACTAGCTTTATACCCGAGTAACCCTCTGAGCGTGCCCTATAGTTGGAATACGGAAGGAATTGAAGATCGTTTAAATAATCAATGTAAATACTATAAAATACATATAAATATCTTGAATCACACTGCATAAGCCAAAAGAACAGAAATAAATCTCAGAGGACTCATTGTCACACATTGTCATTATAAACTGCCTTGACGATTTCCTTGACGATCATGTAGATCTATGTCATCTTCACTCTCTAGTGGAGTGTAACACTTCAGGTACATAGATCTTCACTCTCTAGTGGAGTGTAACACTTCAGGTACATAGATCTTCACTCTCTAGTGGAGTGTAACACTTCAGGTACATAGATCTTCACTCTCTAGTGGAGTGTAACACTTCAGGTACATAGATCTTCACTCTCTAGTGGAGTGTAACACTTCAGGTACATAGATCTTCACTCTCTAGTGGAGTGTAAACACTTCAGGTACATAGATCTTCACTCTCTAGTGAAGTGTAACACTTCAGGTACATAGATCTTCACTCTCTAGTGAAGTGTAACACTTCAGGTACATAGATCTTCACTCTCTAGTGAGTGTAACACTTCAGGTACATAGATCTTCACTCTCTAGTGAGTGTAACACTTCAGGTACATAGATCTTCACTCTCTAGTGAAGTGTAACACTTCAGGTACATAGATCTTCACTCTCTAGTGCAGTGTAACACTTCAGGTACATAGATCTTCACTCTCTAGTGGAGTGTAACACTTCAGGTACATAGATCTTCACTCTCTAGTGGAGTGTAACACTTCAGGTACATAGATCTTCACTCTCTAGTGGAGTATAACACTTCAGGTACATAGATCTTCACTCTCTAGTGGAGTGTAACACTTCAGGTACATAGATCTTCACTCTCTAGTGGAGTGTAACACTTCAGGTACATAGATCTTCACTCTCTAGTGGAGTGTAACACTTCAGGTACATAGATCTTCACTCTCTAGTGCAGTGTAACACTTCAGGTACATAGATCTTCACTCTCTAGTGGAGTGTAACACTTCAGGTACATAGATCTTCACTCTCTAGTGGAGTGTAACACTTCAGGTACATAGATCTTCACTCTCTAGTGGAGTGTAACACTTCAGGTACATAGATCTTCACTCTCTAGTGGAGTGTAACACTTCAGGTACATAGATCTTCACTCTCTAGTGGAGTGTAACACTTCAGGTACATAGATCTTCACTCTCTAGTGGAGTGTAACACTTCAGGTACATAGATCTTCACTCTCTAGTGGAGTGTAACACTTCAGGTACATAGATCTTCACTCTCTAGTGGAGTGTAACACTTCAGGTACATAGATCTTCACTCTCTAGTGGAGTGTAACACTTCAGGTACATAGATCTTCACTCTCTAGTGGAGTGTAACACTTCAGGTACATAGATCTTCACTCTCTAGTGGAGTGTAACACTTCAGGTACATAGATCTTCACTCTCTAGTGGAGTGTAACACTTCAGGTACATAGATCTTCACTCTCTAGTGAAGTGTAACACTTCAGGTACATAGATCTTCACTCTCTAGTGGAGTGTAACACTTCAGGTACATAGATCTTCACTCTCTAGTGGAGTGTAACACTTCAGGTACATAGATCTTCACTCTCTAGTGGAGTATAACACTTCAGGTACATAGATCTTCACTCTCTAGTGGAGTGTAACACTTCAGGTACATAGATCTTCACTCTCTAGTGGAGTGTAACACTTCAGGTACATAGATCTTCACTCTCTAGTGGAGTGTAAACACTTCAGGTACATAGATCTTCACTCTCTAGTGGAGTGTAACACTTCAGGTACATAGATCTTCACTCTCTAGTGGACGTGTAACACTTCAGGTACATAGATCTTCACTCTCTAGTGAAGTGTAACACTTCAGGTACATAGATCTTCACTCTCTAGTGGAGTGTAACACTTCAGGTACATAGATCTTCACTCTCTAGGGAAGTGTAACACTTCAGGTACATAGATCTTCACTCTCTAGTGGAGTGTAACACTTCAGGTACATAGATCTTCACTCTCTAGGGAAGTGTAACACTTCAGGTACATAGATCTTCACTCTCTAGTGGAGGTGGTAACACTTCAGGTACATAGATCTTCACTCTCTAGTGAAGTGTAACACTTCAGGTACATAGATCTTCACTCTCTAGTGGAGTGTAACACTTCAGGTACATAGATCTTCACTCTCTAGTGGAGTGTAACACTTCAGGTACATAGATCTTCACTCTCTAGTGGAGTGTAACACTTCAGGTACATAGATCTTCACTCTCTAGTGGAGTGTAACACTTCAGGTACATAGATCTTCACTCTCTAGTGGAGTGTAACACTTCAGGTACATAGATCTTCACTCTCTAGTGGAGTGTAACACTTCAGGTACATAGATCTTCACTCTCTAGTGGAGTGTAACACTTCAGGTACATAGATCTTCACTCTCTAGTGGAGTGTAACACTTCAGGTACATAGATCTTCACTCTCTAGTGGAGTGTAACACTTCAGGTACATAGATCTTCACTCTCTAATGGAGTGTAACACTTCAGGTACATAGATCTTCACTCTCTAGTGGAGTGTAACACTTCAGGTACATAGATCTTCACTCTCTAGTGGAGTGTAACACTTCAGGTACATAGATCTTCACTCTCTAGTGGAGTGTAACACTTCAGGTACATAGATCTTCACTCTCTAGTGGAGTGTATCACTTCAGGTACATAGATCTTCACTCGTAGTGGAGTGTAACACTTCAGGTACATAGATCTTCAATTGCCATGCTGCAAGACTGTTTTTACTCTCTCGCCTTCATCTGAAGTGTTGCTCGTACACTGCTGCAACTGCTAGTGCACTGGACTGATTTTTGCATGTGGATTCGCTTTCCCTATTATCAGTGTCCCACGTAATCAGGCGGTTCTCCGACTACCGAGGTACTTGTAATTTACATCCCCAAGTTAAGACGAGAAGTCAACATTTTAGACCAACTGACCGGGGCAGGGGTGGAATCCGCTACCTCTGCAACATCTCATCGTATGTTTGATTGATTGATTGATTTAGGAACCGACATCACAGCATTCGGGGCATTCCCATTAGCACTCCGTCCCCATCCTCAGCAGCCAGCGAAGATTTCCAATACTAATAGTACCATTAGCAATCTGATTATATGTCCGTCTCGCCTTTCCTCTGAGCGTCGATCGTCGGCCAGATCCCCTCTTCACCCCTCGCTGTCGCGTTCTTGTCAGACTATGGTGGTCCATTTGCTCCTCCGAGGTGTACACGTGCTCCCACAAGGCGGCAACCACGCCTGCCTTATCATGCATCAATACTCCACCATGTTTTGCAGAGCCATCCAATCTGTCTACCTGTTCATTCCCCAGCTCACCAGCATGCCTCGGAGAAAAGATCCAGACGATGCTTGCCACCCGTGACTTCCGAAGCGAAGCAAGCCACTATGCACGAAGCTTGCCTGTCCTCACCCTACGCAGCATGCTTTCTGAGTCAGTTACAATCAAGTCATCGTATGTTTAAGAACGAACGTTCTTATCCGTAGAAAACAACTCATAGAAATAAATAAACCGAGTGATGTCGTGACTTGTGCATGCAAGACAATTAATCACCTATTCCATTACATGTAGTACAGCTCATAAAAAATGCTCTATCTAGACCAACAAGCAGCGGTTAGAATAGATGGCGAGACATCAGATTGGTTTGACATCAAGCAAGAAGTCCCTCAGGGCTGTGTACTGTCAGCCTTTTTGTTTAACCCTTACGCCGAAAATATAATGTGATATATATAAACAACGCACACCATCAATATCACGATATATGTGTATTAGTTTTTGTTGTTGTTGCGTATCCCTTACGGGACGTTGCAGTCAACACCAGCATTTTCAGCTGCTGTTGATGTACTAGGCAAGTGTTACGTTCAGTAGTTTGCCATTGCTTTCTGAACGACCGGCCCCTATACCTTTTTCGAAAAAAAGCAGCACCGCCGTGTTTCGAACTCGGGTATACGGGCTCACAAACCGCGTTCGCAAGCGCGCTTAGCCACAGAGACCGGTATTAGTTTACATTCTTGAATATTTGCTTTAAAGCTGGCGCTGCTAATACTACTACTGCGACTGTCACTACTAAAACAAAGTGGCAAATAATGCCGTTGAAGTCTTACGCTTTCACATATACTAGGCTACCGCATAATGATGTGAAGTGGCTAGTTCATTTCCTAATATATATCCTTCCCATAGTTGCTTTGAATTTCGGTAAATTATCCGATCCTCATTTTATAAGATTGTGACACCCCAGAGCCACGCAGGTAACCGTAAATAATAAGTGAACGCATTAGAGACAAACAACTAAACCTAAGTATACCAACATCTACTCTGGAGAGGCTACTATTACTATGTACTGCCAATATAAAATGCAATTCTCTCAACACGTCATACCGCCAAATTGACTGAGTGGCCATGGGGAGTCCTCTTGGTCCTATTCTAGCGGACATCTTCATGGCACATTTAGAAGAAAAAGATCCTCAGACATTAACAACCAGGTCTTCTGCCGTTGTTATGTGGACAATATATTAACTATCACCACAGGCGAGCTAACAGCAACATCGTTCCAGGCCATAATGAACATGGCTCATGAAAACATCTCTCTATCTATGGTACACGAACACAACGAAGCGTTGCCGTTCCTGGATATCCTAATGAGACATAGAGCATACGGCACAATTCAAAGATCGGTGTACCACAAAGGAACATGGACTGGCCAATAGTTAAATTTTCATAGCTTCGCACCTGCCCAGTACAAACGTGGCTTAGTACGGATCCTGTTTGACCGTTCTAGGAATATATGCACCCAGGACACACTGACAGAGAACATTGAAACTCTGAAGAATGTCTTACACCTGAATAGGTACTACACAGGATTTATAAAGCGCCACTGCCAACAGCCGAAACCAAAATCAGACGTAACTACTGTCCCTAAGCTCAAGGTATTTACCCAGCTAACCTTTCGAGTGGGTGACGTAATGCAACGTCTACAGGACCGGCTCACTACAGCAGTCGGCCGAACATTCGGTGCTGCAACTCCAGTTATTAGGTACAGAATCACCCTATTCCCACCCCAGCAGTACAAGAATTTACACCTCTGCATGCCACATCCAATTGCATTTACCAATTCACATGTAGGTGGGAGTTTACCTACATCGGTAGGACAGAGCGGTAGTTACACAGCAGGGTTGTTGAACACATAACCTACTGGATTGACAAGATACTACACACAGGCGATGGGATCATGGGAAATCTGACACACCACAATTATAAACTTCCGGCGTCGTCCATTGCACGTCACGTCTTGGAAACCGGTCATGTAATTGATAGAGACAACGTTTTTCGCGTGTTGTTTCATACACAAAATAGTCGTTTGTTAAAGTTTGCAGAAGCCATAATGATTCATCTACACAGGTCGATTTTGTGCAAACAGAAAGACATGGTAGTCAATTTAAAATTACCATGGTAAACAATTGATATTACTGTGCGAACATGTGTATATTTCAGCTTGAACGATGTATCTAGTTATTTTACTCTGCGTTGTGTGACTTCAGTTGTATGTACCTGACGAGATGCAGCGAAATATGCCAGACAATAAATCGTACAATCTATGGTTTGTGTCTTCGTTATTCAAATTCACCACGGGAAAACATTGTTTTGATTGTAACCGTAAATAACCGTAAACAATTTATTCCCTAAGCGAGTGTAAACATGGAAGCCATGTCTTGCACGATAAATAACTCTACCATTGCTGCGTAACGAACTCATACCACTCACTATCTTGGAGAGCGCATACTGCAACCATTATGCCACCTTGACTCTACAGTTACTACCACTGTTCATCATCATCATGAGCAAGGTCCTCTGCAGAACGTCGCTCTCATCAAGGCTGGCAGGGAAGAGTCTCGATCCCTGGCCAGTTCTCTAGCCTGATAGATGTCCATGTGTTCATCGCCATGTGTCCTTCCTCGAGCTGGTCCACACCGGCTGCCTCTTCTAAAGACCGTTCCCTCCATCACTGTCCTTTCGAAGCCAATGTGATGTGTAATAAGACAAAAGTGTTTCAGCTTCCGAGACGTGGTGCAGATTATGAGCCGGTTTTCATCGACTTTCGACTCTTGTAGAATGTCGATTATTTTTTCTTATTTTTCCACTGCTCCGTGGTGAAGGCGTTACGGACGCATTTAGTAATCCTGCATAACGCGTTCGTTTTATGAAAATGGTATGAATCGGTCGTTCAGAAAGCAGTGGCAAACTACTGATCGTTAACGTGCTAAAAGATCACAAACAGCCAAAACATACTGGAGTTGACTGCTACGTCCTGTAAAGGATATGCAACTAACTTGTTTTAAAATTGTCTTTTGTCCACGATATTGTAAGATGTTCTGTAACATTTATGTTCAAAAGTCCAGATTTTGCTGTTAGTGACTGCAAAAGAGTCCACGACTCTCGGTAGAATGTTGCTGCAGGTAGGATACATCTTTTCAAACATGTTCACTTTCGTTTGGAGAGGCATTGGAGAACATCACAACAACTGGAAATATCAAAGGGAAGAGAAACAGGGGCGGACCCAGAAAGTTTATACTGGATGGTCTGAGACAGTAGCATGAAGGACTATCATCAGCATCCAAAGCACCAAAGACCGAAATCATTGGAGAGACATGAACGTCTACGCCAGCTGGCAGGGCACTTGATGATGATGATGTGTTTGGACTTCAATGTTAAATTCTTGTTCAGAAAGCAATGGTAAACTACTGAAGGTAAAATGGTCTAGAAAGTCAACCTGGGGTAGATCGCGTCGTCCTGCAAAGGACATGCAACATGTTATTATTATAGGGGGACTATGTCACACTCCCCTGTAGTCTTTCGGTAACGAATAGTGTACCTAGGTTTGTCCGACAGAGGCGAAAACAGAAGATACATCTCATCTCATCATGTTCCTCTTGTACCTTGCCATGCCGAGGTGAAGTATAAACAGCTTGAGGGCACCCGTTATGGGCTTCGTGTATCGAGATTCCTATGGAATCTGCTATTCCCTCTGTCCATCGTTTACGTGGTCGGCCTCTTCTTCTGCTTCCATTTGGTCTGTTCTACATTGATTGTTGTGGTATACTGTTAGTTGGTAACCTAGTTACATGGCCAAACCATTTGACTTGCTGCCTGCTAATAAAATCTAGCGCTGCTAGAATCCCTACTATAGTCCTGATTTCTGATTTTCTCTTTTCTTGATACATTGAGTATTCTTCTCAGGAATCTCATGTCTGTTGTTTAAATAGTGCTTCCAAAATGACGTGGGCAATGCCTTAGGTTCGTATCGGTTGCCAGTTGTGGGTTGTGCTCAATCTTTAAATCTCAAATCGCGAAACAACCAAATAAATCCATTTCTGTTGTTGTGATTTTCTTTTCTCTGTTTCTGTCAAATAGAAGACTATAAAAATCAAAGGCACACAAAGACGTTTACGTAAAATGGTCACTTCATACTGATCAAGACCTCTCTATGAAATCTAGTCTTGTACTGAGAACTAGGAAATCTAGTCTTGTACTGAGAACTATGAAATCTAGTCTTGTACTGAGAACTATGAAATCTAGTCTTGTACTGAGAACTATGAAATCTAGCATTGTACTGAGAACTAGGAAATCTAGTATTGTACTGAGAACTAGGAAATCTAGTCGTGTATTGAGAACTAGGAAATCTAGTCTTGTACTGAGAACTACGAAATCTAGTCTTGTGCTGAGAACTATGAAATCTAGTCTTGTACTGAGAACTATGAAATCTAGTTTTGTACTGAGAACTAGGAAATCTAGTATTGTACTGAGAACTAGGAAATCTAGTCTTGTACTGAGAACTAGGAAATCTAGTTTTGTATTGAGAACTAGGAAATCTAGTCGTGTACTTAATACTTGGAAATCTAGTCTTGTATTTAAAACTTGAAAATTTAGGAGTGGCTAGAATGCCGGATTATCCTTCAGAAAACCCGGGTTCGAATCCTCGGTAAGGTGTGGGGGTTTTTTCTGTCGAAGGCCAAAATCCTCAGGCTCAAAGACTCCCACCCCCCCCCCCCCCACTCCATCCCCCCCCCCCCCCTGCCGTACACCAAAAGGTACTAAATCGGCAGTAAATGACAGTTTGACAGTATTGACAGTGACTTTGAACTGGGAAATCAGTCTCTTATTTAAAACTTGGAAATTTTGTCTTGCACGTAAAACGTGGAAATCTAGTCTTGTACTTAAAACTTGGAAATCTAGTCCTGCGAGTAAAACTTGGAAATTTAAGCTTGTACTTAAGACATGGAAATCTAATCTTGAACTTAAAACTTGGAAATCTAGTCTTGTACTTAAGACATGGAAATCTAATCTTGAACTTAAAACTTGGAAATCACGTCACAACTATAAAGTAACAACATCAACAGCAGCAATCAATCAGTGAATCACTCAGTCATGAATAATACTGACTTCTCTTCCACGTGTAGTTGTTGCATCATGACTTGTTTGCTCAGATCGGCCACAATCTGCCTCAGCTGGTCTATTTCAGAGCTCGAACGCGTGTTTTCCACTGTGACTTTTGACACTTTTTTCTTCGTGTCAGCAGCACATTGCAGGAACATCACAATCATCAATGCTGGAATCTGAAAGCATCATCGTAATATGTATACCATATGTGTGTCTATGTCTATGGGATTACTGCACCTAGTCTTTGCGCTGTCAGTAAGATTCCTAGGAGTGAAATAGGGAAAGCAATGCAGAACTGCCGGTCTCTCTGGCTGAGGGGTTACAACACTTTCTCCGTAATCCCGTTTATCACGCAGATTCTCGTAGCGGGAGAGAACTGGGAGCGGTTCGACCCCTGCTGGTGACTTGCGTGAGCCGGCCGCTCAGAAAGCAATGACAAACTGTTGAGCGTAATCTTGCCAAGAAATCAACAGACAGCTAGCTGAAAGATGCTGCTGTTGACAGCGATGTCCTGTAAAGGATATGCCAAAAAAAAAAAAAATGCAGAACTACTGAAAGTACAATCTTATGAGATGAGATGAGATTATGATGAGATGAGATGAGATGATGATCACATGATGATGAGATGAGATGAGATACTGATGAGATTGAGATAAACTCTGAGATATTGACAGCTGCAGCTGTTTCCGTAGCGTAGTGCTCAAGCTGCCTGCAGCGTACTTCAAATTTCATGAGTTCGTTTCTCATCTTCGTCATTTCGTACACGAATGCAATTTTCTCGGAGACTTTTGGGGGTCGTCGCTGAAGCTACGGAGTTTCTGCTCCGTTCGATGCTTTCGGCAGACCTCTATGCGGGAATAGGCCTAGCCATATGGGATAAAGTCCAGTGCAATGAAGTCGAGTTTCTTCCTGTAGACCTCTTTCAAGTATGATTGCGCATACTGCTTTAGCTAGCAGTGGTTTTATTAATATTAGTAACTAATAGTATGAATCTGTTCTTCTGTAAGGATGCGAATTGTGGATAATGAGTGATGAAATATTGAAGGAATTGGGGGAAATGAAAATGTTGTCTTTCAGAAGAATTTTGAGAATATCATGCATATGAAGATTAAAAACTTAATTCTTTTTCTTTAAAAAAAAAAAGTCGCTTAAAAGTCGCCAGGGTCGACTTCATTGCACCGGGTTTAATTCCCATATGGCTCAGTCTCTTTCCGCAGCGCGGAAAGCGTCGCATGAAGCACGAACTCCGTTGCTCCAGCGACGACCCTCAGGAGTCTCTGGAAAAAATGCACTCGTGAACAGAAGGACGTTGCCTGGAATCGAAACCACAACCTTCGGAGCCCGAGTGGGACGGCTTGACCACTTCGCCACAGAGACTCCCGATTGTTTTTTTACCCGATTCTTTTTCTTCTAGCGGTATGAAAAATCCCCCGCCAGTCTCAAGTTAAGGACAGGAAACTCTGGCCAAGGGGTGTCCAGCTCAGAAGAAGAGGTCGTCCCTATAAACGATGGATTCTATGTATGCTGGACACTTGCAACAAATGTAAAGCTTTCATTTTACCAATACCACAGTTGCAATCATCGGTATCTCCTATCTTTATTTTATTAAACATGCAATATTTCAGCCTGCTGTGTCCTGCACGTAGTCTGAAGGATGTAATTTATTCTGCTTGGTTGAGTGGTAATATACAACGTCATTTTGGTGACCTGGATGCTCTGATTTCCATTTGGTTTTATAATTGCGTTTTGCTAGACTCATATTTTATTGAGCAATCGGCACTCGGTGGTATGTATCACGGTGGCTGTTTTTACATCCCAGTACATTTCTGGGACCCTTTTTAAGCTGGGACTACTTGCGAGTCCGGGTCTCACTTACAAATCGGCCGCGATGTGGATTTGAACACAATACCACGGGGCTGGCAGACGAGCAGGCCTCTACTATGCTGTATAGTACAAACTTACAGATCTCCTGGATACTGCGTTGTATAGTATATAAGCTCTCAGATCTCCTGGTTACTATGTTGTACAAGGGGCTTCTCATAAGTCTTTATCCTGACCATAAAGGAGTAGGCGGAGAAAATTGAAATTTGGCACAGTGCTTATTCCTTCTCAATGTAGCCATCACCTGAATTCATGCATTTCTGCTATCTCTGCGTGACCTTGAAAAGACCTTCAGAATAAAACAACCTATTTTTGGAACTAAACCAGTTATCACAAGCCAGTATGACATCTTCATCACTGTCAACACGATTTCCTTTCAGCTGTTTATTAAGATTTGGGAAAAGAAAAAAATATGATGGAGCCAAATCTGGAGAATATCCTGGGTGTGGAAGAATTTCAACAATCAACTTGTTGGCAGTTTTCAGCGCAAGCCGTGCTTTATGGGAGGATGCGTTGTCTTGAAGCAAAGGCAGAATTTGCGTAGCGCTATCCCTCGTTTTCTGGTCACAGCCTTTCTTAGTTTGATAAAGAGATCTGCATAGTACTGCCCATTAACCATGTTGCCATGAAGCATGTAATCTTTCAGTATGACACCAAAAAACAGTAAGCATCACTTTTCTTGCAAATTTTTGCGCTCTTGGCTTGACGGTTGTTGGCGAGCCCGGGGTTTTCCCCTGCATGCTGGCAATTTTATATTCTGGGTCATAATGGTGAAAGTCTCATCTACCGTCACCATGGTCGTCAACATGTTTTTCGACCGCCACATGGTGACCGCCACTGGTCACAGCAATCAACCCGTGTTTGTTTCTGTTCACATGTCAGCAGGCGCGGGACCCGGCGGGCACACACTTTTCTCATGTTCAGTCTGTTATGTAAAATTCTAAAAACTGTACTCTTATTCAGTTTTGCCGAACCCGATGTCTCTGCAATTGTCATTTTCCTATCCTGGTCTATGATTTTCTTCACTTTTGCAGCATTTACATCATTGTACTCTGAGGACGGTCGTCCTGATCTTGGCAGATCAGCAACTTGGGAACGGCCACACTTAAACTGCGAACACCAATTTTTTTATTTTTTTTACAGAAGCATACTTCTTCAAACACTGGCTCCATCACCCTGTGTATTTATGTTGGTGTTTTTCCCTGTAACATTAAGAATTTTATCACAGTCCTGGCCTCTGATTTATCCATTGTTCTGACAAACCGTTGGATGTGCAAATCTGGTCAATAGGGTGTGTTGTGCCATGCACCATATTGGGGAAACCAGTTGAGGAGGGAAACTCATAATTCATATATCCATTACAAATTGAATAAGCTATATATGTGCAAAATTTAAATTTTTTCCGCCCACTTGTTCATGATCAGGCTAAAGACTTATGAGAAGCCCCTTGTATAGTATAAACTCACAGATCTCCTGGTTACTATGTTGTTTAGTATATAAGCTCTCAGATCTCCTGGTTACTATGTTGTATAGTATAAACTCACAGATCTCCTGGATGCTATGTTGTATATTATAACCTCACAGATCTCCCGGATAATATGTTATATAGTCTAAACTCACAAATCTCCTGGATACTATGTTGTATATTATAACCTCACAGATCTCCTGGATAGTATGTTATATAGTATAAACTCACAGATCTCCTGGCCGGCAAGCGAGCTAGTCTCTACTATGTTGTATAGTATACATTCATATATATCCTCCTCTGTCCAGCAAGCCAGCTCATCTCTACTATGTTGTATAGTATAAATTCCCAGGTCTCTTGGATACTATATTGTATAGTATAAACTCACAGATCTCCTTGATACTATATTGTATATTATAAACTCAAGGAACTCCTGGCAGGCAATCGAGTTAACCTCGACTATGTTGTATAGTATAAACTCACAGATCTCCTGTATACTATGTTGTATGGTATACACTCATAGATCTCTTGGCCGGCAGGCGAGCAAGTCTGTACTATGTTGTATAGTATAAACGCGCAGATTTGGCAGCAGTATTTGGAAACGGGGATTTCAAAGACGAGAAGATCTACTTCATTGCAATTGAGTTTTATCCCGTACGGCTCGGCCTCTTTCCGCAGAACAGCCTGCCGAAAGCTTTGCACAAAAACAATCTCCGTAGCCCAGGAATCTCCGAAAAAGCTGTAATCGTTAACCGGATGACAGAATCCGGAATCGAACCCACAACTTTCGGAGCGCGAGTCGGCCAGCTTAACCAGTTTGACACGGAGACCTCGTTCATATATTTCCTTAACTACTTGATTTTTTATCAACTGAAGATGCAGGATGAAAGTAATACTTTATGCTGTGTTCCATCACAACAAACGACAATAGCAAGACATAAATTAACAATATGAACACCTCTGAAGTTGGAGAGGGTTCGCCTGATGGCGAGGGACACTGGTAATAAGGAAAGATAATCCACACGCAAAATCCTGTGCAGAGCACTAAGGGTAGTAGCACGTGTATGGACTACGCTTGAGTAGAAAGGTATCACCACCTGATGGTAAAAAGGCATCACTACCCGATGGTAAAAATGTATCACTACCCTGTGGTAAAAAGGTATCACTACTCGATGGTCAAAAGGTATCACTACTGGATGGTAAAATGGTATCACTACCCGATGGTAAAAGTGTATCACTACCCGATGGTAAAATATATCACTACCCGGCGGTAAAATGTGTCACTACCCGATGGTAAAAAGGTATCACTACACGCGTAGGAGATGGATATTTTTTATCTAGTACGTGTAATATGTGTGCCAGGATATAAAACAAGGAGTTTCTTCTCAAGATCTGCGCCGATGCTACGGAGTTTCGTGCATTGAGCGAAGCAATCTCTTGCGTGAATTTTCGCAGCGTGTGTAGTTCTGTGGTGTTCGGTCTTTTCAACAGGACGGAACAAATTGTGTGTTCCTTGCGGACGGCAGTCAACAAAACAAGGCGAAGGGCCAACGTGGTGGCCGCAAGCGACGCAAGCGTGGAAGGGTAAGACGTTTTAGATTTAAATGTGACCGTCTGGGCCTCGGAGATACTCGGATTCTATATTGCAATTGCGCCAGCTTAAAACAAAGAAGCAATATTCTCGAAAACCAAGTTTACAGGAATGACATTGTAACACTCCATGAAACGAGACTGGGTGATCAGCTACTCCAGATGGCCGGTTTCAAATGTTTCTATAACAGGCGACATCTAGGAATAGCGATTCTCATTCGCGACAGTATGGTTGCTTCAGAGTTAGACATGTCTAGGTGGGACAATGATGACATACAAATACATGCGGTTAGAGTTCAATCCGATCTACCATTTGTGTTGGTTAATGTGTATGCCCGTAACGCAAGTGTAGATTCTCAGAAGTGGCAGTGCTTAAGTTACATATTAGGTCACGAAAAAGATGTCATTTTCTGTGGCGATTTCAACGGTAAAGGCAGATCATGGGGAACATTTCCTCCAACACACAGGGGGAGGAGCACGAGACTGCACTTGAAACCATTGACCTGGTTTGTATAAACGGTGGCTGTTTCACCAGAACAGCAAGCCGCCCAGATGATGAGGATAGTGATATTGATCTGGCGCTGGTTTCTCCTGCACTCATTACAGTGTGTAGATGGAGTGTCCTAGGGCGTCACGGCAGCGACCACCACGCTTGCAGCATATTGGTGGAGAAAGACAGAACCAGGCAGCACAAGTCAACGGTCAAGACTTTCCAGTATGAGATTACAGGGCAAGATGTGGTGAGTAAAATAAGGCACGACAAGCGCAGAAAGTTTCAGGGCAGGAAAAACATCTGAGAGCAGCCACCCTGGTGGAATTTTGCGGTAGAGAAGGCCTGGATGGATAAGCGTAGTGCTGTAAGGAAATGGCAAAACGCCAAGAAGAACAGAGTTGCCCATCCTAATCCCTGCATGCACTTAGAAAGAGAGATGCACACAAAAGTAAGCTATGTAAAATAATTGGTTACGGTGGTTAAAAGTGAAAAATGGGCAGAGGTATGTCAAAGCGTAAGCACAGACAAGTCACTGAAATTGTTCTGGCGACAACATAAAAGCATGAGTGGTGTAGCCAAGAATAAGAGAATTTCTGACTTCCACGGTGCTGACTTCGTCTGGCAGAGGACTGACGAGAACAAGGGCAAAGCCCTCTTCGAACGCTGTTCAGAGCAGAGCGACCAGACAGGCATGAGAGGCCGACATCTTGCCAAGGAGATCACCTCAGACAGGTGTAAGACCCAGAATATTTCGGATGAAGACACAGTGACAGTGAAAGAAATCAAGGCTGTGCTTCGACGATCAAATAACAGCGCTCCATGGCCAGATGGCATAAGATACGACGACATCAATAGGTGTACCGACAACGAGCTAGAGACACTAGCAGGTATGTACAACAGTATAGGGAGTTCTAGCATCAAGGGGAAGTGGTTACACAGCTATTTAATTCCCTTGCCGAAACCTGGCTAAGACCACACACAAATTCAGGAATATCGAGTAATAACCATGCAGAATACAATAGGCAAACTGCTGGAGAAGTTAACTGCTGGAGAAGTTAATTGCCAGAAAAATATCAAGCCAGCTTGAGAAGCAAAGTGTTTTTCCACCCACTCTGGCAGGGTACCGTCCCAAAAGAGAAACATGGACCAATGCAGCAGTTTTTGCCCATGATGTTTATGAAGGTTTCCACTAAGGCATTGACACCTTTGCTGCAGCGATTGATCTGGAGGACACGTACAACAGAGTACCATTGGATTTTCTAATGCGTCAGCTTCTTGAATTCAACATAAGTCCGTTCCTCCTTAGTTGGATCGCTGCAGCCCTCTTCCAACGGAAAGTAATTTTAGATGTGGCAGATGGACGTCGGAACCAACAATAATCTATCCTGCCCTATCACAGGGATCACCATTATCTCCGGTGCTGTTCAACGCCTACACTGTGAGAATCACCAGCGAGGAGATCACTGGACCGGGCAGGACATTGTCATATGCCGACGATGTTTTAGTGTTTCGTCAGGGTAAGGATAGAGATCAGGTTGCTGTGGAACTACAAACCGAACTCAATCGCATAAGTACTTGGTGTGCTGAAGCTGGGGTAATGGCCAACCCAAAAAAAGGCAACATTGACATGGTTCTCTTTGAATAATCATATTGTCAATACGCCAACACCAACTGTTAATCTGTGTTCAGAGACTGTGGAAAGAACGCAGGCAATGAATTACCTGGGGATACGTTTTGATCGAAGCCTTGCTTATAATGAGCACATAGACCAGATGATAACAAAGGCCAAGCTGGGTTTGGCTGCGATGCGGGTGATGGCGGCAGCAAACTGTGAGCAGCGCCATCTATGCCTCATATACGAGGTGCTGGTCATGTCTGTTTTTAAGTATGCGATGGCGATCCTTACTCTCAGCCGCAAGCAGATAGAAAGGATGGAAAGGATACAAAACAACACTATGCTCATTATTCTTGGATGTACAAGAGATAAGGCATGTAGGGCGATGCGCCACCTTCTTGATTTTCCAACCATTGAAGACAGACTACAAATTTGCAGAGCACGTGCCTACCTCAGAGTCAACGCAACCACACAACATCCACTGCATAGTGAAATTAAAAAGGTGAAGGGCAGCAGATTAAAACGGGGAAGGTCGTGGATGGGTCAAACGAAAGACATTCTCCAACAGGTGTGTTCACTGGAAGACTTAGAAACTGGCGAGGAGTGGGTACAAGTTCCAACAGATTTATGTACGTCCTTTTCAGTTTGCATCCAACTAGACAGAAAATGCAGACAAGAAAATCCGGCTGCTATGGAGGCGGAAGTACAAGCGTTGATTTTTGGCGTATTCGTTAGACGGTGATGCTGTTGTCATTTACACAGATGGGTCGGTCGTCCGACATGTGAGAAGCTCATGGGCCTTTACAACGCTGGCCGGAGGGAGAATTGTGAAGGAGGACTGGTGCTTTTGTTGAGACCACAAGTAGCCTGACTATGGAAGTCATGGCAGTAAGTAAAGCAAAAACATGGCTCGAGACACAGACATTCACTATGGAATGTGTCCTTAGCGACTCAGTGAGCATGCTCAAGAGGATAAAGATGGGATTGATCCGAAGAGAGTGGTTGCTGTCTCTGGAGCGATCTCGGCTGGCAAAGATTAGTTTAATCTTAGTGCCAGGGCATACGGAAGTACAAGGAAATGAGCGGGCTGACAAGCTCGCAGGTATGGCTAATGTGGAGGGCGGACGCGCCATGGACCAGGCTGATATTCTGAATGCGCTACGAGAAGTAAGACCTTTGCGAGAACCAAGTGATAACTGCGAATCTACAACCATGGTCAGACTGCAAGACCAGAAAATTAAGAGAGGTGTGGCCAAACAAGAACACTACGTAGGAAGCCAAAGAAGATTGATAAACCAGCACTGAAGTGGTGTCTATAGCCGCTACACGCTGCGGGATTTGCTGAGAAGGGGATCTGAGCACTTATGGGCTGAATGGTTCGATGTGCAATGAGGATGATCTGTCGACTAACTAACTAACTAACTAACTAACTAACTAACTAGCTAGCTAGCTAACTAACTAACTAACTAGCTAACTAACTAACTAACTAACTAAAAAGGTATCATTACCCGATGGTAAAAAGTTATCACTACCCGATGGTCAATATGTATGACTAACCGATGGTAAGAAGGTATCACTACCCGATAGTAAAAAGGTATCACTACCCGATTGTTAAAAGGTATCACTACTCGATGGTCAAAGTGTATCACTACCCGATGGTTAAAAAAATAAGTATCACTACCCGATGCTAAGCCCTATACAGAGGCTACGTTAGCGAAGTTTACAAGAAGCTACACTGTGCCTCTATATATATCGTGCCTCTGATCGGATGCGGACGCGTATGCCTCGGCTCGTCACATGCTAAGATGAGGTAGAGCTTGACCACCTATTTCTCCTGGCTCTCAGACCTACACAATTTAATGGCCCTATCGCATCACAGAGCCTTGCAGGAAGCTGCTTCGGGATAAAGTTTAAACTTAGGCTGGGCTGGCCACGGACTAGAGGTTAAGTTTTTAGCAATTCTTACCTTAATGAGGATTCGAACACATTAACACCAGGCCAGCTAGCAAGCATGTTAGCCGTTGATCTACCGCAACTCTCCGATCCCCGATTTTGAGTATTAAATTGAGTATTAAATAACACACAAAATAGTCGCTTGTTAAAGGTCGCAGAAGCCAACACGATTAATCTGCATATGCCAGTTTTGTGCAAATAGAAAGACATGATAGTCAGTTTAAAATTACAGTGGTAGACAAGAGAAATTACTGTGCGAATATGTGTATATTTGAGCTTGAAGGATTTATTTAATTACTTTAGTTTATGTTGTGTGATTTCTGCAGTATGCGCGTGACGAGATGCAGCGAAACATGTCAGGCAAAAATTCGTGCAATCTATTGTTTGTGTCTTCGTTATTCAAATTCACTGAGGGAAACTATTGTTTTGATATTAAGTTTAATTTTAAAATTGAGTTTACATATTTCGAAAATTTACATTCAGACAGACAATGAGATCAACACCTTGTGCCACATTTATTGAAAGGCAGAAGATCAAAGGGCTCGGCCATCTCGTTAGAATGCAACACCATCAACTACCAACACCGACGCTACATCTCAGAAGATCTGATACGAGAGAAAGAGGACGCCCAAAAAAGAAATTGGATTTAGGACATCAAAGACAATGTACAATCACATGGAATGACACTATCCAGTGCCACCCATCGAACATTGGAACATTGACTATTTTCGACGCTTGAAGGCAAACGTGGAATATGATGATGATGATGACGATGATGATGTCGATTAAACTACAAACACATAAAAATAAAACGATATGGCAAGTACTCACCCTCATGGTGGTTTTTCAGCTGGTCAAGTCGTGAATTTACTACAACTACCCGTGCCTCCAACTAAAGCCACCAGACACCATAACCGAGTATCCACCCTTTTATATATGCAATCTTATACAGCCTAAATTATCTGCTTTATTATTTCCGTTATTAGACAATATGCGATGGCCGTGTGCCGCAGCAATAATTATGTCCATGATTTCGTTTGTATGCCCGGCTGCATTTGTAGATTGTTATTAATATTAGTTAACCGCCAACTTCCGTTATTACTTTATTCGTGTTTGTACATTTCCACGATCAGTGAGTTTTCTAACTCATCATCATCAAGTGCCTTGCTAACTGCCGTGGGCAATCATGCTTCTCTACAACTTGCGATCTCCAAAGGCATGCCACAAGATTGTCAAAAATGCTGTTTTGGTGTCTACCCCTATCTCGCTTTCCACAAATCTTTCAAGTTGTCACAATGTGTACTCTTCTCATTAAGTTGTACATCAAAACGAAGACGCCGGTCTCCCTGGTCTAGAGGTTACACGACTTTCTCCGTAATCTCGTATATTTTCGTAAGTAATGTGACGTTGCGTGAGAATTGGTAGTGGTTCTCTCAGCGTCGGTAACTTGCGGGGTATTGAGCCGGTCGCTCAGAAAGCAATGGCAAACTATTGAGCGTAATCTTTATTTATTTATTTATTTATTTATTTATTGCTCGCTTTGAGCTCAGATGTAGTCATTACAGGTGTTACTACTTCTGGTGCACTGGACAATCTGTGTTGTGTGGATCGGATCAGCTTTCCCTATTACCAGTGCCATTCACCATCCGGCGAACCCACTCCGACTTCTGAGGTTCTTGAAATTTACGTTCTCAAGTCAGGGACGAGCAGTCAACATTTTAGTTCAGCTGAACAGTGAAGGGGTTGAACCCGCTACCTCGGCATCAGCACACCAGAAGTTTAAGAGCAAGTGCTCTTATCTATTCGGCCTTGCTGACCTCCTCTGATGTGTGTAATATGCTGTCTTTGGGACTTAACCTCCCTCAAAATGTCTAGATTGTTCTTTTTGGCAGCCCTAGGAATTTTCAGCATTCTTCCATAAAACCACATCTCCAAAACCTCTATATATTTTTTCGCTTATTAATTGTCCATGATACGTTATATATGGCTCTGTGTAACGTGCAAAAATTCTTTTTCTAACCCCTACGTTTCTAAATTGTTCTCTAAATATATTACAAAAATCTATATGATATTTAGAGAGTTATCTATGCGTAGTTTAATAATGTGGTCTAGTTTGATGAGAAGAGATGAGTCGGAGAACATCGTGACGACTGGAAAGATCGAGGGAAAGAGAGACAGAGGCCAACCAAGAGAAATCATGCTGGATGGATTGAGACAATGGCATGGAGGAATATCAGCAGCAGAGTTGATCCAGAAAACCTAAGACCGAGATATGTGGAGAGACATGAACGCCTACCCCATCTGGCACGGCAAGTGATGATGATGATGATGATGATGATGATGATGATGATGATGATGATGATGATGATGATGATGATGATGATGATGATGATGATGATGATGATGATGATGATGATGATGATGATGATGACAGTTTTTTCCTTGTTTAGAAATGTCCACATTGCGATTGTACAACATTTGGTTTATTGCTTAGGAATTGTGTATGCAGCTTTTCAATGTTAGTTCGTATATAACAACACAGACACAAACACTCACCCATACACACCTACACACACTCACACACACACACACACACACACACACACACACACACACACACGCGGACAATCGTATAGAGATCCTTTGCAGAATGTCGCTCTCATCACGGTCACTAAACAGATTCTCGATCCTTTGTCGGTTCCTCTGCCCGATGTATTTTTATGCCCACGGTTTCCTGGATGTCCGGTGGTGGCCTTGGCACTGATCGATCCCGACAACTGCTTCCAAAAACCACGCCTTCCATCATTGTTCTGTCCAAGTCGCTGTATTGCTTCATATGGTCAAAGTATTTCCGTTTTCGAAGCATGATGCTATTTATATTACTGGCACCTTGATGGACGATAGTTTGTAAAATTGAGTTATAGCTCTCTATAGCGCAAAGCCTAGGCTGAATTTAGAGACCATGTGTTGTCCATGCATCATATCCTCTCGGCCTGCCTAGTTTACTCCATAGGAATGGTAACACCAATACATCTGAAACAAGACAAGCTGCAGAAGCTGCCGGATCAGTAAAGCAATGCTCATACTTCCGCCTCTCCGAGCCTCCACCCTTGATCAGTTGCCGATCAAAGCTTAGGGCTTGGTCCGCGCTGCCATGAGATTTAGTCTTTAGGTTGCATTTCCTGGCACTAAAGCAGGGGTCACCAAACTTTTTTCACGGCGGGCCGGATAACTGATAAAATGACGAGCGAGGGCCGGATACTCATTCTATATACACACACACACACACACACACACACACACACACACACACACACACACACACACACACACACATGCGCTGTCTCCGTGGCGAAGATTTTACGGACGCGGTTTGTAATCCCGTATAGCCGCGTTCGAAACACATTTGAGCGTGATTTGGCAGCAGACTGCGTTGCGCTAGTTTTTTTACGCAATGGTATGGGTGCCGGTCGTTCTGAAAACAACGGCAAACTACTGAACGTAAACTTGCCAAGACATCAACAACAGCAAAAATTCCTGGTGTTGACTGCAAACGTCATGTAAAGGATGCAACTAACTTTAACAATAATTGCAAGCCAAAACGAAAGCTCCGGTAAAAAAGACGAAAAACTAAGTTAATCTTGGGTGAGTGACGCGCAATGGACAAAAAACAAAGGCAACCAATATAGTTATTTACTTATAAAAGTTATCACAAGAAGGTGACGTTAGCAAAAAGATAGTTACATCAGACCTAGTGTGCACATATCCGAATTTCACAAACTAAGCAACAAAAAAGGTTAGTGAGCTTTGTGAAACCGATATTTGGCTTTCAGGATATCATCAATGTTTGGTTTGGAATTGCTGCATCAAATCAAGAGAATTACTTTCAAATGTTCATCAGTCAATCTCGTTCGATGTGTTGACTTCACATGCTTCTCCAGATACTGGTGCCATACCAGCGTCTGGAAATTTCTTCAGTTTCGGAAACTCAACATCAGGTTAGCAGCGGTAAAATTCAACAGGTTTCCTTCTCTGTGCTTCTCTTTCAACAAGTCATTTGCTTGCAAATCAATTAGCTCCAACCGTAGTTCAACTGGCACATCATCAAGGTTACAATCAAACGGATTCTTGAACAAAAGAATGTCACTCTCAATTCTGTCAAGATCAGAAAATCTCTCCAAACAATGCTTTTACCAATTCACGAATACTTTTTCTCGGAAAATCGAGGTTGACATCTTCGGCGATTGTACCGCAAAACTTTTTGAAACCGTGAAAATTAGAAAAGTTTTCTCCTTCCATTTGTGCTTCAAACAATGACAGCCTTATCCGACATCCTTTGATGATTCTGTAGAGATCACAAACGAGGTTATCTTTTCCCTGAAGTTACAAACTCTGTACATTTATGTGGGATGTGATGTCGACCAAAAATGACAACTTTGACAGCCAGGTAGGAATTGACAGCTGTGGATCAGTTCTATCTATTTTAGTGATTACAATATCTATCTATTTCGTTTTGGAGCTTGCAAAAAGGAAAAATCTATTTCTTCACGAAAAGCCTGGAACTGACAGTGATAGAGTGGATGTCCTCGAATGCCGAATGCAGTTCACTGCAGACCGACCGACCGACCGACCGACCGACCGACCGACCGACCGACCGACCGACCGACCGACCGACCGACCGACCGACCGACCGACCGACCGACCGACCGACCGACCGACCGACCGACCGACCGACCGACCGACCGACCGACCGACCGACCGACCGACCGACCGACCGACCGACCGACCGACCGACCGACCGACCGACCGACCGACCGACCGACCGACCGACCGACCGACCGACCGACCGACCGACCGACCGACCGACCGACCGACCGACGACCGACCGACCGACCGACCGACCGACCGACCGACCGACCGACCGACCGACCGACCGACCGACCGACCGACCGACCGACCGACCGACCGACCGACCGACCGACCGACCGACCGACCGACCGACCGACCGACCGACCGACCGACCGACCGACCGACCGACCGACCGACCGACCGGCCGGCCGGCAGGCAGGCAGGCAGACCACCTCCAGGGTCTGGGCGAAGCCTGGCTGGGTCAGCTAGTGTATACTAAAATATAATATAATAAAGAACAGTGCATATGTTTACTCTGAAAATATCTGTGATATTTTGTTTTTACAACATACGAAATTACCCATTGGTCTTGGTGACCATAAGTGATTTTATATCCATTCATTCAACATTCATCCACATTTTCCTGTTTCTTTCTCGCACTCATGCATACTGGAAAGTTTAATTAGTAATGTTCTTTTAAAGCACTACGTATATTTTACTGTGGAAATATCTGTAATATTTTGTGTTTCTACATAAAGGAAATTTATCTCCGTTTAGTTTTCCGAACATTTTCTCTCTCTCTTTTCTTCTTCGTAAACAGAATGGTGTATTTAGTGTGAATAGTGTATGTTCAAGATGTTGCCGTTTATTTGTAAATTTCCATTGTGTGCTACGGAGCATTGTCATATGTAAGGTTTTGGATGACGTGTAAAATTTAATTTCTTACAAACTCGTGAAAAAGCTTACATACAAGATGGTGAAGCCGACAACCCACATTCGCATAGCCAATGATGATAGTACTTACATTTTAAACCATTCGTAACATTTATTCCAATATACCCTACGGTGTAGGGTCTTTAAAATAGTCTTTAGACAAGTGTTTCCCAACGTGGGGTCCACGCCCCACAGGGGGCAATTCGATGGGGGGCAATTCGAAAATGGAAGAAATCGGCTGGATATAACAAAACGGGGAGACTTTAGACTGAAGTTAACTAAATTGGAACCTGACATAAAATCTCTTTGCAGCAAGCATCAATCGCTAGGATCTCACTAAATTTAAATAATTACTAATAATTAAAATAATATCGAAAAATCTTTCATTAAAATTATTTTGTACTTTAATTTCAGTTCTCCATTATATGTTTTGAAAATTTACTTACTGTAGGTAGCATTCAAAAAGTGGATCACAACTAAATCTGAACAGGACTATATTACTTATAGAATAGCACGACGTAATGCCAAACGAACAATTAGAGCATCTAAAGATGAATCCTGGAGAATATACGGTGAACAGATGGCGACCCTTAGCAAAGACTGCCCAAGAGAATTTTATAAACGTGTCACCACAATTAGAAACAGAGATGCATGTTACAACCCAACCACCATCATAAACAGCAAAAGAGGTACGCCAATATTTAATCCACAACAAAGACTAGCAAGGTGGGCAGAATACTTTCAAGAACTACTTAACCCCACAGATAACATAGGAAACCTCACTTTTGTGCCTAAACGCCAGGGACAGCAAGAACCAAATTTCATACCTACAGAAGTCAAAGCAGTTATACAGAAAAGTCCTAAAAACAAATCACCAGGTCCAGATGGAATAACCACAGAAGCTATTCAGGCCTGTGGGGAAACAGGAGTTAAATGGCTAACAAGACTTTGTAATATAGCATGGGAAGAAAGAAAAGTCCCAGATGATTGGCAACAGGCAATAATATTACCAATATGGAAAAAGAAAGGCAATATGAGAGAGTGCGAAACATACAGAGGTATATCACTCCTAAGTCATATAGGGAAAATGTATGCAAAACTTTTGGAACAAAGAGCTAGACCAATAGTCGAACAACAGTTAAGCAAAGCACAATTCGGTTTTCGGAAAGGTAAAAGTTGCACTGATGCATTCTTTACACTTAGACAAATTTGTGAAAAAACTATTGAATATAGTGACCAGCAGAATATTGTGTTTGTAGATCAGGAAAGGCTTTTGATAGAGTAGACAGATACAAATTATGGACCATCCTTGAAGACTATGGGATAGAAGGCCAACTGCTAGAAAACATCATAGCCATGTACCACTCGAGCCAAAGTGCAGTAAGAACACAGGAAGGTATATCAGATATGTTCACAGTCAATACAGGAGTGAGGCAGGGATGTGTGCTCTCTCCCCTGCTATTCAATATCTACATGGACAGAATTTCCAAAGAAGCAAGTCTCGACAGACCAGATTCAGAAAATTTAGAACTCTTTACTCCAGATGAAACAACTGACCCACAGGGAATAAATGAACTTCTATTTGCAGATGATCAGTGCCTGTTTTACAGCGACGAGGGCAGACTACAAAATCATATTACTAATCTGAGTTCAACCTGCAGCAGATACAATATGAGTATAAACACAGCCAAAACCGAAGTAATGCAAGTTAGCAGATCGCCAGGCCCACTAAGTATACAGATAAATAACACACCTCTGAAACAAGTTAAAGAATTCAAATACCTTGGAAGTATGATCACAGAAGATGGCAGATTAGACAGAGAAATTGAAATCAGATGTCAAAAAGCTAGTGCACTTACATATCAACTGTCACCCTTACTGAAACATCCAAACATACCCATGTCCGCAAAACGACAGATAATAAACAGCATATTCACACCAACCCTATGCTACCAATCTCAAACCTGGACTTTATCCAAATTACACCTTCGCAAAATCAACACCTGCGAAATGAGATGCCTGAGGAGAGCTGCCAACTTAACAATCCGAGACCGAGTAAGAAATGTTACTATCAGACAGACTGTGGGATCAACACCTTGTGCCACATTTATTGAAAGACAGAAGATCAAGTGGTTTGGCCATGTTGTTAGAATGCAACATCAGCAACTACCATCACTGGCCTTACATCAAAGATCATCTGCGACGAGACCACGAGGACGTCCAAGAAGAAAATGGATTGACGACATCAGAGACATTGTACAACCACACGGAATGACACTACCAGTGCCGCCCACCGGGCGCTGGAACGCAAATTATTCCTCCCCACGACGCTTGACGGCAGAAGTGGAAGATGATGATGATGATGATGATGTTTGCTCAATTATTTCCTAGTGATTTCTTCCTAAAACCTATCGGTCCTTTGGCTAGGATCGGGTGCATTTGCTGCTCTCCTCCCAGTAGTGCGCCTGGTCTGGTCGGGGGCCGGGCTGATCATATAACAACCCATCACATATCTTCACCTTAGATGTGGGTCTGGTGGACCACTGTGGGCAATACCTCACAGTGAGACTAAGGGCCCACACAAAAAAGGGGGAGGCGGGGGAACCAGCTTGTCTGGGGTAACCGCCAAACCAAAAAGAAAAAAAAATTCACCAAACAAAACACCAACATACAGGGACCGGGGGGGGATAAGAATTTAGAAAGGCTTAGGTGGGGCATAGCACAAAAAAGGTTGGGAAACTGCTTTAGACTCATTATATTGCTCCTCTCCACGGAAATCTCTAGTAAAAGGCGATTTTATTTTTTTATTTTTTTTTGTAAAAAGTTTATTTTGTACATAAACAGTGTATTTTTTACATTAGCAAATACAGCATATACATTCATACATGTGTCTTCTTCTTCAGCTTTCCGAGCCATTGAGGTTCTTTACTGCAAATACAATCCGTCTCCATTCGTCTCTCTGGTGGACCTTCTCTTGCCAGTCGTTCATTCCAAGTGCTTGTAGGTCTGTACATGTATTATCTCTCCACCGTCCTCTTGGTCTACCTCGGGGTCTGTGGTCATTTATTTCCTGAGTGTAATCTAGTTTTGTTTCCCTATTATCTTCCATTCTTTCTATATGCCCAAGCCATTGTAGTCTATTAGCCTTCATGATACCAGTGATTAGCTGGGACTTAAACAGATCATAAATGTCTTTGTTACTTCTTCTTTTCCACTCTCCACTTTGTGTATCCCTAATGGGTCCAAAAATGCGTCTTAAAATTTTGTTCTCAAAGGTTTGTAACAAGGCTTCGTCTCCTTTCGTTGTACTCCAGGTTTCAGAGCCATACAGCACAACTGGTCTGATCAGTGTTTTGTAAATTGTGATTTTGGTGTTACGAGATAGCGCCTTTGATTTTAGTAGATGTTGTAGTGCATAGTATATCTTATTTCCAGAGTTGATTCTAGTTTGTATTTCTTCCCTTATGATGTTGGAGCAGTTGAAGATTGTACCCAGGTATTTGTATGTTTCCGTTCTTTTAATGGTCATATTATCTATTTGTATGTGGCCAGAGTTTTTAGCCATTCCGTCTCTTGAAATTACCATATATTCTGTATTATCTTGGTTGATAACCAGCCCCATCTGTTAGGCTTTTTCCTTTAAGTGAGTCAATATTTCCAATGTTTTTTGTTCACTTTGCCCTATAATATCTATATCATCTGCATAACCAAGCAGCTTGAATGTTCCTCCAATATCACATTCCTCCTTTATCTTCCTTACAACTTTCTCTAGAGCCAGATTGAAGAGTAGCGGCGATACATACATTTTCATACATGTGTGACAACATTATATTCTTGACATGGTGTAACTACATGCATATTACCTGTTGACGATGGTGGTTAAATAACCATTCGCTCCCATGCATACCGAACCATGTAATAGAAAAACCTTTCACACTTCAGGCTTCTGTGTCACTTCTGTTACTGACACTTCTGTGTCAACAATATTGCTGAATCACTTTTGTTTCCTGTTTGTGGCCTTAGGAGGCCAGTAAAAAAAATGTTCATTTTAAAAAAAAAAAACTTTTATTGAGTGTTAAAATCGTTGCAAAGTGTATTGTTTGTGTTTTTACAGAGCGTTGCATGTGGGCGTGTAGGTGACATATGCGCAAAAAGTAAAAAATTTTTATACATTGGAACATTTCTCCATTGACATTGTTGTAAGGAAATATTTTAAATCAAAGCGTGATGGTAGTGCGCTGTTATTATTTCCCCTGCCGCCCCGCTCTCCTGTCAGCTCCAAAACTCCTACCAAGTACCATCACCACCCCTCGGTGATGATAAAACATGGCGGTGCAAAAACTGTTTAGAACCAACCGGTGAGGGTGGCAGCAGAGACAACAATCACAGTATCAAAAGGGTGGGAAAGGGGGATGTGACAGTATACGCGTTTACAAAGCCATATATATTAATAGTGATTACAATGATAATAATGCAAATAACAACCAAATACATAAATAATATAATAATGACAAGGAATAACACTGCTAAGGGTGATATAGTGATAGACTCAATGATAATAAATAGTTTAACATGTGATTTCATGTGCTAAATTGATTATCTTAGGAATGGTGTTTACATGAAATACATCTTATAATAATAATGACAAAGAATAAAACTACTAAGGGTGATAACAGCAATGCTAATAATAAACACAATGATAAAATTTGTTTTGATAATGATCCCATTTTCCAAACATGTGATTCCATTTGCTAAAATGATTTTCTTAGAAATGGTGTTAAAATATGGCAGGTACATACAATAACAATTGCATCCTGCACTGTTTAATAATATAGTAGGTGTAAAAAGGAGTTGGTTATCTTTTTTTTCTCCTTGCTTATTTTTTATTTTTTTTATTTTACATATACTTGCAACATGCAATGTTCAATAATAGTAGAAGTAAAAAGAGTTGGTTATCTTTTTCTCCTTGCTTATTTTTTTTTCTTTTGGTCTTATTTGTAAGGGTTCATTCATTTTTTCCCTTCCTCTTTTTTTTTTTTTTTAAACTTATTGTAGAAAGTAAACAAGCATCAGTATTAGCACAAATTTTTACAATCTTTACATTTTTGTTTCCCTTGCCACCCTCTCACCAATTTGGTTCCACTCCACCAATGCCATTACCCCCCTCTCTGGGCAATGATGGTAAAGGCAGGATAAATATTTGAACCAAACCGGTGTGGGTATCAGCAAAGGCAGCAACAAACCATGAGCAAGGGGAGGGGGGCACATTGGAAAGGGGTTTTGGTTTATTACTAATGATGATAATAATAATAATGACAGGAGGAGACATACTGAGGGTAATAACAGCAATTATAAAAAAACAGCAATGGTAATAATAGTTATGAAAATGATAAACATTTTTACAATATGTGATTCCATTTGCTAGGATGATTTTCTTTGTAATGGTGTTAAACATAGCCTAGCAGGTACATACACATGCAAACTGCAGTTTTTAGTAATACTTGGAGTAAAGGAGTGGGTTATATTTTCCTCCTTGTTTTTTTTCCTAAATGTAGGGGTTCATTCATATTTTCCTCTTTGCTCTCTCTTTCTTTTTTTTTAAATAAAAATTAACCAAACATTTGTATTTGCATAAGTTTTTACAGTATCATTGGTTTGATAACCATATGTGTTTTTGTATTTATTCATTCATTCAACACTCACTCACATGATTCAAAGGGGGTGACTAAGAGAAAGGGAAATCTTTACATTTTTGTTTCCCGCGCTAACCTCCCACCAATTGTTCCATTCCATCAATGCTCTCCTGACCACCCTAGTAATGATGGCACAGGCAGGACAAAGGTTTGAACCAACCAGTGGGGTTAGTAGCAAAGGCAACAAACTGTAAGCAAAGGGGGGGGGGCGCGGGGGAGATGAAATTGTAAAATAATAATGATGATATCAATAATACTTATAACATTAATGATACTAAGGATAGTAAAGGTAGAATAAAGATAGTCATAATAATAATGATGATAATCATTATAATAACAATAATAATAATAATAATAATAATAATAATAATGATAATAGTATAACAAATATGTGAGTTTATTTACTAAAGTGATAATCTTAGTAGTGGTGGTAGTATAGCACAACAAGTGCATTTAAAGCCAAACATTCCATAAATAGTACATTGGAATGGGAGGAGTTAAATTTTCTTTTCTCCTTTTTTCTTTTCCCCCTTGTCTATAAGGGTGAAACCATCATTTTGAAACAAATAAAACAAGCATTTATACTTCCACTATTCTTTACATAAGGGATTTTCCATTGGTCTTTTGACCATATGTGATCTTTTTAATCATCCACTCACCATTCATTCACAGTTTCTTCTTTCTTTCTCTCACTCATGTATACCAAAATTACCAAACAATTTCCAAAATTGCCAGAGTTGGTATACCATTTATACCAACTCTGGAAAGAGTTGTGATATTTTGTGCGTGTACATAAATGATATTAAGTGTGTGTTATATGTGCGGTGTTTGTATCTGGCAAAATTTCTGCAGGTCCATATAAGTTGTCTGTAGTAAGAAAGTGCTACAAGTAGTTTTGTATGTATGTCCTTAGATGTCATTGGTATAGTATTGAGAAAAATTGCTTTATATATGTCGGTTTGTTAACCTGTGTGTGTTTGTATGAGGTGTTTGAGTGTTGCGCGTATGGCAGTAATTGTTGAACATGTATAATAAATGTGTTCCTCTGTCTCTTGTGTGTTGTTTCTACATAATTGACATTGTTTGGATATGTATGCTTCTACCTGTGTTGTGGGGGTCATACTGTATAACAGTCTATATGTGATCTCCCTAGCTTTTGGTGTTATGTGTTTGTTGTGTAGGTTTGAAAAGGTGCATGTGAAGTCAGTCATGAAGTATTTGTGTCCTCTTTTAATCCTAAGTCTTAGTGATGGTGCTTGTTCTCTAACTAAATGTTTGTATATTGTGTGTGTTGTTTGCTGTATTAACTGTTCATGTCCTTTTATTGCCTGTATGCATGTCTGATAGAATGTTGGCAGTCTTCCCTGGTAGTGTGCAGTTGCATTGTTAAGAGGTGTGAGATGTTTGATGTTGTGGCCTATGTAGTATAGTGCTAGTCTGTTCTGTTCTGGGTGTCTGATGATTTTACCTATGTGACTGATTCTAAGTGACAGTATTTTTGTCTGGATGTCCTGTAGTGCAATCCCGCCTTGTTTCCTGTCTTGTATGAGAGTTTTGTGTTGAATGCTGTGTATTGTGTTGGTGAAGATGAAGCGTCTGATTTGTTTGTTTATGTTTGTGACGGTCTGTTTGGGAGGGTCCAGTACTGTTGCTAAATATATTATTTTGGGTAATATGTATGTGTTGACTATTGTGCTTCTACCAAATATTGTGGATGTCTTGTACCTATACCTGTGTAACATGTCTGTGATCTGTTCGGTCAGTGCGTGCCATGTCTGTCTGTGTGTTTCTGTGGGATCACATGGAAATGTGATCCCATACAGCTTCATGGTGTCTATGTGTTTCAGATCTGGAGGGAAATCAGCCTTTTGTTTCCACTTTCCCAGGCCCATTATCTGTGATTTCTGTACATTAATTTTGGCTCCACTGCCTTTTCCAAAATGGGTAACGGTGTGGAGTATATTCCTTATTGGTGTGTTGCTGGTGGGAAAGAAGGCAGTGTCATCTGCATAGGCGATGAGCTTCTGCTCTCCTATCCCATGCAGGAAGGTTCCTTTAATACTAGTGTCTTGCCTTATCTTCTCTAATAAAGGTTCTAGGGTGAGCACATACAGGAGTGGTGATAAGGGACATCCCTGTCTTACAGATCTCGTGAGCCTGAAGCTAGCTGTCAGTGAATGGTTCACCAACACTCTGCTCTCAGGATTTTTGTACAAGATCTGTATCCACTGCCTGTAGTACTCTCCTATGTTACAGTGTTCTAGTGTCCTATGCAGGTAAGTGTGGGAAATTCTGTCGAAGGCCTTCTCTTGATCCAAGGATAAGATGGAGGATGGACAGTCTTTTCCATGTGTGTAGTTGATAATGTCTCTAATGAGGTGTGTGTGGTTGTGTATATTTCTGTCTTTGACACTGCACTGTTGGTCTGGATGTATTAGTGTTGGCATGAAAGGTTTAAGTTTGTTGGTGAGTGATTTGGCGAGTATCTTGTAGTCTGTGTTGAGTAAGGAAATTGGTCTGTAGTTCTTCAGTTGTGTTTTGTCAGTTTTATCCTTGCATATGAGTGTAATGTAAGACATGTTGCAGCTGTCCGGAAGATTTTTTTTGTCAAAGGCTTCCTGATAGACTTTGAGGAGAAGATTGCCTAGAATAGGAAAGAAGTGTTGGTAGAATTCTACTGTCAAACCGTCTGGTCCTGGAGTTTTGTCTTTGTTTAGTGTGCTTAGTGCCTGTGTTATGTCTGTCAGTGTCAGTTCTGTGTCCAGTGTGTCTTTGTCTGTGTCAGATAATTTCTTTGTGTACTGTAAGAAGTTGTCTTGTATCTGTGTGTCCACTGTCTCTGCTGTGAATAGTTGTGTGTAATGTTGTTGGAAAGCAGTCTCTATGTGTGGTGTTTCTGTCTGCATGTTTCCTTGCATGTCTGATATTTTGCTTATTTGTCTGTTACGTTGTACATTCTGTTCTATTGCCAAATATTGCCTCGTAGCTGACTCTTGTGTAATTGTGTTGAGTTTTGTTCTGAGAAGAGCACCCAGATATCTGTGTTGTTGGTGTTCTTCTAGTTGTGCTTCTAATGTGTGTAAGTGATGTGCATCTCTGTCTGTTTGTTTTGTTAGTCGTATGGCTGTCTGTATGATGCGCTCCTGTCTTAGTCTGTCTTTGTGATGAAAATGTACTTACATTTTAAACCATTCGTAACATTTATTCCAATATACCCTACGGTGTAGGGTCTTTAAAATAGTCTTTAGACAAGTGTTTCCCAACGTGGGGTCCACGCCCCACAGGGGGCAATTCGATGGGGGGCAATTCGAAAATGGAAGAAATCGGCTGGATATAACAAAACGGGGAGACTTTAGACTGAAGTTAACTAAATTGGAACCTGACATAAAATCTCTTTGCAGCAAGCATCAAGCGCAAGGATCTCACTAAATTTAAATAATTACTAATAATTAAAATAATATCGAAAAATCTTTCATTAAAATTATTTTGTACTTGAATTTCAGTTCTCCATTATATGTTTTGAAAATTTACTTACTGTGTTTGCTCAATAATTTCCTAGTGATTTCTTCCTAAAACCTATCGGTCCTTTGGCTAGGATCGGGTGCATTTGCTGCTCTCCTCCCAGTAGTGCGCCTGGTCTGGTCGGGGGCCGGGATGATCAAATAACAACCCATCACATATCTTCACCTTAGATGTGGGTCCTGGTGGACCACTGTGAGGCAATAGCCTCACAGTGAGACTAAGGGTCCACACAAAAAAGGGGGAGGCGGGGGAAACCAGCTTGTCTGAGGTAACCGCCAAACCAAAAAGAAAAAAAAATTCACCAACAAAACACCAACATACAGGGACCGGGGGGGGGGGGGGGGGGGGGATAAGAATTTAGAAAGGCTTAGGTGGGGCATAGCACAAAAAGGTTGGGAAACTGCTTTAGACTCATTATATTGCTCCTCTCCACGGAAATCTCTAGTAAAAGGCGATTTTATTTTTTTATTTTTTTTTGTAAAAAGTTTATTTTGTACATAAACAGTGTCTTTTTTTCATTAGCAAATACAGCATATACATTCATACATGTGTCTTCTTCTTCAGCTTTCCGAGCCATTGAGGTTCTTTACTGCAAATACAATCCATCTCCATTCGTCTCTCTGGTGGACCTTCTCTTGCCAGTCGTTCATTCCAAGTGCTTGTAGGTCTGTACATGTATTATCTCTCCACCGTCCTCTTGGTCTACCTCGGGGTCTGTGGTCACTTATTTCCTGAGTGTAATCTAGTTTTGTTTTCCTATTATCTTCCATTCTTTCTATATGCCCAAGCCATTGTAGTTTATTAGCCTTCATGATACCAGTGATTAGCTGGGACTTAAACAGATCATAAATGTCTTTGTTACTTCTTCTTTTCCACTCTCCACTTTGTGTATCCCTAATGGGTCCAAAAATGCGTCTTAAAATTTTGTTCTCAAAGGTTTGTAACAAGGCTTCGTCTCCTTTCGTTGTACTCCAGGTTTCAGAGCCATACAGCACAACTGGTCTGATCAGTGTTTTGTATATTGTGATTTTGGTGTTACGAGATAGCGCCTTTGATTTTAGTAGATGTTGTAGTGCATAGTATATCTTATTTCCAGAGTTGATTCTAGTTTGTATTTCTTCCCTTATGATGTTGGAGCAGTTGAAGATTGTACCCAGGTATTTGTATGTTTCCGTTCTTTTAATGGTCATATTATCTATTTGTATGTGGCCAGAGTTTTTAGCCATTCCGTCTCTTGAAATTACCATATATTCTGTCTTATCTTGGTTGATAACCAGCCCCATCTGTTGGGCTTTTTCCTTTAAGTGAGTCAATATTTCCAATGTCTTTTGTTCACTTTGCCCTATAATCTCTATATCATCTGCATAACCAAGCAGCTTGGATGTTCCTCCAATATCACATTCCTCCTTTATCTTCCTTACAACTTTCTCTAGAGCCAGATTGAAGAGTAGCGGCGATACATACATTTTCATACATGTGTGACAACATTATATTCTTGACATGGTGTAACTACATGCATATTACCTGTTGACGATGGTGGTTAAATAACCATTCGCTCCCATGCATACCGAACCATGTAATAGAAAAACCTTTCACACTTCAGGCTTCTGTGTCACTTCTGTCACTGACACTTCTGTGTCAACAATATTGCTGAATCACTTTTGTTTCCTGTTTGTGGCCTTAGGAGGCCAGTAAAAAAATGTTCAACCCCCATATAGGGGGCAAAAGTTAGATGATAGTGCGGATGTGCATTGATACATTACAAATAATATTTAAAATATGAATAAACGACTGAAAAGTGGCTTATAAAATGTAATGATGTAAAATTTAAAAGTACGTTCTTTAATTAAGAAATCTAAATGTATTCTATTTGGCATTAACATACTTTACTTCGGCATTCATTTCTTTATTTCTAAATGTAAAATAGAGACGTTTGGTCTTATTTGTAAATATTACCAATAGTATATGATTTATCTTGTTTAACCATCCAGTTATCTCCCTTACAATTATAATTAACCTATTTTCTTTTATCCTAACAATATTAATTGTATATGTCCCCTGGTCCCTTACTCATTGCTTATTTAAGTGTCTTTCTTTTAGATATTTGGTAATTCCGCAGAATTTTTGAACATAATTATTAAGTTTAGTGACCAATCAAGGCATTACAATAATATTAGTATGATCTTTTAAATATGACCTAAGCAACTAGGGAAATGCATGCGCATTTGTATACATTGTGTGATTTATTATTATATGTTGGAAATATCAACATTGATGGGAAAGACTTAAGAATAATAAAGAATATTTACTGGAACCAAGTAGAAGAAATTAAAATGGGAAATAAAGCTAGGAGTACAACAGGGGTGTGTCTTGTATCCGGATCTCCTCTCCCTATATAGCGAAGTAATAATGAGAGAGATCAAAGAGACGCCAAGAATACAAATCGGAGGTTATAATATAAATAATATACGCTATGCAGTTGACACAGTATTCTTCTTCTTCTTCGGCGTTCCGAGCCATTGAGGCTCTCTGCTGCAGATACAATCCGTCTCCATTCGTCTCTCTGGTTGATCTTCTCTTGCCAGTCGTTGATTCCAAGTGCTTGTAGGTCTCTGTGTGTGTGTGTGTGTGTGTGTGTGTGTGTGTGTGTGTGTGTGTGTGTGTGTGTGTGTGTGTATATATATATATATATTGTTTCCCTATTATCTTCCATTCTTTCTATATGCCCAAGCCATTGTAGTCTATTAGCCTTCATGATACCAGTGATTAGCGGGGACTTAAACAGATCGTAAATGTCTTTGTTACTTCTTCTTTTCCACTCTCCACATTGTGTATCCCTAATGGGTCCAATGATGTGTCTTAAAACTTTGTTCTCAAAGGTTTGTAACAAGGCTTCGTCTCCTTTCGTTGTACTCCATGTTTCAGAGCTATACAGCACAACTGGTCTGATCAGTGTTTTGTATATTGTGATTTTCGTGTTACGAGATAGCGCATTTGGTTTTAGTAGATGTTGTAGTGCATAATATATCTTATTTCCAGAATTGATTCTAGTTTGTATTTCTTCCCTTGTGATGTTGGAGCAGTTGATTATTGTAGATTATGAACGTGGCGAAGTGGTCAAGCCGTTTGACTCGTGCTCCGAAGGTTGTGGGTTCAATTCCAGGCCGCACCCTTCGGTTTATGAGTTAAATGTTTCGGAGACTCCTGTGGGTCGTCGCTAAAAGCTACGGAGTTCGTGCTTCGTGTGACGCTTTCCGCGCTGCGGAAAGAGACCGAGCCATATGGGATAAAACCCGGTGCGATGAAGTCGACCCTGTCGACTTTTAAGCGACTTTTTAAGATTATGAAACCAAATATATTCAAAGTTCGTGACATTTTCAATGTCTTTACTGTTAAGTGTGAGTTTGGTTGACATGAAGTTGTATATGTTAAGAAGATTCGCAGACAGATTTTGAATTTTACTTTTACTTTTGATAGACATAGCATTCGCTTTGGCGGAATGGTTAGGAAGTTGCGCAGACTATGGTATGAGCGCTGTCAGACGTAGGCTCTTCGATTGCTACGGGAGGGAAACACTAACCACATATTCCTCCGTGCACTCAGACCTGCACAATTTGATGATCCAAACAAAATACAGACTCAAAGCTGGTTACTGCTTCGGAAATTGTGTGTGTATGTGTATGACTTTGTGTGGGTGGGTGTGTAAGTGGGTGGATATGGGTGGGTTGTGTGGATGAGTGTGGGTAGATGTGTTGGCGGGGTGGGTGTGTGTGTTTGTGTGTGTGTGTGTTTGTGTGTGTGTGTGTGTGTGTGTGTGTGTGTGTGTGTGTGTGTATGTGTAACTGTGTTTTTCTATTCATCCGTCGAGCTTCTTAGTCATGTTGTGTGTGTTTGTGTGTTTGTGTGTGTGTGTGTGTGTGTGTGTGTGTGTGTGTGTGTGTGTGTGTAACTGTGTTTTTCTATTCATCCGTCGAGCTTCTCAATCATGTTGTGTGTGTTTGTGGTTGTTTAGATATGATTAACTGTGTTAATCGCTTATCAACATTTGAAAGCAGACCTGTGCAGCTATATATCTGAGTTTTGATTGGAGCAAATGAAATGGAGCGCCAATATTTTTCATGATGATCAACAATTTATGTTTATGTATACAGTCGAAGGCTAACGAGAATTTTAAAATAAATTGTTGCATATCCCTTACGGGACGTTGCAGTCAACACCAGCATTTTGAGCTGTTGTTGATGTACTAGGCAAGTGTTACGTTCAGTAGTTTGCCATTGCTTTCTGAACCACCGGTGCTAAACACCTTTTCTCGAAAAAAAACCAGCACCGCTGTGTTTCTAACCCGGGTATACGGGCTCACAAACCGCGTTCGCAAGCCCTTAGCCACAGAGTACAAGATGAAATAACTCATGTTATTAAACAAGAAAACAACGGCGCTATATGCATGAAGCGTAATATTGGGGTACAAGAAATATGAACTCCAAAGGATACAACTGATTGGATATATGACCCACTGCAGTATGTTTTTGGCAACTGAGAGCGAGACAAACACACAGACACACGTGCTCGCACACACACATTCACACACACACACACACATACACACACACACTCACACACACACACACACACACACACACACATTGTCACACAATTCATACACACACACTATCACATAAGTCACACACACACTGTCACACAAGTCACACACACACACACACACACACACCATGACTAAGACGCTCAATGAATGAATTTTTTTTATTAAACGCAGTTACAGTTGAGCGTTTTGATCGAAGTCTTCATTCACGGAACAAGAAGAACAAATCGATTAAAACTATGTACACGAACAACATAAATGGCTACTTTCCTATGTGTGTCCAGTCTGGTAAAATAAACACTGAAAATTGACAAAGGAACTGTGAAAAGCAAAGGAATTAACACTGTTTAGAGACGAATGTACAGGTTGGCGCAATATAAAACAATGACAATGTGGAAAATGATAAACAGATATACCCCTAATTAAAATAAAAAACTGCAAGGAAATAAGCAGCAATATATATATATTTTTTTTCGCATATCCTTTACAGGACAATGCAGTCAACACCAGAATTTTTCAGCTCCTGTTGATGTCTTGGCAAGTTTTACGTTCAGTACTTTGCCATTGGTATCCCTGGAGAAGGGGTTAACAACTTTCTCCGTAATCCCTTATATCCACGTGAGGAACACAGCTGCGCGAGATTCGGCAGCGGATCGCGTCGCATTGGTTACTTACGGGATATATGAGAGGGTCGCTCAGAAATCAATGGCAAACTACTGAGCGTAATCTTGCCAAGAACATCAACAACAGCTAAAAATGCTAGTGTTGACTGCAACGTCCTGTAGGCGATATGCAACTTTAAAAAAAAAAAAGCTTTGCCATTGCTTTCTGAACGACCGGCTCACCTATCTCCGTAAGTAACCAGCGCGACGCTATCCGCTGCCGAATCTCACGCAGTTGTGTTTCGTACGTAGGTATATGGGATTACGAACAACGTCCTTAGCGCCTTCGCCAGGGAGCCCGGCCAGCAATATATAGCACATACGATTTCCTATATTTTTCTTCGTCTACCCTTTATTCTCCATTGTGGCATTAGCGCCCAACAAACCTCGCCAAGCTGTTCTATCGTTCGTTGTCTCCTACAGCCACCCCACGTCTTCCCAAAGTTATTCATCCCTCTCTGTAATTCATTCTCCGTGTTTTAAATCTCCCACTATTTCGTTTGCCTTGTGGGGGCCAGACAAGAGACTGCCTAGTTATATTGTCCTCAGGTTGTCTCAGTGTGTGTCCTATCCATTACCGGAGTTTTCCCCTCACATTTTGGTTCACTGGGATTTGTTTAGTTTTTACATGAGCACCACATTGATGATTCTCACTCTCTGTAAACACACTTGTATAATTCTGTCTAATTGTTCGCAGTATTTATACAGGGTGTATTTTTAATGACTGTGCAGTGTTTGAAAATAATGCCGGTCCAATTTTTATATTTATCCTCTGTAAAGTTCATACAACATAATAGGTAAATACAAAACTTGGACCGGCAATATTTTCAAATACTGCACAGTCATTAAAAATACACCCTATATTTATATGTTGGTTCGATGTTTCTGAATTCTCCAGAAGTGTGAGTTTTAACTGAGTTAGTGCTGAAAGATAATATATCGCCAAATGTGATCTCTCATTTGGCCAGAAGGGCGATATATCGCCATATGATGGTTATCGTGTCATTTGTTTTGCTTCTTAGTAATAAAGTATCATCCGGAGTTTCAATGTTCAATAAACGAATATTTACATGACAATACTTTTTCGTGTGATTGTGTATCATACTTGGGTCCAAACCCACTTGTTGTTTGCACTGAATCAGTTATCGCAGTCCTATACATAGGCGTTCAGGTCTCAGAGATCTGAAAAGGGCTTACATTAACGAGGTTGATGTACAGACTTCTATCTCGACCCGACACCAATGTACCATCTCTACGGCGATTGTACTGCTAAACTGTCCTTCCCCTTTTCAAGCCAAGCAAAGCTAGTTTGGTGTGCAGGATCAGTTCTAAACCTTGACTATCAATGTAGAGACATTTACAGACATAACCAGGTCAGACTGCAGCACATCACTATCGGACTAGCTGCGATAATGCTTAGTTACATGTTCCTGCACAGAGATGCTCCCTGGCGAGGTGGTTACGCTGACTGCCTCGTGCTTCGAAGGTTGTGGGTTAGATTCCGGGCTAGCGCAATTTTCTCCAAGACTCATGTGGTTCGTCGCTGGAGCTACGGAGTTCGTGCTTTGTGCGACGCCATTGACAGGTCGTCCTACAGACAGACACTGAACTATATGGGATTTTTTTTTCTTATTTGTTCGTTCGCTTAAACTCAAGCATAGTCCTGACACAGTTTACAGTAGTAAAGGACTGAATTTTGCGTGTGGGTTACTATATGGGATAAAACCCGGTGCAATGAAGTATATCCTCTTGCCTTTATAAACCATTTATAAACCAGTGTTAGGATCGGCTAGCCTCTCCCAGGAGGGGTGACAAGTGAAAATTAGTAGCCTGCCGATGACCCGCAGGCTACACAAGTTAACCCCCACCTCCACGTGGTGCAGACCGGGAAACCATGACCGCGAGGTCATGGGCTAACGGGGATATGGCCCGCTTTGGGGGATGGACTCTCTACGGTCAGATTTTTGTCCTAGACCTGCGACGGGCCTAGCAAGCCGGTAGGGGGTCTTCATACTGCTCGTAGAACAACTAAGAAGTATAAACGGACCGACTTAAATGGATATAGACCCGGCAATGTTAAAGGGCCATGCAGGTAGGCTGCCAACTAACAGTATACCACAACAAGTAATGATGTGCAGACCAGATGGAAGCAGAGGAAGAGGCCGACCAAGTAAACGATGGACGCAGGGAATAGCAGAGTCATGGGAATATCGATACATGAAGCCCATAAAAGGGCACTCGCCCGCTGTTTATACTTCACCTCGACACCGCAAGGTACAAGAGGAACATGATGAGATGAGATGAGACAAATTGTAGATATTTCATTAGTATCAAGAGACTCCAACCTAATGCCGAGAGAGAAACACGTCAAAGTAAAAGTATAGCTGTGGTGTGTCTTCAGAAGAGTTTCTTGCCTGCGTACTAATGGTAATAGATTCCCCTACATACCGTGGGCTAGACTAACAACTGGCTAGACCCGAATGAGTTAAAGTAATAATTATGGTTGAGTGAGTTGGTTTATAATGCGTGAGTTAATGTAATAAATAGATGGAAGAAATGAAGTTAATAAATGACAGCTGGGTGCTTGATAATGCATCTCCTGGTGAATCTTCTTGTTTAGGGAATTGAGTATAGAAACGTTGGAGTGGGGAATTGAGTATGTAAATATTGGAGTGGGGAATTGAGTATGGAAATATTGTAGTGGGGAATTGAGTATGTAAATATTGTAGTGGGGAATTGAGTATAGAAACGTTGGAGTGGGGAATTGAGTATGGAAATGTTGGATTGGGGAATTGAGTATGTAAATATTGGAGTGGGGAATTGAGTATGGAAATGTTGAAGTGGGGAATTGAGTATAGAAATACTGGAGTCGGGAATTGAGTATGAAAATGTACGTGAGGGGAATTGAGAATGGGACAGTTAAAGTGGGTAACTGAATACGAAACTGTTGGAGTTGGGAACCCAGTATGGGACTCTTGGAGTGGGGAGTCGACTATGGAACTGTTAGAATGGGGAAACGAGTATGGAAATACTGGAGTGCTTGACTTAGATAACCCAGTCCCCGCCGTCCGAGGTCACGAGGGTGACAGGTCATTCCCCAAGTTCCCAATTTCCTTGTCTATGTCTCGATTCTTGTCGACCGCAGAGACACGTGACAAGCGACACTAATTGTACGACAGATTAACTCCGTCTATCCCATGTAATTATGGCATTAACTCACTCATTATTTAGTAATTTCACTCAGTCATAGTCATTATTTTAACTCTACCTGACCTAGCGATTGGTACTGTGGTCAAATGCTACTCCGGTGGCCACTGTGTCTAAATATACTGTCTTGTTGGAGAACGAGAAAACGACTAAGAGGATTTGTCGACTCCAAGAGCAACAGTAGTCGGAGCACTTCAGATGGACAATGGAGATGTTTTAAAGTCTTTGTGAACAGCTACTACTTTTGTCGACTTTTAAGCGACGTTTTTTTTTAAGTGAACAGCTATTAGCTACTTTTTGGCCGGAATCACACATCCATAATTTCATTTTGTATTGTTATATTCTACGGTTGGAGAAATGGTTACGAGCGCAGTTCGTAATCTGCATACCGCGTTCGCAACACAGCTGTTGGCGATTTGGCAGCAGACCGCCTTATGATGGTTTTTATGAAATTGTATGGGTGCTGGTAGTTCAGAAAGCTATAGCAAACTACTGAAAGTATACTTGCCCAGGAATCACGAACAGCCAAAAAATGCTGGGGTTGATTGTTCGCCCTGTAAAGGATAAGCAACAAACTTTCAGTATCCTGCGGTAACTGTTACTCATCTACACGTATGCACTAGCTGAAGACACAGTAAACAATGAAGCAACATATTTAAGGATGCTTGGGTTTGAATGTATGCTTGTTTCCAGCCAGGGGTGTATGCAGGGACTAGTGTACCAGTGTGTGCAGGGACTAGTGTACCAGTGTGTGCAGGGACTAGTGTACCAGTGTGTGCAGGGACTAGTGTACCAGTGTGTGCAGGGACTAGTGTACCAGTGTGTGCAGGGACTAGTGTACCAGTGTATGCAGGGACTAGTGTACCAGTGTATGCAGGGACTAGTGTACCAGTGTGTGCAGGGACTAGTGTACCAGTGTGTGCAGGGACTAGTGTACCAGTGTGTTGCTGGAACATTCTGAATCTACTCCTGACGTTTACTTCGACAGACGGAGCATACAAGGATTTGCCTGGATTAGGGAGTCTCCGTGACCAAGTGATCAAGCCGTCTGCCTCGCGCTATGAAGGTAGTGGGCTCGATTTCGGGCCATGTCGCTCGGTTCACGAGTGAAATTGTCTCGGAGACTCCTGGGGGTCGTCGCTGGAGATACGGAGTTCGTGCTTTGTGGGCCGTCCTGCCGAAAGAGCCCGAGACATATGGGATAATATCCGGGGCAATGAAGTCCATCCACTTGACATTTAAGACTCTTTTAAAGACCATGTGCAATGAAGTCGATCATTTTGGAGTCGATCATCTTTAAACCCCGTAAACCTTGCCTGGATTGCCATCAATCCGACCTTAATGCAAGAAATCAAGTTGTTTTGATTATTGCCAACCTTGTATATATGCTGTGACAGAAAGGGTTTACTACCGAGTTACAACAATACTCTGTGACAGAATTAATTTAATTGCATATTCTATCCAGTATATTCTATGTTCATCTGTACCGTGCCCAAAATCAACACGTTATTTTCGTGTTATATTTGACAAATGTTGATGTGGGAATTGCGTGTTTGTCATTTCTTCCCCGATTGCTTGACATGACGCTGTCAGTGACGTATAGAAGTTAATGAGTTAAGTAATCACTTGGGAGAGAAAGAGTTAATAGTAGAGACCTTTAAGAGTGTGTGTGTTCGGCGTTTTTGATGACTCGGAGGGATGGCTTGGGTGGAACGCGAAGGGGACAAACATTTACAGCGCTGTTCAGTACTACGGAAACATGTCGCACGTCCTTTGTAAGGGGTTGTCCTAACCCCAAGCCCAGGTAGATTTACTAGGCAAGTATATGTTCAGTAGTTTGCCATTGCTTTCTGAGCCAGAAGTCAACGCCCAAGTTCAAATGACTGGTGTAGAGGATGATCCCAGTATCCTGCCATCAGCGCACCGGAAGTTTATGGTTGAGAGCATTAAGCCCCACGGGCATGCCGACTTCTGTGTTATGTCCAACAAGTCGGGTTTTTACTTGTGTCCAGTGTTTACTGTGTCCAGTGTTTACTGTGTCCAGTGTTTACTGTGTCTGGTGTTTACTGTGTCCAGTGTTTACTGTGTCCAGTGTTTACTGTGTCCAGTGTTAACTGTGTCCAGTGTTTACTGTGTCCAGTGTTTACTGTGTCTGGTGTTTACTGTGTCCAGTGTTTACTGTGTCCAGTGTTTACTGTGTCCGGTGTTTACTGTGTCTAGTGTTTACTGTGTCCAGTGTTAACTGTGTCCAGTGTTTACTGTGTCCAGTGTTTACTGTGAGTAGTGTTTACTGTGTCTAGTGTTTACTGTGTCTAGTGTTTACTTGTCTTCAGTGTTTACTGTGTCCAGTGTTTACTGTGTCTAGTGTTTACTGTGTCCAGTGTTTACTGTGTCCAGTGTTTACTGTGTCTAGTGTTTACTGTGTCCAGTGTTTACTGTGTCTAGTGTTTACTGTGTCCAGTGTTTACTGTATCTAGTGTTTACTGTGTCCAGTGTTTACTGTGTCCAGTGTTTACTGTGTCCAGTGTTTACTGTGTCCAGTGTTTACTGTGTCCAGTGTTTACTGTGTCCAGTGTTTACTGTGTCTAGTGTTTACTGTGTCCAGTGTTTACTGTGTCCAGTGTTTACTGTGTCCAGTGTTTACTGTGTCCAGTGTTTACTGTGTCCAGTGTTTACTGTGTCCAGTGTTTACTGTGTCTAGTGTTTACTGTGTCTAGTGTTTACTTGTCTTCAGTGTTTACTGTGTCCAGTGTTTACTGTGTCTAGTGTTTACTGTGTCCAGTGTTTACTGTGTCCAGTGTTTACTGTGTCTAGTGTTTACTGTGTCCAGTGTTTACTGTGTCTAGTGTTTACTTGTCTTCAGTGTTTACTGTGTCCAGTGTTTACTGTGTCTAGTGTTTACTGTGTCTAGTGTTTACTTGTCGTCAGTGTTTACTGTGTCCAGTGTTTACTGTGTCTAGTGTTTACTGTGTCCAGTGTTTACTGTGTCCAGTGTTTACTGTGTCTAGTGTTTACTGTGTCCAGTGTTTACTGTGTCTAATGTTTACTTGTCTTCAGTGTTTACTGTGTCCAGTGTTTACTGAGTCCAGTGTTTACTGTGTCCAGTGTTTACTGTGTCCAGTGTTTACTGTGTCTAGTGTTTACTGTGTCTAGTGTTTACTGTGTCTAGTGTTTACTGTGTCTAGTGTTTACTTGTCTTCAGTGTTTACTGTGTCCAGTGTTTACTGTGTCCAGTGTTTACTGTGTCCAGTGTTTACTGTGTCTAGTGTTTACTGTGTCTAGTGTTTACTGTGTCCAGTGTTTACTGTTTCCAGTGTTTACTGTGTCTAGTGTTTACTGTGTCCAGTGTTTACTGTGTCTAGTGTTTACTGTATCCAGTGTTTACTGTGTCCAGTGTTTACTGTGTCTAGTGTTTACTGTGTCTGTGTTTACTGTGTCTAGTGTTTACTGTATCCAGTGTTTACTGTGTCTAGTGTTTACTGTGTCCAGTGTTTACTGTGTCTAGTGTTTACTGTGTCTAGTGTTTACTGTGTCTAGTGTTTACTGTATCCAGTGTTTACTGTGTCCAGTGTTTACTGTGTCCAGTATTGACTTTTATCCAGTGTTTACTGTGTCCAGTGTTTACTGCGTCCAGTGTTTACTGTGTCCAGTGTTTACTGTGTCCAGTGTTTACTGTGTCCAGTTTTTACTGTGTCCAGTGTTTACTGTATCCAGTGTTTGTTCGGATCCTCTTTGGAAGAGGAAGTGTCTTATCGGAGTTAAGTTAATTGCATATCCCCAGCATTTTTGGCGGTTTGTGATTTCTTGGCAAGTTTCCGTTCAGAAGCTTGCCATTGCTGTCTGAATAACCAGCACTCAAACGATTTTCATGAAAAAGAACGCAAGACGGTCTGCTGCGAAATCGTTCTTGTGACTGTGTGTGTGTGACTGTGTGTGTGTGAATGTGTGTGTGACTGTGTGTGTGAATGTGTGTATAATTATATGTGACTGTGTGTATAATTATATGTGAATCTTCTTCTTTGCGTTCATCCGGAGTGTTTTTTCAGATGTGATTGCGGTGTGTCTAGTTAGGCACCCTTGGATCGAAACCCTTAGGCCAACACATCCGGCTTTTAGCGTGCATTTTTGACCAGGTTAGCATTCCTGGGAGACTCTCACTTTTGTGGTACTGTCCACCTCCCAGCTGGTAAAGTTGGAAGAGTCGGAGACTGCACGGTCATCCCTCAAATGAAGGCAGGGACAGTCCATAGCATTTTCCGCCATCCTGGGTGGCTTCCATAATTGCAGGGCCGGCACATAGCGCCCTGGTACTGGGCACACAGAGGGAATCGTCACGTCCTGCTCATGGCTGCTTTAATTCCTCACTTCAATATATTGGGCATTTCGTTCACCCCGAGCCTTTCCCGCACAAACCAAGCTGGTCTGCAGTCAGTATCCACTAAGCGAGTTTTTCGGACATGTGCTTGTCGTTGTGTCCGTCAGAGCTGTTCCAGACACGTCGGACATTCGGAAACTACCTAGTCAGAGCTGTTCCGAACAAGAGCGGCATTCGGAAACTAGGTAGTCAGAGCTGTTCCTAGCACAAGAGACAATCGGACGAGACAATTCACTCGGACGTAATTGCGTAGTGTCAATTTTTAGTTTGCCACCCGTAGGACGACACTTCCGACTTCCGGCGGGCATTTTTTAATGAGGTTAGCCTTCCTCTGGTTTCGTAGCACGTAAGACTGTTGTGATGTCGCCAACATCTCAGCTGGTCAATATAGAACGATCAGCGACATCGAGGTCGGCCCTCAAGGGAAGGCAGGGGCAGACCTTGGGCATTCCCTTGCTATCCAAGGAGGCTTCCATAATTGCAGAGCCGGCACATATTGCTCTGAGACTGGGCTCACCCGAGGAGTTGCCACGTCCTGCTCATGGCTGCTTTAGTTCCTCACTTCCATGTGTTGGGCAACCCGTTTGCCACTGATCGCTCAAACACACACCAGGAGCGGTCAGACTGCGAGCGACATCCACTCGGTAAGCTTTTTATTTTGACTTTAGACCACGCAATAGGTCCGCTCGCCGTGCGTTCCATTTTGCGTCATTGAGACGTTCTTCCACTTTTGTCTATACTCTCTGTGAGCTGGATACAGACAGTTTTCGTAGCCATTTCCTTCGACTGGGGCACTTTTCTGACTTTTCGTACTCGCTCACCAGGTAGGCTACATGTGCTGCCGGCTCAGCACCTTACCTTCGTGCAGCAGTGGACGAGAAACGGCCTGGCCCTCTCATCCGGGAATCTCTCATATTCCCCAGCTGAGAGCCTTCGAACATGTAATAGAACTGAGCATGTAGCTTACTCAGTATCACGCTTCTATTCTCGGTAGGCGGGTATCGGCCTGGCTCTCAGATGTGAGGGTTTGTGGCTTAGAGGCGTTCAGCCACAGCCCTCGACAGGGAGCCTTAAGAGTTTTGTCCGGACCAAAAGCGTCTGCCTTCGTGCCTTCGCGCACCTTTTTAAACTTTTGACTGCTATCCTCAGTCACCTGCAGAGCAGCAGGTTGTGTCTCTCTTAGTCTGGTCCCTATCCCATATGCTGTCCGATATGTAGTTTTTTTAACCCATCGGCAAGCACATGGGGTCGATGGGACACGCAAGCTCCCCCACCACGGCAAGGTGGAGACACATCGGGGGAGTTATATGTGAATGTTTGTATAACTGTGTGTGTGTGTTACTTTGTATATCTGAGTGTGACTGTGTGTGTGTGAATGTGTGTGAGTGTTTGCGTGTGTGCGTGTGTGTTTGTCTCGCTCTCAGTTGCCAAAAACATATTGCCGTGGGTCCTATATCCAATTAGTTGTGTCCTTTGGAGTTCATATTTCCTATACCCCAATAAATAATCTTCTACAATATTACGCTACGAGCATTCCGCGCAGTTATTTTCTTTTATAACTCGTAACTTGTTTTATTTCACGTTGTATTCTCGTCAATTTGTTATTGCTGTGACAAAAAACGCACGAAACAAACAAATGTGAACCTCATAAATGTAAGAAACAATGGAAGGGACATTGATTTACGGCTGAATAATTGCTGATAAAACGGTGGATGATTTAATATGCCAATGCAAGTCTTATGTCTCTTCGGGGTAACGAACAAGGTGGAGAGAGATGGATGTGGATAAATCTATGAAGGGCTGCTAATTAATTCAGAAGAAAAAGAAATAAGTGTTTAAAGAACGAAAACAGAAACACATATCCAAGCAAAATAAGGTAGACAGAAACGCATAAATCTCGTCCACGTCTCAGAGATAAAAGGCGAATAAAATGAACAAGAATGTTTCTCTTCGCTCAACCGGAAAGCAATCATTGTGTGTCAGGTGCGTGGCAAAAATATTGCCGGATATTTTGTTATCATTTGCTGGGTTAGTTGGGGCACATAAATGAAAATCGTCTGTCCTTTAACACAGGGCGTTCCATCCAGCTGCTGCTTTGGCTATGTCTATCCCTAGAAGCAGTGGTGTGTCCTGAAAGAAGGAAGGACGTAAGGCTTACGTAAGGGGATCCCTGCTGCCCATGTGCCCTGTTTTTTTTTTTTTTTGTTTTTTTTTTTTAAAATAGATCTAGTTAATTTGTTGCGATAACAGTCATCCTGGCCGTTCATATTTATAAGATCCCTGCAACATGTTTTATTTATGGGTGTTCGCGACGAAGTGGTTATGCCGTCTATCTCTTCCTCAAGCAAACAATCAATCAGTTACTGATCTCCAACACGGTCTGTCTCTCGCCCTGACTGTGTAATTCTGTCAGGCTGATGTTCGTCCATCTCTTGATGTTATCTTCCCACTTGTATCGTTGTCTACCTCTTGCTCGCTTTCCCTCAACCTTGCACTCCAGTGTGGTTTTTATAAGAGTGTTATGTCTTTTAACGTGGCCGAAATATTTCACTTGCCTCTGTTTTTATTTCTTTCATCAACTCTCTTTTCATTCCCAGTTTTTTTAGAACCTCTGTATTTGATGGTTTCTGTTTCCATGAAATATGACAATTTTTTCTATATACCCACATCCCCAGGGCATCTTCTATTCGACTTTCTAGTTGCTTGTTCAATGTCCATGCTTCCACGCCATACAGTAGCGTTAACTATACGTAACATTCTCGTCATCAGACGGTCTAAGTTCTTTTTCATATTAATATTACTTCCCTTGCTTCGCCAGTGCAATTTTTTTCTGAGTCTTCTTGGGCTTCGTAATAATAAAGAGAAGTTATAAACACGGTATATAATGACCAGGAGTTTGGATTATTATAATAAGGAGAAGTTAAAACCAGTACAGTATTTAATAACGAGAAGTTACGAACAGTGTATAATGCCGAGAAGTTAAGAATAGTATAATAATGAAAAGTTAAGAACAGTATATAATGACGAAAAGTTAAGAACAATGTATAACGATAAGAAGTTAAGAACTGTATATAATAATGGGGAGTTAAGAACATTTTATATTAACCAGAAGTTAAGAAAATAACGGTATATAAGGACAGTATATATTAACTAGAAATTAACAGTATAGATGAACTAGAAGTTAAGAACAGTATATTGCGGGAGTGATAGCGAAGTTGATGGGGAAATGCGCTGATCGATAATGTCATGTCATGAGCACGGGTGGAAGGAGTTCGACTCCTGGACTCGTCTCCTGCTAAGTAAGAAAACGACTGGCCACACATCCTCAGTACATTCAGGCCTACACAGTGTAATTTCCCTTTCACATGACAGACCCATAGCATCAAACTGCTTCGAAATCTGAGTATTCCACATGTGGTATTGTCGTGGTATTATTAGTCGGTTATTGTCAAAAGTACATGGTGTATTTTTAATGACTGTGCAGTGTTTGAAAATATTGCCGGTCCAAGTTTTGTATTTACCTATTATTATGTTGCATGAACTGTACAGAGGGTGAATACAAAACTTGGACCGGCAATATTTTCAAACAGTGTACATTAATTAAAATTATACCCTGTACTTGTCTCATAACACTGCTGATTGTGATTGCCAACGTTGTCCTATTCCAGATGCTGCCCCTGGACTGTGACGTTTCAGGCCTTAGCGTATTTCAGGCTTCAGCATAGCGATATGCGGTTGCCAGTTGCCTTCCGCACTGCTTTGTCTTCCCAAATAATTCATGGACAAGTCTTAAAATTACTTAGTACTCATGTAGACTGGTACGCCGTCAATGACGTCGGTAAAATAACTTCAGGACTATTTACGCCTTGGGGGGGGGGGGGGGGGGGGAGGGGGAGGGTGGGGGGAGGAGGATATGGGGTATGTGGTACCAGCCTCATATTTGTATAGATCGATCGGCACTCGATGGGTGATGTGATCATTGTGACATCGGGAGCCTTTATTTCCCGGGACATTTCTTTGTACCCATTGTAGGCTGGATCGACTTGGCAACCCAATTCAATTTTAAGAATTCACCTCAACACGGATTCGAGCACATAACCAATATTCACAGACAACTAACCAACCAATCAACGAAATAACCAACCAATCAACGAACAAAGCAACTCATTCATTCATTCAGTAGCATGCCCTTTGCAGAACCTCGCTTCCATAACAACCTTCCGGAAAACTTCTCCATCGTAAGCAAGATGTCCCGCGTCCGATACACCCATCTGGCGATCATCCGCCACATCCTGCACACACCTTCTCTTTGACCTTCCTCTTCCTCTCTTCCCAGGCATATACCCCTCCATTATTGTTCTCTCCAAACTTTCATGACGTTTCAAGTGACCAAAATATTTCAATTTTCTTTGTTTTATCGTCTTTAATAGCCAATAATAGTACAGACCAGATGGAAACAGAGGAAGAAGCCGACCGCGTAAACGTTGGACGGAGGGAATAGCAGAGTCCATGGGAATATCGATATATGAAGCCCATAATCGGGCACTCTCACGAAGTTTATACTTCACCTCGACACCGCGAGGTACAAGAGGAACATGATGAGATGAGATAAGATGAATAGCCAACCTTCTTCGATATTCAGCTCTTGAAGTATGGATGCATTTGTTCTTTTCTTTACCCAAGATATTCTTAGAACTCGTATATACCATTTATATTCAAAGGCATTTATGCGCTGTTCAGCTTGTTTAGTACTGTCCAGATCTCACAGGCGTATGTTGCAATGGGAAAGATGCATGCTCTTAAAAATCTAATTTTTGTAATTCTGTCTGTCCTATTCCATAATTTATTCAGTTGTTTTAGTCGCTGAAGAGCAATTGATAGTCGTCGTTTAACTGAGCGTAATCTTGCCAAGAAATCAACAATCAGCTGAAAGATGCTGATGTTGACAGCGATGTCCTGTAAAGGATATGCAAAACATTTTTTTTAACAATGTGAGACATGGAGGTCGCTTAGTGAAACTACAGGAGGGCGAAATTCAGGTCAAAGGAGAAAGAGGTGGTCCTAGGGAAAACTAAGTCACACACACAAGAATGCAAGGACTGGGGAACAGCTGAAGCTGAGCTGAAGAGAGATTCTTAAAATAGGAGGTGAGTTGAGTTGAGTTGAGCTGAATTGAGTTGACTTGAGTTGAGTTGAGTTGAGTTGAGCTGAGTTGAGTTGAGTTGACTTGAGTTGAGTTGAGTTGAGTTGAGTTGAGTTGAGCTGAGTTGAGTTGAGTTGAGTTGAGTTGAGTTGGGTCAAGAACCGGCATCGCAACATTCGGGACATTCCCATACGCGCCACAGCCTCATCTGCAACAAGCAACGAACTGACGAGTCCCAGTACTAATGGTATCAGTAGCAGTCTGATTAGATTATGTGTCCGTCTGGCCTTTCTTCGGAGTTCTGAGTGTCGGCAAGAACCTCGGATAGTTCCCTGCAGCACCATCCTCTCCAGGAAAACATGGTCACACAACCTCAGCATCTATGTTCGGACTGGATGACTACATGAATGAATTAAGTTAATTTTCGCCTGAAGCACATTCTCATTCTTATTTCTTTTCATTTACCTTGTGACAGATAGATTTTATTAACCATGTTGATCAAATTAAATACCAAGCAGGTGTTAAATCGTCAGATGGTAGATGTACTGCCGAGGTCAATGGCAGATTAGGTCAAGCAAAATCTGCATTCCAGAAAATAAAAAGTATCTTATGCAATAAGTCACTATCTTTGAATGCAAGAAAAGAGTTCTGAAATGCTATATAGAATTCGTTTTGCTGTATGGCGGCGAAGATGGAACATTAATGAGTAAATTAGGAAAAGCTTGGAAGCAACGGAGATGTGGTTTCTGAGACTAATGATGCTAGTAGCGTTGACTGCTAGATTGATTAATTGATTGATTGATTGATTGGTTGGTTGATTGATTTAGGAACCGACATCACAGCATTCGGGGCATTCCCATAAGCGCTCCGTCCCCATCCTCAGAAGCCAGCAAAGAGTTCCAACTCCAATAGTACCAGTAGCAATCTGAGTATATGTGCGTCTCGCCTTTCCTCTAAGCGTCGAGCATCGGCCAGATCCCCTCGTCACTCCACGCTGTCACATTCTTGCCAGACCATGGTGATCCATTTGCTCCACCGAGGTGTACACATGCTCCCACAAGGCCGCAACCACGTCTGCCTTATCATGCATCAATACTCCACCAAGTTTTGCAGAGCCAGCCAATCTGTCCGCCTGTTCATTCCCCAGCACACCAGCATGCCCTGGAGAAAAGATCCAGACGATGCTTGCCACCCGTGACCTCCGAAGCGAAGCAAGCCACTCTGCCCGAAGCTTGCCAGTCTTCACCCTACTCAGCATGCTTTCTGAGTCAGTTACAATCGCGATGTGTGTGTTTATCGTATTCTCCATCCAGCGGAAAGCTGCACTGATTGCCCCCACCTCCATTCTTAAGCTAGATGTTGTGATATCATATGCCAAGCTCTCCTGCACCAAACGTCGACCATTAGCCTTTGCCAAGAAACCCCAGGCTAGAGTAACTAACAATGATTGCCTAGAAGATGCTAATGAAACTAGAACTAGAACATTGTATATATGAAAGAGACAAATAATTTTCTTTGGTCATGTGATGAGAAGGGAGGTGTTGGAGAATATCGTGACAACAGGAACGATCAGTGGGAAAAAGAGAAATGATGATGGATGGACTGAGACGGTGGCGTGGAGGAATATCATCAGCAGAGTTGATTCAGAGGACCAAAGACAGAGATCTGTGGAAAGACACGGCCCTGCGTCAACTGACTAGTCACATGATGACTGTGAGACAGCCGACGTTTAAGGGAGAGAGAAAACAAAAAATAAAAGGGGGGGTGGGGGTGTAATATGAACAATTCTGAATATAAAATCGAATCTAGAATATTCCGACGTGTGTTGTGTTGCCTTATCAACCAAAAAAGGCGTCTTCCTGTTTTGAGTTCTTTCGACTGGTATTGAATTCATTTTGGCATTTTATTTTATTTAATAACATATATCTTTTTGTCATGACACACACAGACACGATAAATTAATTATTGTCATAGATTATTAGTTCTTACTTTGTTTTGTCGTTCATAGTAGAGCGCTATGCATGGGGACAAGGTAAAATATTTAAGTTATAGATAGATAACAACACAGAACTCGTCAATTGCCAATAATTGCTGATGTAGTCGGAGCCTGCACGAAAGATCTGAGCACTTTTTTACTGACTGTGAGGAAAATCTGACGACGAACTAAATAAGATATGTTATATTACTATTGGTTCAATCTAGCCTCATAAATGAGTACTAGACAATTTTAAGTATTTTCTGGAAATTGTCAGAATGGAAAAATCATAATGACATGTCACATAGCGTTGAAGTTGAGAAGTGAACTGATTGACTATATTATAATATATTTCACATCTCAAAGGTAGTTTTGCCGTGAGAATCTCTTTACCTTTTACGTGAATTGGTTATGATGTAAAACCATAGGTTATTATTGGGCACTCTTCCGAATAATGGTAGCGTGGTCTTGAAGTATGGTGTTCACCTTGAGGGCTGGAGGTTCCGGGTTCAAGCCCTGGTGATGACCTGGATTTTTTCTTGTGGGCTTCTAGTAATAAAATTTCCCCTGGTCTCTGAGTAGTGAGATCAGACGCCCATGTGTATTGTTGCGCACATAAAAAATCCCTTGGCAGTTGGAAATCGACACAGAGTAGCCTAACGGCGCTTTCCTGGCAAAATTTCAAGTTAAAAATCTACCCACAGTATTTCAGGATCCTCGCCAGTGCTACGGAGTTCGTGCACTGAGCTGAGTTTCTCCAGGCTCAGGTTTGAGTTAGGAGGAGAACGGAGCACTTTTGGGTTGCACCCATGTGCCATGATGTTGATCCATTGACTAAACTAAGGTCCCAAATTATTTAGTGTAAAAAGTATCCTTTACAGGGCCTCATTAGGTGATGTTGTCAGTCACTTCCGGTTCAGTGTGTCATGGACTGCTAGACCAATCGATGGATGCAGTAAATGTTTCCTGGGCCTGGTGGGCCCTGACTGTCTTCAAAGTGTATATCTATATCTTGTACGTATGTATTTCCACATATAAGTGATGGGGATACACTCCGGGCCCAAAAACATTTATTACATTCATTGATCGGTCTAGCAGTCTCTACACACTCAATAACTGTACATATTACCCTTGAATGAGCATAAGAAACAAGAAATAATTTGGGACCATTATTCGGAAGAGTGCCTATTATTGGTTCTGTATCTTTTTCTGACTTATAATGATAATAATGTAATAATATATTGTATATAAATATAATGCTCTTCATTTAATAAAATGCAGTTTTAGGCTAGAAATAAAATCCAAAACAATATTTTCCCATAGTTTTAGAATTATAAGACACAAATAATATACTGCACAAGTTATGCCTGAAATATGACTGTGGTAGACAATGTAAATGACAGTGAGAATGTGTGTGGTGAATATTTCAGCTTGAAGAATTTATCTCTGCATTTTATATTTGTATGACTTCTGCAGTATGCACCTGACAAGAGGCAGTGAAATATGCCAGATAATCAAATGTGGATTCTATTGCTTGCGTCTTCATTATTTAAAAACGTAATATTGCTAACAGATGTATTTCCTGGCATATTTCACTGCATCTCGTCTGGTGTTTATATTATATTTGAGTTATATATTATATATAGCCAGGACTTAGGAATTAAGCAGTTCCAGTCAGTTTTGTGCAAACAGAAAAATTTCTTTTTAAATTTGAGATTACAGTGGGGATAACAATACTCCACATCCAAACAATGCCTGTGATTAATTCAGCCAAAGTATTATTCATTTATTCACTTCATATGATATACAACTCTTCAGTATGCACCTTACAAGATGGAGCAAAATATGCCAGGCAATAAATTGTTCAATATATTGTTCGTGGCTTCTGTGTTTAAATTGCTAAAAGAATTGTTTTTACTATCTAAAGAATTGAATAAAGGAATTACTGACCATATTTTAACTACATTTAAAATTATTTTAAATTCACACTGAAGCAAGCCACCTAATTTATCCACAGAGTGACATATCACAATGACAGAGAAGGTTACTTGAGACACCAACTGTCAATCAGTGGCGAAGATCTCTGAGATCTCCAAGTCCTGGTCATGGCCAGAGACGAAGCCGAATTGACAGCTTTACCACAAAATTAAGATCGCAGACTCCATCTCCAACTCGTTCTAAAAGTGTGAGAGACTTGAAGACATTACACAGATCACCTAGTCCATCAGCGTATACTAAAGGTATTTATATAACTTGTATTTTCTATAAATCATGAAGCCATGTGTCTTAAAGAGAAATCCTTTGGGAGATATTGATTTATATGTGTGGAGGGACATAATTTCATATGCACTATGAACCACAATAATGGTCACCATCCACTTGGGTAAACACTACTGCATTTACAGGAACAGCCTCAAGAAAAATAAACAGCTGATATCCATAAGTGTACTAGATAGATAATATTCAGAAATAGCAAAACCCTGACACAGCAAGGTACAGCATTATGAAGTAGAATTTCCAGATCCCTTACACGTCACCTGTACATCTGAAGAATCAGTTGTACCCAATGTATGAAGATGGAACTCATCTAGAAATTCTTCCTGAACCAGAGGCTGCTGTGCTGGTCAGTCAGTGCACTGTCCTTTATGCCAACCTGGCAATAACAACCACTGGAATTTATTAAACTGTTTAAAGATTAACACTGAGAGGATGAACCTCATTGCACCAGGATTCTCCCTTATCTGACTCTGCAGAACAGAAAACCACCTGTCAAAAACTCGTACAAAACAAATAGTTCATAGCCCTAGTGGTGACCAACAGTGGTAACCAACAGTGGTGACCAACAGTGGTGACCAACAGTGATGACCAACAGTGATGACCAACAGTTATGACCAACAGTGATGACCAACAGTGATGACCAACAGTGGTGACCAACAGTGGTGACCAACAGTGGTGACCAACAGTGATGACCAACAGTGATGACCAACAGTGATGACCAACAGTGATGACCAACAGTGGTGACCAACAGTGGTGACCAACAGTGGTGACCAACAGTGGTGACCAACAGTGGTGACCAACAGTGGTGACCAACAGTGATGACCAACAGTGGTGACCAACAGTGATGACCAACAGTGATGACCAACAGTGATGACCAACAGTGATGACCAACAGTGATGACCAACAGTGATGACCAACAGTGGTGACCAACAGTGATGACCAACAGTGGTGACCAACAGTGATGACCAACAGTGGTGACCAACAGTGGTGACCAACAGTGATGACCAGAGATAAATGTTCCTTGGTTTGAATTACACAATCTGACAAAGAAATCATGACCTTTAGAGCGCAAGGCAGGCAGTTTGACCACTTCACCACAGAGAAACTCTAAACTATTCTAAAGCTATTCTAAAACTATTCAGCAAGAACATTACATACAAATACAAACTGTTCATTCTTCAACTTGCTTCCAGTTAAGTTGGCAAACAGAAGTAAGTGTATCCTTGATGAGGAAAACAATTTAGCAGTTCTTCTTAAATAAAAGTCTTTTTTAGTTTGCAGAAAAGTATGTTTGTTCCATCTGGAGCCTTTTAGCCAACAGCCCTGTACTAACTCCCAGGATATATCAGTAATGACTTTTTAAAAGCAGATTTATGTCAATAGACAGGTCTATTTCCAGAAGTTTTTACCTTTAAATGATTTATTTTGTGTAATGTTGGCTTCTTTCGTCAGTCTTATATAAAATATATAAACCACTTCGCCGCACAGCCCTCCAGTTTGGTGATCAGTGAAGAACTTCCTCTACTGGAAATATAACTTTGAACTAGGGACATGTTTTTTTTTTCTATTTTGATTGCTGACTTCTGGTTTACTATATAGTTTCATACAGTACTGATTTGCCAGTGAAGTCAAGCATGAAGAGATCAACTGTGGCCAACAACCTGAGGAAAAGCATTGGAAGTAGTCTAACAGCTGACCTGAGCATGAGTGGGTAGGTCTGCTGTACAGTTTGTCCTCAGTTACTATTTGACCATAGCAGTGTGCTCCCATTTTCCTTACTGTTTTATCTAACCAGTGTGCTCCCATTTTCCTTACAGTCTTATTATAGCAGAGTGCTCCTAGTTTCCTTACTATTTTATCATAGCAGTGTGCTCCCCGTTTATCACGCAGAGTCTCGTAGCGGGCGAGAACTGGAAGTGGTTCTACCCCTGCTGGTGACTTGCATGATAACTGAGCCGGCCACTCAGAAAGCAATGGCAAACTACTGAGCGTAATCTTGCCAAGAAATCAACAGACAGCTGAAAGATGCCGCTGTTGACAGCGATGTCCTGTAAAGGATGTGCGGAAAAAAAAAAAAAGTGTGCTCCCATTTTCCTTACTGTCTTATCATAGCAGTGTGCTCCTTTTTACTTTCTTTAGTACAGGGATGAGAACACAGTCTCAGAGCAAGTGATACTTTAGTACAGGGATGGGAACACCGTCCTGGAGCAAGTGGGACTTTAGTACAGGGATGGGAACACTGTCCCGGAGCAAGTGGGACTTTAGTACAGGGATAGGAGAAAAGTCTCCATGCCAACCTCACTCAGATAGGTGCAATCTCTGTCCAGGGCTTAGACAATGCATTTCATGCAGTGAGGCTTATTGGGTATGTGGTGCTCATCTCATACTGTTAGACCAACCAGCACTCAGTGGGTTATATGGTCATTACTGTACTGACTGCCTTTACTTCCCAGGAGGTTTCCTGATAGCCATTTTAGAGTGGACCTACCTGGGACCATCTCCCTGGCCTAGGGGTTAATGACTTTCTCCGTAATCCCGTATATCCATGTGAGAAACACAGCTGCACGAGATTTGGTAGCGGATCGCATCTCGCTCGTTACTTACGGGGTATGTGAGCCGGTCGCTCAGAAAGCAGTTGCAAACTACTTAGCGTAATCTTGCCAAGAACATCAACAGCAGCTGACAAATGCTGGTGTTGACTGCAACGTCCTATTAGTGATACGCAACTTACAAAAACAACCTGGGACCTGAGGTTAATGAGAGAAAACCACCTCCTTGAAGAAGATTCAAACACATGACCTTCAGGCCAGCTGGCAAGTGTGCTGGACATTGTACTACTGCAGCTACTATATAATAAAATACAGTAACAAGTGTGCTGGCCACTGTGCTACTTCAGCTGCTATATAATAAAATACAGTAACAAGTGTGCTAGCCACTGTGCTACTTCAGCTGCTATATAATAAAATACAGTAACAAGTGTGCTAGCCACTGTGCTACTTCAGCTGCTATATAATAAATACAGTAACATATGAGCTGGCCACTGTGCTACTGCAGCTACTATATAATAAAATACAGTAACAAGTCTGCTAGCCACTGTGCTACTTCAGCTGCTATATAATAAAATACAGTAACAAGTGTACTGGCCACTGTGCTACTGCAGCTGCTGTATAATAAAATACAGTAACAAGTGTGCTAGCCACTGTGCTACTGCAGCTACTATATAATAAAATGCAGTAACAAGTGTGCTAGCCACTGTGCTACTGCAGCTACTATATAATAAAATACAGTAACAAGTGTGCTAGCCACTGTGCTACTGCAGCTGATATATAATAAAATGCAGTAACAAGTGTGCTAGCCACTGTGCTACTGCAGCTACTATATAATAAAATGCAGTAACAAGTGTGCTAGCCACTGTGCTACTGCAGCTACTATATAATAAAATACAGTAACAAGTGTACTGGCCACTGTGCTACTGCAGCTGCTATATAATAAAATACAGTAACAAGTGTGCTAGCCACTGTGCTACTGCAGCTACTATATAATAAAATACAGTAACAAGTGTGCTAGCCACTGTGCTACTGCAGCTGCTATATAATAAAATACAGTAACAAGTGTGCTAGCCACTGTGTTACTGCAGCTGCTATATAATAAAATACAGTAACAAGTGTGCTAGCCACTGTGTTACTGCAGCTACTATATAATAAAATACAGTAACAAGTCTGCTAGCCACTGTGCTACTTCAGCTACTATATAATAAAATACAGTAACATATGAGCTGGCAACTGTGCTACTGCAGCTACTATATAATAAAATACAGTTACAAGTGTACTGGCCACTGTGCTACTGCAGCTGCTATATAATAATATACAGCAACAAGTGTGCTAGCCACTGTGCTACTGCAGCTGCTATATAATAAAATACAGTAACAAGTGTGCTGGCCACTGTGCTACTGCAGCTGCTATATAATAAAATACAGTAACATATGAGCTGGCCACTGTGCTACTGCAGCTGCTATATAATAAAATACAGTAACAAGTGTACTGGCCACTGTGCTACTGCAGCTGCTATATAATAAAATACAGTAACAAGTGTGCTGGCCACTGTGCTACTGCAGCTACTATATGATAAAATACAGTAACAAGTGTGCTGGCCACTGTGCTACTGCAGCTGCTATATAATAAAATACAGTAACAAGTGTGCTGGCCACTGTGCTACTGCAGCTGCTATATAACAATATACAGCAACAAGTGTGCTAGCCACTGTGCTACTTCAGCTGCTATATAATAAAATACAGTAACAAGTGTGCTGGCCACTGTGCTACTGCAGCTACTATATGATAAAATACAGTAACAAGTGTGCTGGCCATTGTGCTACTGCAGCTGATATATAATAAAATACAGTAACAAGTGTGCTGGCCACTGTGCTACTGCAGCTGCTATATAATAAATACAGTAACAAGTGTGCTAGGCCACTGTGCTACTGCAGCTACTATATAGATAAAATACAGTAACAAGTGTTCTGGCCACTGTGCTACTGCAGCTGCTATATAATAAAATACAGTAACAGTGTGCTGGTCCACTGTGCTACTGCAGCTACTATATAATAAAATAAAGTAACAAGTGTGCTGTCCACTGTGCTACTGCAGCTGCTATATAATAAAATACAGTAAAGTGTACTCGCCCACTGTTGCTACTGCAGCCCCCCACACCCTGCTATATAATACATCAGTAACAAGTGTAAGTGTACTGGCCACTGGCGCTACTGCATCTGCTTATATATAAAATTCAGTAACGCAGTACGAATCCCTTTCCACAGCTTGAGTCTACTGGGTACATGGTGCTAGCCTCAGATAAGTTGTCTTAATTGCATGTACAAGCTTTTACTGCTTCTTGCTTGACTACTTGTTGCTAGAGTTTATTCATTTACTTCAGGAAGCTGAACAAATCTGCCACTGAGCTGGCCGGTATAGAAGCTGAGTACATCAAAAACCTTCAGCAACAAATCTACTGCCTGGAGCTGGAGGCAGATTACCTGTATCCTTTGTTCACTTAAAGGGTATGCATCTAACTAACTAACTAGTTTGTCATTGCTTTCTGAAAGACCGGCACTCATACTTTTGTAAGAAAACCAACGCAATGTGGTCTGCTTCCCAATTAGTTAAAGTTTCAGAGTAAATTATTTGTAGTGTTTCTCTTGTTTTTTTGTTTTTTTTAAAGAACTCAGTGATAAAACTACAGGAGCCCAAATAATCCAAGACTGCTCACAACACAGCATATCTAGGCACTGAGTGAACTTAAAAAGACAGTGAAATTCATACAAGAGACAAACTTGCAGATACAGACAAAATTTAAGCGAATGAAAGAAGAAGGGATATAAGAAATATTTTAGAAGTAAAATTAGAAAACAATATCATTTTATATCTTTGTATCATTACTGAATGAGCCTACATTCATCATCATCATATGACGTGACAGTTAGTATGCATATAAGATATGTTAAATGAAAAAGGGAGTATTTGTAATCAAAATCAGTCAAAGATGAGGCAACATACAAACATATAAGGTCAGTGTTTACTATATTTAAGAGACGAATTCCTTAGTTTTGTTTGAACAGCCGAGAACAAGCAAGGAAGGCAGTGGAGATGCATCCTCAGATGAGCTTGGAGGCTGAAAGGATGTTGGCTAAGTTAAAGGTGAGTATTTTCTACATTACAGCACATTCAGAAATGTAGCATACATTTTGCCTCAGAGGATGAGAAGATGGTGGTGGTGGTGATAGTGACTGTGGGGGAGGCAGAGGATGAAGAGATGGAGGAGGAGAAGAAGCAGGAATAGAAAGTGGAGGATAATGACGAGGTAGAGGAAAATAAGCAGAGACAGTAGCAGAAAGAGCAGGGATAATGACTGGATAAATCAACATTCTTTACATATCAGTCCAGGAGCTGGCTCATGTGTTGCCCAGAGATGCATTCTGAGACCTGCATACTGAAAGTTGACAAGTAATACTTCTTTCTCTTCATTCCACATTCAAGGAGACTGTTACTCCTAGTTGCACACCTCACAAATCAATGTATCCGACTTCAGCACACATTTGTGTAAGGTGTATTTCCTCTAGACAGACTCCATCCCAGTTACAGCTCCATCTACCCATGGGTAGGTGTGTTTTCCTAATAATTTTACCAGGATACCAAATTTGTGGCCTTACTCTTTGTCATTTCCAGTTTCTGTAGGATATGTTAAGTGACTAACTTTCTTACACAAGGGACATCCCATTTTTCACTCTTATCCTAGAAGATGCTCAGTCCAGATCTCTAAATCCAGGAATGTTAACGCTGGGAGAGCACGCAAGACCTTCCGGTATGAGTGGACCGATAGCCTTCTTGGACGCCTCAGACCATGCTTGGAAAGCAAAGAGAGCTGCAGTGAAGCAGCTAAAGAAAGTGCGACAGACACTTCAAAGCTCACGAGAGGAAGTGGACACGGCGGAAAACGTCAAGAAAGACAAGGTGGAGGTCTTCATGCGCTGTGCTGCAGATGCCAAAAAGGCAAAATGGGAATGTTTCATGAAGGAGATTGGAGGTGATAAAACACTGTGAAAATTCTGGAAACTGCACAGACAAATGCAAAGAAAAGAGCGGCCTATGACAGTGGGAACAATTAATAGAGATGATGGTGTGCGCGTGACAACAGACAAAGAGAAAGGGGAGGCGTTTCTCCAGAGATTTTTAGAGCAGACCAATCATAATGATGCGGACACCAGGGATGCAGTTAGAGAGGAATTATCTGGCACCATGAAGAATATGCATTATGAAGACATCATACGGGTTGAAGATGTTAAAAATATTTTGAAAAAGGCAAATGACCAGGGCCCGATGGGGTTAGGTATGGCCACATGAAGGCTTTGAGTGATGCAAATCTGAAGGAGATGACCGACTGCTTTAACCAGAGCATTAGGACTCAGAAAGCATGCTGAGGAAAGTGAGGACAGGCAAGCTTCAGGCAAAGTGGCTTGCTTTGCTTCGGAGGTCACGGGTGGCAAGCATCGCCTGGATCTTTTCTCCGGGGCATGCTGGTGTGCTGGGGAATGAACAGACGGACAGACTGGCTGGCTCTGCAAAACTTGGTGGAGTATTGATGCATGACATACGTGGTTGCAGGCCTTGTGGGAGCATGTGTACACCTTGGAGGAGCAAATGGATCACCATGGTCTGGCAAGAATGAGACAGCATGGAGCGACAAGGGGATCTGGCCGATCTGACGCTCAGAAGAAAGGCGAGATGCACATATAATCAGATTGCTGCTGGTACTATTAGTGTTGGAACTCTTCGCTGGCTGCTGAGGATGGGGACTGAGTGCTTATGGGAATGCCCTGAATGCTGTAATGTCAGTTCCTAAATCAATCAATCAATCCTAGAAGACTCTTACCGGGATTTGAACCCATTCACTTCTGAGGCTAAGATGGACACCATCATCTCTCAGTCACGCTTTCCCATTGAAGAATGCAAGAAGTAACAGAAACAGAAGAAGAACATTAATTTGTATAATTACTGAATGATCACACATTCTCCGGTCTCTGTGGCTAAGGGCTTGCGAACGCGGTTTGTGAGCCCGTATACCCAGGTTCAAAACATAGCGATGCTGGTTTTTTCGAAAGTTATAAGAGCCGATCGTTCAGAAAGCAATGGCAAACTACTGAACGTAAAATTTGCCCAGGAATCATGAACAGTGAAAATGCTGGGGTTGACTGCTACATCTTGTGAAGGACATGCAACTTAATTAAACACATTCTCCACCATCATTGTCATGTGCCCATCCAGTTAGCTTGCTCGGTCACTGTTCACCATCTCACACGTTCACCAGTCTCTGATAAGTTCTGCTCATATAATGTCTGTATAAACCTTGAGCCAGTATGCCAGGTGGCCAAGCCATTCAGGCGCCTCCACATCCTCGTACATGAACATTGTACTTTTCTTTCCGCTCGCTTGCTTTGAGCTCAAGCATAGTCCGTACACACAAATTCTTGTAGCACTGGAATGAATTTTGCATGTGGATTAGCTATCCCCATAGTCTAAATGAATTGTGTAGGGAACATAACATGAAAATTAGCACAAGTAAAACAGAGGTAATGACTGTAATTAAAGAAGAAAAAGCAACAAGGATTCACCTAAATGAACATCCCTTGAAACAAGTAAAGAGTTTCAAGTACCTCATTCATTAATTCATTCATTCATTCATTCAGTAGCATGTCCTTTGCAGAACCTCGCTCCCATAACAACCTTCCGGAAAACCTCTCTATCATAAGCAAGATGTCTCACGTCCGATACACCCATCTGGAGATCATCTGCCACATCCTGCTTCTCTTTGGCCTTCCTCTTCCTCTCTTCCCAGGCATATACCCCTCCATTATTGTTCTCTCCAAACTTTCGTGACATTTCAAGTGACCAAAATATTTAAATTTTCTTTGCTTTATTGTCTTTAATAGCCAACCTTCTTCAAGTACCTAGGAATTATATCATCAAATGGTAAATCAGAAGACGAGATCGAAAATAGATGCAATAAGGCAAACCAACTCGTTGGACAAATGTCACCAATACTAAAGAACAAACATGTATCAATAACTACTAAGGAAGCACTTTACAACACAATCTTCATACCAACTCTATGTTACCAATGCCAAACCTGGACAATGACAGAAAAAGAGAAAAGAAACATCACAACAACAGAAATGAGATTCCTGAGAAGAATACTCAATGTATCAAGAAGAGATAAGATCAGAAATGAAGAAATCAGGACTAAAGTTGGGGTTATAGCTGTGCTAGATTTCATTCGAAGGCAGCAAGTCAAATGGTTTGGCCATGCAAGTAGGTTACCAACTAATAGTATACCACAACAAGCAATGATGTACAGACCAGAGGGAAGCAGAGGAAGAGGCTGACCATGTAAATGATGGACGCAGAGAATAACAGAGTCCATGGGAATATTGATACATGAGCGGGCACTCTCCCGATGTTTATACTTCACCTCGACACCGCAAGGTACAAGAGGAATATGATGAGATGAGATTAGCTTTCCCTATAACCAGTGTCCCTCACCATCAGGTATCAGGTTAACCCACTCTGACTTCAGAGGTACTGGTAATTTATGTCCCCAATTCCAGGATGAGAAGTCAGCATTTCAGACCAACTGTCCGGTGTAGGGGTTCAACCCTTTACCTCGGCATCAGCTCACTAGATGTTTCAGAACACATGTTCTTATCCATTCAGCCATGCTGACCTCCGAACATTGTATTTGATTTGTATACTTGGCAGGAGATGCAGACAGAGATGGACACAATGGAGTTTGAGCTGAGAAGGAAAGATTCCAGTATAGGCTTGCATTCCTCGGAGAAGGAGAGACTCGCAGAAGTGCTTCAGTTTGAGAAAGGTTGCCAGTTTTATTGTGAACTACCGACAGGGACTTCTTCTTCTTTTGCCCTTTAACGTCTAATTATACTATCCTTAGATTCCCTCTCTCTCTCTTTTCCTCTCTGTATACCTCTCTTTCTTTCTCTCTCTGTATATTTCTCTATCTTTCTCTCTCTCTATATATCTCTCTTTTTTTCCCACTTTCTCTCTCTTTCTCCCTCTATCTCTCTCTCTTTTTCTCCCTCTCGTTCTCCTGCTATATCTCTCACCTCCACTCTCTCTCTATTTCTCTCACTCTTTCTGTCTTTCTCTATCTCTCTCCCCACTCTCTCTCTCTTCCTCCCCCCCACTCTCTTTCTCCCTCTCTCACTCAGTCTCTCACTATCTCTCAATTTCAGTCTCTCCCTCCCCACACCTCTCTCTCTCTCTCTTGGTAGCTTTTTGGATGTTAAAATGGCCCCTAAACAGAGACCTTTTTGGCTTGCTCTGTTTTATTTTCAACTGCCAAGGGATTTTTTTACATGCATGTGGGTCCTCCTGAGTATTTTGCCCTTGTCTGAGAAGTCTATACATCTGACGCACTACCCAGAGTAGCGGTAGTATACTTATCGCTTATATATCAGAAAGATATACAATGTAACTTACAGTTAAATATTGTAAAGTTAACAGACATAAACGTATCATCTCCTTATAGTCTATGCCTTGTAGCATTGGTGATCATGTCTGTCCACAGTAAATTGTGTACATACATTATATGTGAGTCATCTAAAATAAGGTAGTTTGCCAGTGCTTTCCTCCTAAGCAGTGACCATACTGGGCAGTATGGTCAGTGGAGCCATTGTCTGTATAAAGAGATCCTACTCATAACATCGTGAAACTTGAGAACATTATCAACTATCTGTTGGCTGCTCCTCAACCTTATCTGCCACCTGCTTGCATGGTTTCATATTACCCTGTCAGTTGACAGGTAGTTCTTGGTTACTGTCTGTGGGTTGCCTTGATATGCAGACAATCTCTATAGAGAGACAAAGGTTACAATCATTGACCAGTATTGTCACTGCCTAGAAGGAAACCAGTCGCAGTCTGCCGTATTTACATAAAGTAAGAAGAAACACAAAGACAATATAAAGTAAGACTTTGTGGGGTGGGGGGGGATTTCTTTTTGGCAGACCATGATAATGGCCTACCATGGGGTGATGATGATGGCATTAAACAGTCTAATGGTTTAGAAAGAACTTTGTTGGAAGACATGTACCTCCAAGAACAGACAGGGGTAGTCTTCTATGATGGTGGACACAGGTTCAGAGAGAACTGTGTTGGAAGACATGTTCCAGCAAGGACAGACAGGGGTAGACTACTATGATGTTCCAGCAAGGACAGACAGGGGTAGACCTCTATGATGTTCCAGCAAGGACAGACAGGGGTAGACCTCTATGATGTTCCAGCAAGGACAGACAGGGGTAGGCGTCTATGATGTTCCAGCAAGGACAGACAGGGGTAGGCGTCTATGATGTTCCAGCAAGGACAGACAGGGGTAGACTTCTATGATGTTCCAGCAAGGACAGACAGGGGTAGACCTCTATGATGTTCCAGCAAGGACAGACAGGGGTAGGCATCTATGATGTTCCAGCAAGGACAGACAGGGGTAGGCGTCTTTGATGTTCCAGCAAGGACAGACAGGGGTAGGCGTCTTTGATGTTCCAGCAAGGACAGATAGGGGTAGGCGTCTATGATGTTCCAGCAAGGACAGACAGGGGTAGACTTCTATGATGTTCCAGCAAGGACAGACAGGGGTAGGCGTCTATGATGTTTCAGCAAGGACAGACAGGGGTAGGTGTCTATGATGTTCCAGCAAGGACAGATAGTGGTAGACTTCTATGATGTTCCAGCAAGGACAGACAGGGGTAGGCATCTATGATGTTCCAGCAAGGACAGACAGGGGTAGGCGTCTTTGATATTCCAGCAAGGACAGACAGGGGTAGGCGTCTATGATGTTCCAGCAAGGACAGATAGGGGTAGGCGTCTATGATGTTCCAGCAAGGACAGACAGGGGTAGACTTCCACAATGGTAGACACAGTGCATTAACTGATTCAGGGCCATATAAAAAGTAGGTTTGGACCAAACATTGTACACAATCAAGTGAACAAATATTATAATATAAATCTCCGTGCACTGAGCATTAAAATTTGGAAGATACACAAAACAAAACAAATAACATGATTGTCCTAGTATAGTGATATATCATCCTTCTGTCCAAATGGGAGGTTAAATTTGGCAATATATTATCCTTTGGCATTAAGTCATTAAAGAAACCCAGGGAATAAAAATGTGTCAGGCAAGAGAACTGGTGGGGGATGGAGAGTATTTCTGGTGGGTTGTGATGAGAGCAGTGCTCTACACTTGCTGCATGATGAATGAGGATGTTGACCCAAGTGTGGGGTAAGTGGGTTGTGATGAGAGCAGTGCTCTACACTTGCTATATGATGAATGAGGATGTTGACCCAAGTGTGGGGTAAGTGGGTTGTGATGAGAGCAGTGCTCTACACTTGCTATATGATGAATGAAGATGTTGACCCAAGTGTGGGGTAAGTGGGTTGTGATGAGAGCAGTGCTCTACATTTGCTGTATGATGAATGAAGATGTTGACCCAAGTGTGGGGTAAGTGGGTTGTGATGAGAGCAGTGCTCTACACTTGCTATATGATGAATGAAGATGTTGACCCAAGTGTGGGGTAAGTGGGTTGTGGTGAGAGTAGTGCTCTACACTTGCTGCATGATGAATGAAGATGTTGACCCAAGAGTGGGGTAAGTGGGTTGTGATGAGAGCAGTGCTCTACACTTGCTGCATGATGAATGAGGATGTTGACCCAAGTGTGGGGTAAGTGGGTTGTGATGAGAGCAGTGCTCTACACTTGCTGCATGATGAATGAGGATGTTGACCCAAAAGTGGGGTAAGTGGGTTGTGATGAGAGCAGCACTCTACACTTGCTCTATTATGATTATGTTAACCCAAGAGTGGGGTAAGTGGGTTGTGATGAGAGCAGCGCTCTACATTTGCTGTATGATGAATGAAGATGTTGACCCAAGTGTGGGGTAAGTGGGTTGTGATGAGAGCAGTGCTCTACATTTGCTGTATGATGAATGAAGATGTTGACCCAAGTGTGGGGTAAGTGGGTTGTGATGAGAGCAGTGCTCTACACTTGCTGCATGATGAATGAGGATGTTGACCCAAGTGTGGGGTAAGTGGGTTGTGACGAGAGCAGTGCTCTACATTTGCTGTATGATGAATGAAGATGTTGACCCAAGTGTGGGGTAAGTGGGTTGTGATGAGAGCAGTGCTCTACACTTGCTACATGATGAATGAGGATATTGACCCAAGTGTGGGGTAAGTGGGTTGTGATGAGAGCAGTGCTCTACACTTGCTGCATGATGAATGAGGATGTTGACCCAAGTGTGGGGTAAGTGGGTTGTGATGAGAGCAGTGCTCTACATTTGCTGTATGATGAATGAAGATGTTGACCCAAGTGTGGGGTAAGTGGGTTGTGATGAGAGCAGTGCTCTACACTTGCTGCATGATGAATGAGGATGTTGACCCAAGTGTGGGGTAAGTGGGTTGTGATGAGAGCAGTGCTCTACACTTGCTGTATGATGAATGAAGATGTTGACCCAAGTGTGGGGTAAGTGGGTTGTGATGAGAGCAGTGCTCTACATTTGCTGCATGATGAATGAGGATGTTGACCCAAGTGTGGGGTAAGTTGGTTGTGATGAGAGCAGTGCTCTACATTTGCTGTATGATGAATGAAGATGTTGACCCAAGTGTGGGGTAAGTGGGTTGTGATGAGAGCAGTGCTCTACATTTGCTGTATGATGAATGAAGATGTTGACCCAAGTGTGGGGTAAGTGGGTTGTGATGAGAGCAGTGCTCTACATTTGCTGTATGATGAATGAAGATGTTGACCCAAGTGTGGGGTAAGTGGGTTGTGATGAGAGCAGTGCTCTACACTTGCTACATGATGAATGAGGATGTTGACCCAAGTGTGGGGTAAGTGGGTTGTGATGACAGCAGTGCTCTACATTTGCTGCATGATGAATGAGGATGTTGACCCAAGTGTGGGGTAAGTGGGTTGTGATGAGAGCAGTGCTCTACATTTGCTGTATGATGAATGAAGATGTTGACCCAAGTGTGGGGTAAGTGGGTTGTGATGAGAGCAGTGCTCTACATTTGCTGTATGATGAATGAGGATGTTGACCCAAGTGTGGGGTAAGTGGGTTGTGATGACAGCAGTGCTCTACATTTGCTGCATGATGAATGAGGATGTTGACCCAAGTGTGGGGTAAGTGGGTTGTGATGAGAGCAGTGCTCTACATTGCTGTATGATGAATGAGGATGTTGACCAAGTGTGGGGTAAGTGGGTTGTGATGAGAGCAGTGCTCTACATTTGCTGTATGATGAATGAGGATGTTGACCCAAGTGTGGGGTAAGTGGGTTGTGATGAGAGCAGTGCTCTACACTTGCTGTATGATGAATGAGGATGTTGACCCAAGTGTGGGGTAAGTGGGTTGTGATGAGAGCAGTGCTCTACACTTGCTGCATGATGAATGAGGATGTTGACCCAAGTGTGGGGTAAGTGGGTTGTGATGAGAGCAGTGCTCTACACTTGCTGCATGATGAATGAGGATGTTGACCCAAGTGTGGGGTAAGTGGGTTGTGATGAGAGCAGTGCTCTACACTTGCTGTATGATGAATGAGGATGTTGACCCAAGTGTGGGGTAAGTGGGTTGTGATGAGAGCAGTGCTCTACACTTGCTGCATGATGAATGAGGATGTTGACTCAAGTGTGGGGTAAGTGGGTTGTGATGAGAGCAGTGCTCTACACTTGCTGCATGATGAATGAGGATGTTGACCCAAGTGTGGGGTAAGTGGGTTGTGATGAGAGCAGTGCTCTACACTTGCTGTATGATGAATGAAGATGTTGACCCAAGTGTGGGGTAAGTGGGTTGTGATGAGAGCAGTGCTCTACACTTGCTGTATGATGAATGAGGATGTTGACCCAAGTGTGGGGTAAGTGGGTTGTGATGAGAGCAGTGCTCTACAATTGCTACATGATGAATGAGGATGTTGACCCAAGTGTGGGGTAAGTGGGTTGTGATGAGAGCAGTGCTCTACACTTGCTGCATGATGAATGAGGATGTTGACCCAAGTGTGGGGTAAGTGGGTTGTGATGAGAGCAGTGCTTACACTTGCTGCATGATGAATGAGGATGTTGACCCAAGTGTGGGGTAAGTGGGTTGTGATGAGAGCAGTGCTCTACACTTGCTGTATGATGAATGAAGATGTTGACCCAAGTGTGGGGTAAGTGGGTTGTGATGAGAGCAGTGCTCTACATTTGCTGTATGATGAATGAAGATGTTGACCCAAGTGTGGGGTAAGTGGGTTGTGATGAGAGCAGTGCTCTACAATTGCTACATGATGAATGAGGATGTTGACCCAAGTGTGGGGTAAGTGGGTTGTGATGAGAGCAGTGCTCTACACTTGCTGTATGATGAATGAGGATGTTGACCCAAGTGTGGGGTAAGTGGGTTGTGATGAGAGCAGTGCTCTACACTTGCTGTATGATGAATGAGGATGTTGACCCAAGTGTGGGGTAAGTGGGTTGTGATGAGAGCAGTGCTCTACACTTGCTGTATGATGAATGAGGATGTTGACCCAAGTGTGGGGTAAGTGGGTTGTGATGAGAGCAATGCTCTACATTTGCTGCATGATGAATGAGGATGTTGACCCAAGTGTGGGGTAAGTGGGTTGTGATGAGAGCAGTGCTCTACACTTGCTGCATGATGAATGAGGATGTTGACCCAAGTGTGGGGTAAGTGGGTTGTGATGAGAGCAGTGCTCTACACTTGCTGCATGATGAATGAGGATGTTGACCCATGTGTGGGGTAAGTGGGTTGTGATGAGAGCAGTGCTCTACACTTTCTGCATGATGAATGAGGATGTTGACCCAAGTGTGGGGTAAGTGGGTTGTGATGAGAGCAGTGCTCTACACTTGCTGTATGATGAATGAAGATGTTGACCCAAGTGTGGGGTAAGTGGGTTGTGATGAGAGCAGTGCTCTACACTTGCTGTATGATGAATGAGGATGTTGACCCAAGTGTGGGGTAAGTGGGTTGTGATGAGAGCAGTGCTCTACAATTGCTACATGATGAATGAGGATGTTGACCCAAGTGTGGGGTAAGTGGGTTGTGATGAGAGCAGTACTCTACACTTGCTGTATGATGAATGAGGATGTTGACCCAAGTGTGGGGTAAGTGGGTTGTGATGAGAGCAGTGCTCTACACTTGCTGCATGATGAATGAGGATGTTGACCCAAGTGTGGGGTAAGTGGGTTGTGATGAGAGCAGTGCTCTACATTTGCTGTATGATGAATGAGGATGTTGACCCAAGTGTGGGTAAGTGGGTTGTGATGAGAGCAGTGCTCTACATTTGCTGTATGATGAATGAGGATGTTGACCAAGTGTGGGGTAAGTGGTTGTGATGAGAGCAGTGCTCTACACTTGCTGTATGATGAATGAGGATGTTGACCCAAGTGTGGGGTAAGTGGGTTGTGATGAGAGCAGTGCTCTACACTTGCTGCATGATGAATGAGGATGTTGACCCAAGTGTGGGGTAAGTGGGTTGTGATGAGAGCAGTGCTCTACACTTGCTGTATGATGAATGAGGATGTTGACCCAAGTGGGGTAAGTGGGTTGTGATGAGAGCAGTGCTCTACACTTGCTGCATGATGAATGAGGATGTGACCCAAGTGTGGGGTAAGTGGGTTGTGATGAGAGCAGTGCTCTACACTTGCTGCTATGATGAATGAGGATGTTGACCCAAGTGTGGGGTAAGTGGGTTGTGATGAGAGCAGTGCTCTACACTTTGCTGCATGATGAATGAGGATGTTGACCCAAGTGTGGGGTAAGTGGGTTGTGATGAGAGCAGTGCTCTACACTTTGCTGCTATGATGATGAGGATGTTGACCCAAGTGTGGGGTAAGTGGGTTGTGATGAGAGCAGTGCTCTACATTGTGCTTATGATGAATGAAGATGTTGACCCAAGTGTGGGGTAAGTGGGTTGTGATGAGAGCAGTGCTCTACACTTGCTGTATGATGAATGAGGATGTTGACCCAAGTGTGGGGTAAGTGGGTTGTGATGAGAGCAGTGTCTCTACACTTGCTACATGATGAATGAGGATGTTGACCCAAGTGTGGGGTAAAGTGGGTTGTGATGAGAAGCAGTGCTCTACATTTGCTGCTATGATGAATGAGGATGTTGACCCAAGTGTGGGGTGTAAGTGGGTTGTGATGAGAGCAGTGCTCTACAATGTGCTGCTATGATGCAAGTGAGATGTTGACCCAATGTGTGGGGTTAAGTGGGTTGTGATGAGAGCAGTGCTCTACATTTGCTGGTATGTATGAATGAGGATGTTGCACCCAAGTGTCGGGTGTAAGTGGGTTGTGATGAGCAGCAGTCGCTCTACATTTGCTGCTATGATGAATTGAGGATGTTGACCCAAGTGTGGGGTAAGTGGGTTGTTGTGATGAAGAAGCAGTGCTTCTACACTTGCTGGTATATGATGAATGAGGATGTCTGACCCAAGTGTGGGGTAAGTGGGCTTGTGTATGAGAGCGTTTTTTTTTTTTGGTGCTCCTTACACTTTGCTGCTATGATGAATGAGGATGTTGACCCAAGTGTGGGGTAAGTGGGTTGTGATGAGAGCAGTGCTCTACACTTGCTGTATGAGTGAATGAGGATGTTGACCCCAAGTGTGGGGTAAGTGGGTTGTGATGAGAGCAGTGCTCTACACTTGCTGTATGATGAATGAGATGTTGACCCAAGTGTGGGTAAGTGGGTTGTGATGAGAGCAGTGCTCTACATTTGCTGTATGATGAATGAAGATGTTGACCCAGTGTGGGGTAAGTGGGTTGTGATGAGAGCAGTGCTCTACACTTGCTATATGATGAATGAGGATGTTGACCCAAGTGTGGGGTAAGTGGGTTGTGATGAGAGCAGTGCTCTACACTTGCTGCATGATGAATGAGGATGTTGACCCAAGTGTGGGGTAAGTGGGTTGTGATGAGAGCAGTGCTCTACACTTGCTGCATGATGAATGAGGATGTTGACCCAAGTGTGGGTAAGTGGGTTGTGATGAGAGCAGTGCTCTACACTTGCTATATGTTGAATGAGGATGTTGACCCAAGTGTGGGGTAAGTGGGTTGTGATGAGAGCAGTGCTCTACATTTGCTGTATGATGAATGAAGATGTTGACCCAAGTGTGGGGTAAGTGGGTTGTGATGAGAGCAGTGCTCTACACTTGCTGCATGATGAATGAGGATGTTGACCCAAGTGTGGGGTAAGTGGTTGTGATGAGAGCAGTGCTCTACATTTGCTGTATGATGAATGAAGATGTTTGACCCAAGTGTGGGGTAAATGGGTTGTGATGAGAGCAGTGCTCTACACTTGCTGTATGATGAAGGAGGATGTTGACCCAAGTGTGGGTAAGTGGGTTGTGATGAGAGCAGTGCTCTACACTTGCTGTATGATGAATGAAGATGTTGACCCAAGTGTGGGGTAAGTGGGTTGTGATGAAGCAGTGCTCTACACTTGCTGTATGATGAATGAGATGTTGACCCCAAGTGTGGGGTAAGTGGGTTGTGATGAAGCAGTGCTCTACACTTGCTGCATGATGAATGAGGATGTTGACCCAAGTGTGGGGTAAGTGGGTTGTGATGAGAGCAGTGCTCTACACTTGCTGTATGATGAATGAGGATGTTGACCCAAGGTGTGGGGTAAGTGGGTTTGTGATGAGAGCAGTGCTCTACACTTGCTGCATGATGAATGAGGATGTTGACCCAAGTGTGGGGTAAGTGGGTTGTGATGAGAGCAGTGCTCTACACTTGCTGCATGATGAATGAGGATGTTGACCCAAGTGTGGGGTAAGTGGGTTGTGATGAGAGCAGTGCTCTACACTTGCTGTATGATGAATGAGGATGTTGACCCAAGTGTGGGGTAAGTGGGTTGTGATGAGAGCAGTGCTCTACACTTGCTGTATGATGAATGAGGATGTTGACTCAAGAGTGGGGTAAGTGGGTTGTGATGAGAGCAGCACTCTACACTTGCTCTATGATGATTATGTTAACCCAAGAGTGGGGTAAGTGGGTTGTGATGAGAGCAGCACTCTACACTTGCTCTATGATGATTATGTTAACCCAAGAGTGGGGTAAGTGGGTTGTGATGAGAGCAGCACTCTACACTTGCTCTATGATGATTATGTTAACCCAAGAGTGGGGTAAGTGGGTTGTGATGAAAGCAGCACTCTACACTTGCTCTATGATGATTATGTTAACCCAAGGGTGGGGTAAGTGGGTTGTGATGAAAGCAGCACTCTACACTTGCTCTATGATGATTATGTTAACCCAAGGGTGGGGTAAGTGGGTTGTGATGAGAGCAATGCTCTACATTTGCTGCATGATGAATGAGGATGTTGACCCAAGTGTGGGGTAAGTGGGTTGTGATGAGAGCAGTGCTCTACACTTGCTGCATGATGAATGAGGATGTTGACCCAAGTGTGGGGTAAGTGGGTTGTGATGAGAGCAGTGCTCTAGACTTGCTGCATGATGAATGAGGATGTTGACCCATGTGTGGGGTAAGTGGGTTGTGATGAGAGCAGTGCTCTACACTTTCTGCATGATGAATGAGGATGTTGACCCAAGTGTGGGGTAAGTGGGTTGTGATGAGAGCAGTGCTCTACACTTGCTGTATGATGAATGAAGATGTTGACCCAAGTGTGGGGTAAGTGGGTTGTGATGAGAGCAGTGCTCTACACTTGCTGTATGATGAATGAGGATGTTGACCCAAGTGTGGGGTAAGTGGGTTGTGATGAGAGCAGTGCTCTACACTTGCTGCATGATGAATGAGGATGTTGACCCAAGTGTGGGGTAAGTGGGTTGTGATGAGAGCAGTGCTCTACACTTGCTGTATGATGAATGAGGATGTTGACCCAAGTGTGGGGTAAGTGGGTTGTGATGAGAGCAGTGCTCTACACTTGCTGTATGATGAATGAGGATGTTGACCCAAGTGTGGGGTAAGTGGGTTGTGATGAGAGCAGTGCTCTACACTTGCTGTATGATGAATGAGGATGTTGACCCAAGTGTGGGGTAAGTGGGTTGTGATGAGAGCAGTGCTCTACATTTGCTGCATGATGAATGAGGATGTTGACCCAAGTTGTGGGGTAAGTAGGTTGTGATGAGAGCAGTGCTCTACACTTGCTGCATGATGAATGAGGATGTTGACCCAAGTGTGGGGTAAGTGGGTTGTGATGAGAGCAGTGCCTACATTTGCTGTATGATGAATGAAGATGTTGACCCAAGTGTGGGGTAAGTGGGTTGTGATGAGAGCAGTGCTCTACACTTGCTGTATGATGAATGAGGATGTTGACCCAAGTGTGGGTTAAGTGGGTTGTGATGAGAGCAGTGCTCTACACTTGCTGCATGATGAATGAGGATGTTGACCCAAGTGTGGGGTAAGTGGGTTGTGATGAGAGCAGTGCTCTACACTTGCTGCATGATGAATGAGGATGTTGACCCAAGTGTGTGGTAAGTGGGTTGTGATGAGAGCAGTGCTCTACACTTGCTGTATGATGAATGAAGATGTTGACCCAAGTGTGGGGTAAGTGGGTTGTGATGAGAGCAGTGCTCTACACTTGCTGTATGATGAATGAGGATGTTGACCCAAGTGTGGGGTAAGTGGGTTGTGATGAGAGCAGTGCTCTACAATTGCTACATGATGAATGAGGATGTTGACCCAAGTGTGGGGTAAGTGGGTTGTGATGAGAGCAGTGCTCTACACTTGCTGTATGATGAATGAGGATGTTGACCCAAGTGTGGGGTAAGTGGGTTGTGATGAGAGCAGTGCTCTACATTTGCTGCATGATGAATGAGGATGTTGACCCAAGTGTGGGGTAAGTGGGTTGTGATGAGAGCAGTGCTCTACACTTGCTGCATGATGAATGAGGATGTTGACCCAAGTGTGGGGTAAGTGGGTTGTGATGAGAGCAGTGCTCTACATTTGCTGTATGATGAATGAAGATGTTGACCCAAGTGTGGGGTAAGTGGGTTGTGATGAGAGCAGTGCTCTACATTTGCTGTATGATGAATGAAGATGTTGACCCAAGTGTGGGGTAAGTGGGTTGTGATGAGAGCAGTGCTCTACACTTGCTATATGATGAATGAGGATGTTGACCCAAGTGTGGGGTAAGTGGGTTGTGATGAGAGCAGTGCTCTACACTTGCTGCATGATGAATGAGGATGTTGACCCAAGTGTGGGGTAAGTGGGTTGTGATGAGAGCAGTGCTCTACATTTGCTGTATGATGAATGAAGATGTTGACCCAAGTGTGGGGTAAATGGGTTGTGATGAGAGCAGTGCTCTACACTTGCTGTATGATGAATGAGGATGTTGACCCAAGTGTGGGGTAAGTGGGTTGTGATGAGAGCAGTGCTCTACACTTGCTGTATGATGAATGAAGATGTTGACCCAAGTGTGGGGTAAGTGGGTTGTGATGAGAGCAGTGCTCTACACTTGCTGTATGATGAATGAAGATGTTGACCCAAGTGTGGGGTAAGTGGGTTGTGATGAGAGCAGTGCTCTACACTTGCTGCATGATGAATGAGGATGGTGACCCAAGTGTGGGGTAAGTGGGTTGTGATGAGAGCAGTGCTCTACACTTGCTGTATGATGAATGAGGATGTTGACCCAAGTCTGGGGTAAGTGGTTTGTGATGAGAGCAGTGCTCTACACTTGCTGCATGATGAATGAGGATGTTGACCCAAGTGTGGGGTAAGTGGGTTGTGATGAGAGCAGTGCTCTACACTTGCTGCATGATGAATGAGGATGTTGACCCAAGTGTGGGGTAAGTGGGTTGTGATGAGAGCAGTGCTCTACATTTGCTGTATGATGAATGAAGATGTTGACCCAAGTGTGGGGTAAGTGGGTTGTGATCAGAGCAGTACTCTACACTTGCTGCATGATGAATGAGGATGTTGACCCAAGTGTGGTGTAAGTGGGTTGTGATGAGAGCAGTGCTCTACACTTGCTGTATGATGAATGAAGATGTTGACCCAAGTGTGGGGTAAGTGGGTTGTGATGAGAGCAGTGCTCTACACTTGCTGTATGATGAATGAGGATGTTGACCCAAGTGTGGGGTAAGTAGGTTGTGATGAGAGCAGTGCTCTACACTTGCTACATGATGAATGAGGATGTTGACCCAAGTGTGGGGTAAGTGGGTTGTGATGAGAGCAGTGCTCTACACTTGCTGTATGATGAATGAGGATGTTGACCCAAGTGTGGGGTAAGTGGGTTGTGATGAGAGCAGTGCTCTACACTTGCTGTATGATGAATGAGGATGTTGACCCAAGTGTGGGGTAAGTGGGTTGTGATGAGAGCAGTGCTCTACACTTGCTGTATGATGAATGAGGATGTTGACTCAAGAGTGGGGTAAGTGGGTTGTGATGAGAGCAGCACTCTACACTTGCTCTATGATGATTATGTTAACCCAAGAGTGGGGTAAGTGGGTTGTGATGAAAGCAGCACTCTACACTTGCTCTATGATGATTATGTTAACCCAAGAGTGGGATAAGTGGGTTGTGATGAGAGCAGCACTTGCTCTATGATGATTATGTTAACCCAAGGGTGGGGTAAGTGGGTTGTGATGAGAGCAGCACTCTACACTTGCTCTATGATGATTATGTTAACCCAAGAGTGGGGTAAGTGGGTTGTGATGAGAGCAGCACTCTACACTTGCTCTATGATGATTATGTTAACCCAAGAGTGGGGTAAGTGGGTTGTGATGAAAGCAGCACTCTACACTTGCTCTATGATGATTATGTTAACCCAAGGGTGGGGTAAGTGGGTTGTGATGAAAGCAGCACTCTACACTTGCTCTATGATGATTATGTTAACCCAAGGGTGGGGTAAGTGGGTTGTGATGAAAGCAGCACTCTACACTTGCTCTATGATGATTATGTTAACCCAAGGGTGGGGTAAGTGGGTTGTGATGAAAGCAGCACTCTACACTTGCTCTATGATGATTATGTTAACCCAAGAGTGGGGTAAGTGGGTTGTGTTGAGAGCAGCACTCTACATGTTGAATGATGTTGACCCAAGAGTGGGGTGCAGTCACAACATTCGCATTCAATCTCAGCTGAGGATTGATCCAAACCTGCATTGCCAGCAAGCAAAATCACTATCTACTTTACAAACAACTCATAAATCTGGCACATGTTTATTAACTTACAATTACATTGTTTTAAAATATTTTGAAACTGACCTTGTCCATTTACTAGAAAATAGACAAAGAGACAAGAGGTTGTTGACAGAAGAGCTAGTGACCATGAAGAAAGAGAAGGACAGACTTGAACGAGAGCTGTCTCACAAAAATGAGCAAATACTAAATGCCAAAACTGAACTTGAAAAGTCTGCAGTTGCACTCAAGAATGCAGAAATCAAAATAAATACTCTCAGAGCTCAGGTAAGACTGCTTAAGGATTATCTCATTCAGATTGTAGGTTTTCAATCAACGTTGACAGATTATATAACTTGAACGATAACTTTAGACCAGAAAAATAACTTATCTTCACCCAGATATGAGGTATGATAGCAAATTTTTTTGGTGGACTTGCTTGTCATGACTGTGGTGTGGGTTCAATTTTTAGCACAAAAATGATTATTTTTCCAACTTGTACATAAAAATGGGTACCAAACAATTTTTAGAATTTTTGGGGAATTGTCTGTGAATGAAAGGTGGCAAGAAAGGGAGATACTACGATGTATGAATACTATGTTAAAAAGTTAGTTGCATATCCTTTTACAAGACGGCACATTCAACTCCAGCATTGCTATGCTGTTTGTGATCTCTTGGCAAGTTTACATTCAGCAGTTTGCCATTGCTTTCTGAACGACCGGCACACATACCATTTCATTAAAAACCAACGCAAGACGGTCTGCTGCCAAATCACCAGCAGCTGTGTTTTGAACACAGTATGTGGGTCACTTATGCAGAACTGTGTACGTAACGCCTTCACTATGGAGCCGGCTTGAATACTATGACAAATTAATATTATGAATAATGAATATTATGAAAGATGAATACTATGAATGATGAATACTATGAATGATGATACTATAAATGATGGATACTATAAATGATGGACACTATAAAAGATGGATACTATGGCAGAGGAATACAATGACAGATGATTACTATGAGTGGTTAATACTGTAATAGATTAGTACTATGAAAGATGAACAATATGAATACTATGAATGATGAACACTTTGAAGGATGAATTCTATGTCAGATTAATAGTGTGAAATATCACTACTATGAATGAATAAATACGATGAGTGAAAGAACAAATACAAGATTGAATCATTTATTAAAAAACTCAATGTGATGTTTTCTTCTCTACAACCAGCTAGAACAAAGAGTTGAACAGCACAATCTGACCCAACTTGCACTGGAAGAAAAGCGTGCTGCCCTCTTAAATGTTGAGAGCCAGCTGCGAGAGTTGGAGGACAAGTACATTACCAGTACTGTGACTATCAAAGATAAGCTGACCCAGGATCTAAGGGTAGGAGTGGAATATCTGGTTTTATCATCATTAACTCATTAAGTGTCATGGGATGATTAATTGCCTCAAGCGACTACCCATATCTGCCATGAGCTCGTATACAGTATTTTTTTTAACGCAACTTCCTTTAATTTAATACATAAAACAACATATCTGCTACCATATTAACAACTTTTAAGTCATAACTGACACACCCCTACTTCCCATGCACCACTATCAATTTTTGTTTGGTGCAAACCTACTTTTTGTATGATACTGAATCTGTTAATGTTTATTTCTATTATTGTATTCTTTCCTTGTTTGTTGAGCCTAAGTTATTGAGACATTCCAAAGAACTGAACTCAGATCTTCTACAATATGAGATGTGTATGCAAACAACAACAGAAGGAGAGGATGGTGGATTAGCTGTACAGGTGGCATGGAAAATGATCAGTCTATTAACTTATCAACAACACTGCGAACACATGGGGGATATGGCTACTTGCATTGTCCAAAAATGGCACAGGGTGATAGCTTTGAAAATGTATTCCCTCATTATCTTTCCCCTCCTCTCCCCCCCCCCCCCCCCATGATCCATAATTTTTCTGCTGTGAGAATCATCCAACATCCATTCATACATTATTCCTATTTCTGCTGTGTGTGTCATCCAACATCCATTTATCCATTATTCCTAATGTTTCTGCTGTATGCGAGTCATCCAGCATCTATGTATCCATTATTCCCAATGTTTCTGGTGTGTGTGTGATCCAACATCCGTTTATCCATTATTCCTGTTTCTGCTGTTTGTGAGTCATCCAAAATCCATTTTTCACTTTTCTGCTGTGTGAGCATCATCCAACATCCATTTATCAATTATTCCTAATGTTTATGCTATATGAGAAACATCCAACATCCATGTATCCATTATTCACTAGTGAAGTTGATACAAACTGCGCTGGTAGTGTTATGAGCACGGTTAGGGTTGGTTCAACTCTTGGGCTCGTCACTTGTCAGAGTGAGGAAAAGATTGGTCACCTGTTCCTTCTTGCTCTCAGTTCTAAAATATGTGATGGCGGTATCATATCACAGACCCATAGCAAGAAACTACTTCAGGACACAGTATTTGTAAATTTATGTTTGTTTTCTAGGATGAGATCCGTATGTTGCACCAGAGAGTGAAAGAAACCCAACTGGCAGCAGAAAAAGACAGGTACCTGCGAGAGAAAGTCTCTGGGGACATGAACAGCCTGATCAGGGATAACTCTAATTTGAATCAACAGATCCTGGAGTTGTCTAAGCAGCTTGACAGAGTTAGTGCTCTTGTTTTACTTTTTTAATTGATTCGTTGGTTGTGAATCCTCTGGTGATTTAGCTTTGACTTTTAAATCTGATTTAGTTATGTTGAGGATGTTTGAGTCTTGAAAAGTGCTTGCATCTCTCAGAGTACTATGTACCATCTTTCATAATTAGGTTTGCATAGAGACCTTTCTGTCAACCCTATACTGTGTACCATCTCTCAGAGTGAGGTTTGCATAGAGACCTTTCTGTCAACCCTATACTGTGTACCATCTCTCAGAGTGAGGTTTGCATAGAGACCTTTCTGTCAATCTTATATACTGTGTACCATCTCTCAGAGTGAGGTTTGCATAGAGACCTTTCTGTCAACCTTATATACTGTGTACCATCTCCTAGAGTGAGGTTTGCATAGAGACCTTTCTGTCAACTCTATACTGTGTACCATCTCTCAGAGTGAGGTTTGCATAGAGACCTTTCTGTCAACCCTATACTGTGTACCATTTCCAAAGAGTCTGTGTTGCAAACCTCTCCTTCCTCTCTCCAAGCTAAGAAGCTTGCAAGGTTGTGTGATACTGGTCTCAAGTGGAACAGAACTCCAGGCACTCCTGGGTTGAGTGTGTGAAGAGACACTGTGAGTTGTAGATTTCATGTGGAGTGCTTTTACATCTGCCCACGGTTGTTTGTGTCGTGAACTGCATGTTCGGAAAAATGGCAAGAGCCAGTTGCTGAACTAGCTGGGTTTGCTTTACACAGTAATGTGTGGCTGCTGGTTTTCTAGTGACGCCGATGATGAACTGTATTTTTCGTTTCAGACTTTTGTGTTGGCATTCTGGCAGCGGCCTTATGAATGGTATGCCTGTGTGGGCTGTTGGTTTGTTGAGACTCCTGTGTGTTCCACATTTCACAGGGTGCAGTGAAGGGCATTTTGTGTGATATTCACTGGCACAGGAATGGAGCATTGTCGGGCAAACTTTGCCGTGAAGTTGGAACCTCTACCTATGATTTGATGGGTACCATCCCACTATAGTGTAGCTAGAAATAAGAAGGCAGATGGACTTGCCAACAAAGGCAGGGGATGTGAACAGGAAGAGAAGAAACTCTCATACTATGAGGAAAAGAGAGTTAGCCAGACCACCAAAAGGCAACAGAACCGGGCTATCAACGAATATCATTCACTTAACTAGTATGGACAGGTTATTATTTTAAGGCTTCGCACAGGGCATAACAGACTGAAGAAGCGTATGGAAAGTTAGTTGCATATCTTTTTTCAGGCATTGCAGTCAACCCCAGCATTTTTAGCTTTTGTGATTTCTTGGTAAGTTTACTTTCAGTAGTTTGCCCTTGCTTTCTGAATGACCAGCACTCATACCATTGTATGAAAATACAATGCAAGGCGGTCTGCTACCAAATCACCTTCAGCTGTGTTTTGAACACGATATTAGGTAGTACCCCTTTCGCCACAGAGTCAGCCAGAACAAACGGGGATCTTAAAAAACCTGTTGATTACGTCACAAGAACTCATCTGATGGTGTAAACATGAAAAAATGAACACCAAAAGAGGAATTATTCAAGAGTGGGCAGTTTACTGCCACCTTGTCAATCCTATGATGCATTATGTGAACGTATCAGACCATTTCCACTGTTGTCATAGTGTTCATACAGACATGTTCAAGATATATGAACATTTACTGAAATAATACATTCTTCTGAGAGGAGCTATCAGTATAACAAACTATGAAACTATAACAAAGAGACAAACTATGAAAAGATTATGAGGAAGGAAACCGGACAGCCCACCTCATATATTATGGTCTAGAGCAGTGGTTCCCAAGCTTTTCAATCCGAGGGCCATATCTACTATTTTCGATAGTTAAGCGGGCCACAACGTTATAACATTATAAAAGTCGTGCAATATCATTCTTACCTTTCTTAACTTTCGTCAAAAAAATTCTAAAACTTTAAAGGCAGTCAGTGTCAGTACTACAATGCGGTCATTTTTTTTTGGTTTAAAATCAAAAGTTCATTTAACAATAAATTTTAAATAAATTTCGAAAATCGCTATTAATGTAATTAATTTACAACTGTAACTAATCTTCATAACCAGTTATTTAAGTTCAGATGCCAGTTTATCAATGTCTGGGCACAAATCTGTCGTGCCCAAAGTCATAAGCGCAGTTTGGTTACTGTTGGTGAGTCTGGAACGTTTTTTTTTTTTAAAATAACAATAATTGCGGAAAATGACTGCTCGCATCTGTAAGTCGAACCAAAACGACACATGTATCTCTGGGCAAATGAACATAAGTGTTCAAATTGTTCGACAGGCAATAGTCACCAGAATGAAATCATACAATCAGTTGACGGTGAAGCAGGCAGCTCCAGAAATTTACATCTCAGTGCAGAATTGCATTTCAAATCAATTACTTCATGCTGAAGGTTTTGCTGTAATTGACAGAGCTTGGCATCAGGAAATACGAACGGATTTATGAAGAGGGCAACATTATCCTCCTCTATTGTGAACTCTTGACTGAAACGAGGTCTCGTGTGCCACTTTCTGACAGCTGGCGGGCCACAAGTGGCCCGCGGGCCGTGGTTTGGGAACCTCTGGTCTAGAGTGTCTGAGGACAACACTTCACACCTCATTACAGTTTCTGCTATGGGCTACTGTTACATCTTATGGGTCAACCAATTGAGGGAGTTTCTGTGGCGAAGTGGTCAAGCCGTTTGACTCGTGCTCTGAAGGTTGTGGGTTCGATTCCGGGCCGCGTCCTTCGGTTTACGAGTTAAATGTTTCGGAGACTCCTGTGGGTCGTCGCTAAAAGCTAAGGAGTTTGTGCTTTGTGCGACGCTTTCCGTGCTGCGGAAAGAGACCGAGCCATATGGGATAAAACCCGGTGCAATGAAGTCGATCCTGTCGACTTTTAAGCGACTTAAGCGATCTGAAAAATAAGAAGTAGCTGATGAAGAATTTGTTATAACTTACAGCTTCCTGTGTTTACTCTAATTCATTGACACATCGCTTTATTGCATTTATTTTAGGAAAGAGAACTCCGTAATTCTACTGACCAGCTACACACCAGGAGTGTTGCTGAAATTATCACTCTCAAAGAAAGACTGCATGAGAATGATATTCTTCGAGATCAAATTAGGCATGAACAGGAGAAGTCAAGGCAGTACTTAGAGCAGGTAACAATCAAACGTACCCATCACAAATTTACTGCACAGACACTGAGTTATAACTTTTTTAAACAGTTTTATGTCCTTTACAGGATGTTACAATCAACCACAGAATTTTGTGGCTGTGTGGGATTTACTTGAAGAGATTAGAACAAGAATTGCCATTGCGAAGGTAGCCATTTGCAAGATGAAAAACATACTGACCAATAAAAAGATATCAATTGAAACAAGAAAAAGAGTGTTGTAGTGCTACATAGAACCTGTACTTTTGTATGGATGTGAAGCGTGGACAATGAGCAGTCTAGCTGAAAAACATCTGATGATTGGAAATGTGGTTTCTGAGGAAAATGCAAAGAATACCATGGATAGACAGAAAAACCAGTGGACAAGTCCTTCAAGAAACAAATAAAGATCATAAAACTGATTAGAATCATTAGAAGTAGACAATCAAAATTTTTTGGGCATGTTATGAGAAGAAATGACTTGGAGAACTTGGTGACAATTGGCAAGATCGAAGGGAAGAGACCAAGGGGAAGACCGAGAGGTAAATACCTGGATGGCTTGACCACATGGCATGGTCAACACAGGAACATGGAGCTGATCCACGACTCTGGTGATCTAGTGAGATGGCAAAACATGACCGCCCACACTTATCGGCATGGCACATGATGGATGGATGGATGTGATTTACTAGACAAGTTTACATTCAGTAGTTTGCCATTGCTTTCTGAATGACCGACGCTCATACCATTGTTAAAAATAAACACTCTCTTTCCAAATCGTCTGCATCTAATTTCAACTGTGGTATGTGGGATTTGCATTTGCTACCCACTTCACCACATCTGTGAGCAGTTTTATAACAATAAAACACATTCATTGCAGATTTACTGAGTTATGTTTTAAATATATGATTTTGTTACAATCAGATCTTTCTGTTACAAATTTATTGCAGACATACTGAGTCATGTTATAAATATACGACTCTTTAACAGATCAAATGTATCCATTTCAAATGTATTGCAAACATAATGAGTTATGTTATAAATGTATAATTGTGTATATAAAACTGTTGAGTGAGAGATTTGGTTGTTGGGACAAGGTGGATCTCAGAACATTATTGGGTAAATCTGGAATCATAACAATATGTTTTAGTTTATCCTGTGTACACTGGCTATACATTTGTATTAGTTCTATGTTTACCATTATTCTGTATACTTTGTCTGCATATTACTCTCATTGGCAGATTAAATTATCTAAACACTGTTTTCAAAACGCTTCAGTTGAGCCAGATCCTGATTCGTTGTACTCCATGATTCTGATTCATATATTTCTGTTGGTTTTATCAGTATAAGATGCTCTTCATGTCTCAATTATTTGGCTTGTCAACAGTTGACCAATGAGGGAACCTCCAGCAAGCAGTCTGAACTGCAGCTGAACACCATCAAGTCTCGTCTGAGAGAGGCAGAAGAGATGTATGCAGTTACTGAGTCTGAGAATTCCCAGCTACGTAAAGACAAGGTCCTGCTCATTGATCATGTTGCTGAGCTGCACAAGAAGGTGACATTCTGTTAAATCAGTTATTATATCATCATTCAACTTCTTCTTCTCCTCCTCTTCTTCTTCTTCTTCTTCTTCTTCCTCTTCTTCCCTTCAGCTTCATCTTCTTTATCTTCGTCTGCTTCATCATCTTCTGTATCTTCTTCTTCTTAATTTTCATCTTCATAATCATTATCTTGAGGAGCGGCTGGCCGAGTGGCTAGAATGCCGGATTCTCCTTTGAGAGACCTGGGTTTGAATCCTCGATAAGGTGTGGAGTTTTTTTCTCCAAAAAGAAAATTCTAGCCTGCACAGTTTGCGGTAACTGCGCTAGCCAGGCGGCCTTAATTCCTCAGGCTCAAGACGCCCCTGCCATACACCTCAAGGTACTATATCGGAAGTAAATGACAGTTTCAAAGTTTTGACAATCTTTGTTTCCTCTTCTTCTTCATTTTATTTATCTTCTTCTTCTCCTCCTTACATAATTTTTCAGTACTCTCTTTCTGACATGCAGTCAAATTTTAAAAAAGATGTCTGCATATCCTTTACAGGACATCGCTGTCAACATCAGCATCTTTCAGCTGATTGTTGATTTCTTGGCAAGATTACGCTCAGTAGTTTGCCATTGCTTTCTGAGCGACCGGCTCACATACTCCGTAAGTTACTGACACGGTTAGAACCGCTACCGATTCTCGCCGTTGTCATGTTACTTACGAGAGTATATGAGATTACGGAGAAAGTCGTGTAACCTCTGACCAGGGAGGTCGGCGCAGTCAAATTACTTTATTTAATATACTTTCAGCTTTTGCTTGGCCTATTCTACTCTTAATCACTGTCACAACTTTAAAAGTACCAGATATATTTTCTTTTGCTTGAATATTTTTCACAAAATCCCAAGGATGTAAACAATCTGCCAGTATTTGGAATTCATCAACTCTTTCAAATCCAAAAGCTGTACAGTACATGCCAAATAAGGGACAAAACCAAAAACCATTATTAACATTTATATGTACATTACTTTCATAGAATGGAGCTGTGGTGGCGTAGATGGTTAGACGTTCTTGTCTCCTGGCCAGGTGGTCATGGTTTTTAATCCAGATATGGTTTCTGAGAAGAATTCTGTGAATACCTTGGACAGCCAAAGTTTCTAACCATGAGTGCCTTCCAGAGGCTAATGAAAGTAGAATATTATCATCATCATGTGCCATGCCGATAAGCGTGGGCGGTTATGTTTCACCATCACCAAAGTCATGGATCAGCTCTGTGTTTTTATCTCAACCATACCATGCGGTGAAGCCATCCAGATATTTACTTCTTTGCCTTCCTTTTTTTCCCCTCAATCTTGCCAGTTGTCACCAAGTTCTGTAGCTTAATTCTTCTCATAACATTGCCAAAAAATGTTGTGACTGTTTACGTCTAATTTCTCTAATCAATTTACGGTTTTCATCTGCTTCTTGTAGAACTTGCTCACTGGTTTTTCTAGAATAGTCTACACAGTTATGAAAAAGAGGCAAACAGTATTCTTTGATCATATCATGAAAAGACAGGTGTTGGTGAACATTGTGACGACTGGAAAGACCACAGGTAGAAGAGGCAGGGACAGACAGGGACGGACAGACAATTATAATTGACAGTCTAAGATGATGGCTTGGAGGGATATGAATACCTATGCCACTTTGCAAGGCACATAATGATGATGAGGACCAAGTCAGGAGCAGACAGCACACCACTAATCCATAACTCCTCCCCAATGTGTGAAAACAGTCAGCCTGTTTCAAAGCAATGAATTAATCACCAAAATCAAGAAGTAGATTCCATATTTCCAAGCAATGAATGAATCACCAAAAAATGAGAAGTAGATTCCGTATTTCCAAGCAAATAAAAATCTGTCACTAAATTCATATTTTACTTTCATTCTTATCATTTGTGTTTGAATATTCTCTGCAGACTGAAGATAAAGACAGAGAAATACTAAACTTACAGAACAGAATCGATGATCTTGGAGCAAAACTAAGAGGATCTGATCTACAGAAAAGCCTGGATTTAACACATCAGAGTCAAAGATGGGATGAGTTCTCTCGTTTGGCAGACAGCATGAAGTCTTTGTCAAAGTCGATGATGGTGGAGACAACGCTAAACGCTGTTTCGCCTCGCCGTTCACCGTATCAATATTAGTTACATTATCAATTAATTTTATTTTATTTTTGAATATTTCCTTAGTTTATTTAGCAAGCTAGTTATTTTTTTTTTCTTGAAATTAGCACTATTATCAGTAAATAAACGTATATTTCTTCTGATTCATCACAATAGAAATAAATTAATGTAATATATTAATCAGTTGGACAATTACAACAACAGTACAACATTACTTGCATGTCCTTCACAGGACGTCACAACCAACCCCAGAATGCTTGGCTGTTTGTAATATTCTAGAAGGAACATTGCTTTGTTGATCCAGCAGCTTCTGTAGCTAGTCTTGTTCCCGATGTATTTGTGCTACCTTTGCTCTGAAGTAAACTAGACAGGCCGAGAGAGGGATCATGCTGCATGGACAACACATGGTCTCTAAATTCAGCCCAGGACTTTGTGCTATAAAGAGGTTATTACCCTTTTTTTTAAACACAATTTAACAAACTATCGTCTGTCAAGATGGCAAAGTGCCAGTGAGTCAGTGGTTAAATTAAGTGTATGTCAGTTCATTAGACTGAACAACCAATAACATTGTATCCATCTGTTGATCAAATACACATCTGTTCATGCCTGCGTGAAGAATTCAGCAATTGTATCTACATTCAAGTTTGCTGTCATTAACAATGCTCATACCAGAAGATCTGGCCAACACTCAGGACTACGAGGAAAGACCTGATGCACATATAACCAGGCTGCTGCTAGTACTATTGGTATTGGCACTCTTCACTGGCTGTTGCAGATGAGGATGGGACACATATGTGAATGTCCTGAGTGTTGTGATGTTGGTTCTTGACTCAACTCATTCAATGCTCATTTGGGTTGTTAAATTTTCATTTCCACTCCAAAGAGCACTTCGCACCATTAGCTTTCAGCAGACACTAGCAATGATAAATAAAATTATGTAATGATGGTATATAAATATTTGTTGTATATCTAGCATGATATTATCTAATTGTGATAATTCCATAATCACCCACATGTATTTTTTGCATCTTTTTAATTGGTAATCACTAGCTTTTAACAGACACCAGCAATGACCAATAAAATGATGTAAAGATAGCTTTTAAATATTTGTTGTATATCTAGCGTGATATTATCTAACTGTGATAATTCCATAATCATCATTATCATCGTCATCTTCCACTTTTGGGCATCCTCATGATCTCATATCAGATCTTCTTTGATGTTGACCAGTGCTGGTAGTTGATGAGGGTTGCATTCTAACGAGATGGCCGAACCATTTCCATAATCACCCACGTATATTTGTTCACCCTTTTTTGTAATCACATGACTTGGTAATCTTAAACATCAATGCCTTGCCAACTGGCATATACAGCCATGTTTCTGCTACAACCACTACTCTCTCATGCCATTTACCAATTCATGTTCTAACCAGTGGAGTAGCTGGGGGAGGGAAGTGTGTGTTTGTGCGTGGAGCAAGGAGAGCGACCACTACTCACAGTTCCCTATTGTTGACAATTTTGAATTTTTGCCTAGTTTACTTGTGTGGTAAAAGTCATTATTAGTGTTTTTCCTTGAGTTTTCGAAAGCCCACATTTTTATGTATGCTCCCCCGAACTTTCAAACCTGACTATGCCGCTGACACTGACATATTTTTCTGTCATACTAGACTTAATTTTGTTATCTGTTTTATTTGTTTCTATCTTTCATCCTCTTATTTCTTTGTCTTTAATTTTACCTGTTGTTACACACGTTGTATTCCTGTTTTAACTTCCAGCAGTATGATCAGACAAGACTCCCCAACCAAGCCCTCTTATCGTCACCAGTAGAGAAAAGAAAATGGGGAAGACCAAGAGAGACCCTGCGTAGAACCATCATCAGAGAAGGCTCATTCAACGGCAAAGTGAACATCCAGGATCTACAACAGGTAGCAGCGAACCGCCGGACATGGAGAGCCATGACTTCTGCCCTATGCGCCGCCTTTGGTTCAAGAGGAAGGACTAACTAACTAACTAAGTATGATTAGAGAATGATGATTGCATTTTCTAATATCTGTGGCAGTTGCTCTTTGTGTCATAATTGAAGAACATCTACACTACTCACTTTGGCTGGTATTTGTAACATTCTCTGTTACCTTTTGGTATTTGGTTAGAGTGTTGACAGGGAATTACCTAAACTTCAAGAACGAAACATTGCCTCTTGCCATTGGGCCGAAGTCTGTTGACAGGAAATGACCTAAACAATGGGAAAGAAACAATACCTCTGGGTATTGGGTTGAAGCCTGTTGACAAGAAATTACCTAAACTTTGGGAAGGAGACATTACCTCTGGGTTTTGGGCTGAAGTCTGTTGACAATGAAATACCTCACATCTGTGGAGGAACCATTACCGGTCCAGGCCTAATCCTAACTAGTCTGACCTGTCACACCCTGTTCCTCTCCACAGAGGTTCAGTTCATGCACCATAGTGCACACACTGCTAGATGCTGGGTTTGGCAAAGGGAAGCTCAGGAGAATATTCTCTATACCAGTCTCACTCCAGTAGGCACTAGTATTGTCTTGGGTAAGGCAAACTTAACCTTCATTGCATGGGACTTTAAAGTCAAAGCCCAGGCTTCTGATAGATTCACAACCAACCAACATACTTCTGTCATACCACATATCTGTGATTTCAATAGATTTTGTTTCTTGTTATTAATTGTCTTTTATTCTGGCTATATGTTAAAATTGCCTAATTGTAGCACTAAATAAAGTACATTCCTCACTACCTGTGATAAGAGATGTTGAAATTCTGTGAAGACACAATTTATATACTCCCTACATACCATACCTCACATAGAATATATCTTCATGTCTATTTTTATGGTTTTAATATAATGTGGAGATTGCAGATAGTCATGGAAATATCTCCCCTTGCGTTTATAATATATGGGAAATATCTATATAATAAAGATTCTACAATATGCAAATGCAATGCTTGTTTTCCATTCTTTCTTGTTTTTATCTTTGACTGATTTTCATATGTTAATTTTTACATCTTACTTTGACTATGTATATATTAAAAATAGATCTTGTTTGTGTGTTTTGTGTACTATCTTCTAATATTTCTTTTAATTTCTTTTTTGTCTGTAGTCATCCAATGAAACAGTTGTCAGTTACCATCACGCCAAATGATAACTAACAGAACAGCAAAACACACTCCCACATGTTTGCCTCATTCATTTTAACTACAAAATGATAGGGTTCACTCCTTGTTTAAGACCTGACCCCCCCCCCCCCCCCCCCCCCCACCCCCCCTTTCCCAGTATTCTGAAAACATTTACGTTCAGGAGAAAGAGGGCCAGAGACAGGGGCATAGAGGGGAGGGAGGAAGGGAGAGAGAAAGAGGATAGGAAAACATATAGTGGAAGAGATAGAACGAGAGGAGAGAGTTGATTCGTATTATGCCGGATAGTTATTTGTCAAGGTGGCTAAGTTGCATTGCCCATTTCTAAATCAACTACGAGCGTCTGCCTTGATCTCACTACATGGAGTGCTGTTTATGAGAGTGACAGGAATAGTTCTTGTTTTACCTCTGAAGTCGGAGTGGGTTCGCCTGATGGCAAGGGACACTGTTAATAGGGAAAGCTAATCCACACACAACATTCAGTCTACCACTACTACTTAGTAGTGTGTACGGAGTTCAACTTCAAAGCGAGTTCGCGCCAAAAAAAAATAGTTCTTGTTTTCTTCCTCGCCTGCTAATACTGTACTGTATAATATTCATGTAATGTCTTTTGTTGATCTTCGACAAATAGCCTGTACAATATTTTGAGAATTAATTAATCTTAACAATATGTGATCATCTCTAACCCGGAATTCTAAAAATGGGAAAAAGATGCCGTGTCTTCTGGGGTAAGTAAACAAAATAAGTTAACAGATTCAGTTAAAAAGTAGGTTTGGACCAAACAAAATGGATGGCAGAAAATGGGATGTAGAGGTGTGTCACAGTTATAGCTCAAAAGCTGTTAATATTGTAGCATACATGTTGTGTTATAACGCAAGGACAACATTTCGGCGATATATAAACCCATTTCAGATACGGAAAATTGGGAAGTTGAAGAGGAGGAACGTACTGGATACCCCTCAGACGCTGGACAAGAGGAGACGACAGGAAACCTCCCCAACGTTGGACAAGAGGGACAAACACGAAACTCCTCCGACACTGAAGAAGAAGAGACGGTAGGAAACCTCCCCAACGCTGGAAAAGATGAAACGGTAGGAAACCTCCCCAACGCTGGAAAAGAAAAGACGGTAGGAAACCTTCCTGACGCTAGATAAGAGGAGACGGTAGGAAACCTTCCCGAAGATGGATAAGAGGGACGCGCAGGAAACCCTTCTGGCGTTGGACAAGAGGGGGCGGTAGGAAACCTTCCCAACGGTGGATAAGAGAGACGGTACAATCCGTCCCCTACGCTGGACAAATAGCCCGCTAACCTAGACCCAAGAAAACAAGCCCAGATGATAAAAGGCGGACCCTTCTCAGGGCTAGCCCAAGAAAACAAAGACGATAAAAGACGGGCCCTTCACGGGTTAGTCCAATAAAATAAACAGATGATAAAAGGCGAGCGCTGAGCAGGGCCCAACGCAAGAAAAAGCACACATGGTCAAGAGAGAGCAGGAACTCAAGAAAACGCCAAACGAGAGAGAGGGGAAAACTGATAATGGCAGCAGGTACACGCAGCAACAACGGCAGAAGCAACGAGAATGGCACAGAGGATGGCAGAAAAGAAGAACACGACCAGACATGCAGTAACAGAATTAGCCCAATGCCCAAAATACCAGAACAATCTATAGCACATTGTGTTCCACCACAACTATCTATAACCAACACCCTTGAGGCTGGTTGAACGAGGTGGAAAGTTGGTTTTTTTTTTCTACAAATCGGAATCGGACAACGGGAAATCGCTTAAGACAATTAATTAGCCTAATGCACATAATCAGTTTAGGATCTCATTCCGCAATTTGATGAGTACTGGGTATGGGGAGCTTATCCGATATTATATTTGTAGACCAATCGACACTCGATCAGTGACGCAGTCAATGTCAATAACCTTACTTCCGTGGTAAATTTATGGTACCAATTTTAGGCTGGGTAGATCTGGGAGTTCAGGTGGGGTTATGTTCATATTACCAGCGAGCCATCAAGCAAGTGTGTTGGCCACAGCAGTACGCCGGCTAACCTGTCTTCTCGGGTAATGGCGAAGAACAATAAAGAGATCTCGACACGCTGCAAGAGATAAACTATGCACACAGAAGGACTTCCCGTTAAGTTTGAATAACGAAGACGTAAAAAAAAAAAAGATTGCCTGCCATATTTCGCTGCATTTCGTCAGGTGCATACTGCGGAATTCACACAACATAAAGTAAAATAACTAGATAAATCCTTCAGGCTGATACGCATGTTCGCACAGTAATGTCAATTGTCTACCACGGTACTTTTAAACTGACTATCGTGTCTTTCTGTTTGCACAAAACTAGCCTATGTAGATTAATCATTATGGCTTCTGCAAGCTTTAACAAGCGACTATTTTGTGTATTAAACAACACGCCAAAGGCACTGTCTCTGTCAATCACATGGCCGGTTTCCGAAACTTGCAGTTCAATTGAGGACGCGGGAAGTTTGTGGTTGGGTTTGTGGTAATGAATTGTTTGTGTCTTTGTTATTTAAATTCACTACGGGAAAACATTGTTTTGAGTTCCTGTTAAGTGTTAGACTTTCGAGTGGCTAATATCCTTAACCTTGGAACAATATCAACAACTAATTGCTTAGTACTTCAGCCAAAGTAATATTTGTTTGCCCACTCAGTTTTACTGATTAATATATATCTCTGCAGCATGTACCTGACGAGATTCTGTGAAATATTCCACGGAAGAAATTGTGCAATATTTTGATTATGGCTTCTTTTTTTTTAAAATAACAAAATCGGTACATATGCCCCTTTTCTCATCACATGACCAAAGAATTATATATGAATGAGCTACCGTATAACAATAGACGGTACTACCTGCTTTCTGTTAGCTCCGATCGTTGGGAGGCGCTCACCAAACCCGACACCTCACATTGTTCGGGTTGGGGAGCGCAACTGAGAGGGTACAAGCGTTATTCTAGTGTAAGAAAATGCAACCTAAGACTAAATGCCATGGCGGGGCAGACTAGGCCCTAAGCCTTGAGCGAAACTCAGACTTAGAGCATTGCTTTGCCCGATTCGACAGCTTCTGTAGATTGTGTTTTTCAGTTGTACTGTTGTTACATTTCCTCTGTGGTAAACTATGCAGCCGGAGAGAGGGACCATGCTGCATGGGCAACTCATGGTCTCTATAATTTGACCCCAGGCTTTGTACTATGGAGAGGTATAACTCCATCCCTAGTCCCCGCAATGGGTTGTAAGTATTATGCCTTTGAGAGGCACAATGTAAAGAAAACTATCGTCTGTGAAAGGTGCCAGCAGACAACCTCTCCAAAACATAATTTTTATATATGAAATATATCATCGCCACGATCATCATCAATTTCCACTTTTGCCGTCAAGCGGCGTGGGGAGGAATAATTGGCGACCCAGTGCCCGATGGGTGGCACTGGATAGTGTCATTCCATGTGATTGTGGAATGTCTTTGATATCGTCAATCCATTTTCTTCTCGGGCGTCCTCTTGCTCTCGTCGCAGATGATCTTTGATGTAGGGGCAGTGATGGTAGTTGATGGCGTTGCATTCTTCTGCTTTTCAATAAATGTGGCAGAAGGTGTTGATCCCACTGTCTGTCCGATAACAACATTTCGTACTCGGTCTCGGATTGTTAACTTGGCAGCTCTCCTCAGGCATCTCATCTCACATGTGTTGATTTTGCGAAAGTGTGATTTGGATAATGTCAGAGTTTGAGATTGGTAGCACAGATTTAGCGTGAATATGCTGATTATTATCTGTCGTATACATGGGTATATTTGGATGTTTTAGTATGCGTTCATGTCCCGATTATGGATGATTATGCCACGTGACCAAGCCATCTAGGTATGTAATGCTTTGTCTTCCCTTTGCCATTTTCTCATCAAGTTTGCCAGCTGTCACAAGATTATAATGTTAATTCTCCTAACACCGTTTCCAAAAATTCCCGACTGGCTACGTTTGATTTCTTAATCAATTTATCGTTTTCTTTAACTTCTTGAAGAACTGTTGCAATCGATTTTCTCTGTCCATGGTTTTCTTAGCAATTTTCTCATAAACCACATTTCCACTACGATTAGATGTTTCTCAGCCTGTCTGCTTATTGTTCATGTTTCACCTGAGTACACCAGTACAGGTTTTGTACTGCACTTTAACACTCTTTATCCTACTGCAGTTTAAAGCTTTTTATTGGTACAAGTACATGTTTTCCATCTTGCAAAATGCTACTTTTACCATAGCGAATTGTGTTGTAATCTCTTCACCTGTTTTTCCAATTTACTTGGATGTTACATTGTTATTTAGTTTGTCCTTCTTAGAGATGACCGTAATTTCTGTTTTCTTACCATTTAATTCTAACCATAATATATTATAAATTATAATTGCTCATTGTATACAATGATATGTGAAATATTTTAAAACATATTGTGATTCTCACTGTATTGCGAAGTTCGTACACCGAGCTGAGAATCTCTAAACGTAAAACGAATGAAATAAGGCAGGAGCACTTTATGAATATTTTAGTTTTAGTGTTCTGGAGATGGCCCTTGAATCCAGTAACTCAATCGACGCATGGAGTTAAGCACCTTGCGAGACGAGAACTGCCGTCCTAGCAACGCCTAGCAACGCTGTATACAAATATTGAGTTGTTTCCCTCACCTAGGATATCGCCAGGTCGGCTCGGGCGAGGATTTCACGAGTTTGGAAAAATGGAGGGTTTGCCTTTCTTGCCTGGAAACACTTTTCGTGATCCAACGGTTAGAGAAAATAGAATTTGAATTTGGAATATAGCTCATTTATCATTTGTATCTTCTTCCTCAGATGTCTGGGCAGGAACATTTAATACTTGAATCTTTAATTTAAATTCCAGTCTTTGAGTTTGAGATAGTCTTAGTACTCTTAGTCTTTCTTTGTCGTCTGTGGTACTGATGGTATTTAAATTTGATGAAGTTGGTGTTGCTTATTAATATTATTTAATTTGTAAATTATTCAACAATTATTATCATTATTAATTAATATTATTTGATGCTCACGTGTTTTGTATCGAACAGTTTAAAATAATTATAATAAAATAAATTTAAATATAATAGTTATGAATTGTTAATTGTACTCCACAAAAACAACGGTCGAACAAGATTCTGCTCCAGTTTAAACTTAAAGTTTAAAGTCAATAGTGAAATGGACTGTTCTTGTGACTAGTGAGCGAACAATAAACAATTTACATTATTGATTATACTATTATAGAACTATGTAAATTGTCATGTTGGTAACTCACTAGTTTAAATGTTCCACATTCGTGTTTCTCTGTTTATAACTATTATAATTATTATTATGATGAATTGTAACAACCTTGAGTTTCCTAATCTTCTGAAGAGTATAGACGCAAAATATACTAATATAATTTAGCTAATTGCATAGAAACGTCCATACATCATATGCAATATGATGAATATATTTATATACATATAAAGTTGCCATTTGTGTGGGTTTGTATGTTTGTATGTGTGTGTGGATGTGTATGGGTGTCTGTATGTTTGGGTGGGTTGGTGTGTATGATTGGGTGTGTGCGTGTATCTTCTTTTCTTTCACTCTCTCTTTACATACTATTTATATTGTTATGAAATTCTATCAAGCCATCATGATCTTATCCACAGCAAATGAAGTACCACGTGAACCAAACTCTTGGCTACAGTAACGGCCATCGTACAACTGCACGGCCAGACATTGGCATCGGTGGCACACAGCTCTTCTATAATCAGCTGTCAGAGAATGAGCTGGACACTCTTGCCAACTTCAACCCAATCTTGACCTACGGTCAAGCTAAACAAGCACCACCAGCCGCCTTTGTCCCCGCACATGTTGCCTGGGACAAGAAGGTAGGAATACTTCATTGACATGTTTTGTCCTGTATCAATCAATCAATCAATCAATCAATCTGGTGCCATCTCCACAATCAAGGTTGGCTGTAATGGCTCTCCAACACTGTTTGTCTTTCATCTGGATTGTACATTCTGTCAGACTGCTGTTAGTCCATCTCTTGATGTTATCTTCCCACTTGTATCATTGTCTACCTTTTGCTTGCTTGCCTTCAACTTTACCCTCCAGTGCGGTGTTTATAAGAGTTTTATGTCCTTTAACATGGTCAAAATATTTCACTTGCCTATTTTTTTTATTTCTTGCAGCTCTCTTTTCATTCCCAGTTTTTATAGAACATCTGTATTTGATTGTTTTTGTTTCCTTGAAATATGACATATTTTTCTGAATATCCACATCTCCTGGGTCTCTATTCGACTTTCTAATGATTTGTTTATTGTCCAGGCTTCCGCACCATATAGTAATGTTGAATATACATAACATTTGACAATTCTCACTGTTAATCTCTCTAGATGTTAATACTGATTGCATGTTATTGAAAACATTTTTAGCCATACCTATACCCTTTTTTAAATTTCTGTTTCACATCTGCTATCATCTTTTATTACATGCCTGTACTGTTTGTTCATTGCGGGTGTACAAGGAAGTCTGACAGGCTTGTGGGTAAGGCTACTGTGGAAGGCGGACAAGCTATGGACCAGGCTAATATACTTAATGCTCTACGAGGTGTAAGACTTGCAAGACCAAGTGATGACTTTGAATCTACAACCATAGTCAGGCTGCGAGAACAGCAAGTTAAAAGAGGTGTGGCCAGGCAAGAACAATACGCAGGAAGGCAAAGAAGTTTAATAAACCAACACAGAACTGGTGTTGTGAGCCGCTACACGTTGCGGGGTTGACTGAGAAAGAAATCCGAGCACTTATGGACTTATGTGCAGTGAGGATGATCTGTCAACTAACTAATTAACTAACTAATAAACTAAACTAACTAACTAACTGTATGTTCCTTAGTTAATTTTTACTTCATATCATCAGCATGTGCCGGTCTCCCTGGTTGAGGAGTTAGCAGCTTTCTCCGTAACCCTGAATACTCTCGTGGTTGACGTGAGCGCACAAGAATTGGAAGCAGTTCGAGTCGCGCCAGTGACTTATGAGAGTATGGAGCCGGTCACTCAGAAAGTCGTGGCGTGCTGATGAGCATAATCTAGCCTAGGAACCAACATACAGCTGAAAGATGCTGATGTTGACCGCAATGTCCTGAAACAGGATGGAAACGCGGGGAAAAAAACATCATCAGTATGTACCATGATGGAAAACATATTTCATGAACTCATTCTATATCAAAGTTTGTTGGTTAAAGACTACTTCACACAATCATAAGTTGTAAACACAGAAGCTGCTAACAATTTATTGTTTGACTTATTGCTTGGTATATTTCGCTGTATCTCATCAGGTGCATACTGCAGAGTTGTATATCATATGAAGTGAATAAATGAATAATACTTAAGCTGAAACAGTTAAAACACATAGTCACAGGTATTGTTCGAATGTGGAACTTCTTTTATCCCCATGGTAATTTCATATTAACACAAACATTTCCTGTTTGCACACAATCATCTGGAACCGCCTAATTTGCTAATGCTTCACTATAATTAAACAATCGTTTATTTTTCGTCAAATACAGTATGCGAAAGGCTTTTTCTTTTTCACGTTGAGACATGATGGCCGTTTATCTATAGACGTATGGCAGAAGTCTTACAAGGGTTTCTGTAAAAACCAGAACAGAGCTTGCTGAAGCCCAAGGTGTGGTATAGGATATGTGTTCATACGTATCACAATGGCTGAACTGTCCCCTATGAAGTTAATCAATTCGTAAGATGTGATTAATCATATTAGTTAGTTTGTTTTTTATTCCCATTTGCTCACATTGAAATCAATCATAGTCCATACACGTATTACTACTTCTAGTGCACTGGACTTATTTGTGCGTGTGGATTAATCATTGGCACCTTGCCGTCTTGACAGACGATAGTTTGTGCTTTAAAAAGGCATCATAATTTTTACCTATGGCGGTAGCGAATGGCGTGTGGATTAGCTTTCCCTATTACCAATGTCCCTCGTCATCAGGCAAATCCACTCCAACTTCAGAGGTGCTTGTAATTTACATCCCCAAGTTAAGGACTAGAAGTCAATATTTTAGTCCAACTGGCTGATGTAGGGGTTGAACCCGCCAACTCGGCATCAGTACACCTGATGCTTAAGAACAAGCGCTCTTATCCAATCGGCCATAAGACATGATTAATCATGTTAGTTAATCTTATGATCTTCTATACATAAGACATGATTAATCAATTTAGTTAATCTTATGATCATTATTGCATAAGACATGATTAATCATGTGAGTTAATCTTATGATCATTATTACATAAACCATAATTAATCATGTCAGTTAATCTTATGATCATAGTTACATTAGACATAATTAATCATGATAGTTAATCTTATGATCATCATTACATAAGACATGATTAATCATGTTAGCTAATATTATGACCAAGTTGAATGAAATCACATAACACAATTAGACATGGTCAACCCGTACAGGTGCTGAAATTCAGTGGCTACTTCAAAGAGACGGTCCATGAATCACCATCTGAATACTACCGCGTCCGTCCTGTGGATATTTATTACTATCTCGAGGATGACAGTATTGCTGTCGTTGAGCCTCCTGTTGAGAACTCAGGGATGACTCAAGGTAAGACAGTAATCTTTTTCATAAAGTGAATTATGCTGCACTTTTGATTCAGGCTGTTAGAATTCCCATAAAGGTGACTTTAAAAAAAATATGTTGGCTACCAGCTGGCTCCATGGCGAAGGGGTTACGGACGCAGTTCGTAATCCCGCATACTGCGTTTGAAACAGCTGCGGGTGATTTGGCAGCAGACTGCCTTGCTTTGGTTTTTAATGAAATGGTATGGGTGCCGGTCGTTCAGAAAGCAATGGAAAACTACTGAACATAAACTTGCTCAAGAATCATGAACAGCCAAAAAATGCTGAGGTTGGCTGCTACGTCCTGTAAAGGATCTGCAACTAACTTTTTTAACCAGCCTAAAAGAGTACCTGCAGATGTTCTTGGAAGTAAATGCACTGACATGATAATTAACACATCACCTACCAAGAGCTGATTGATATATAACTACATATATATGTTTATATGTTCTATATGGGTCTAGCACCATAAACCCAATATGCATCAAGGCATGTAATAGAGTCCTTTACTTTTTTACATTTATTGCATCAGGAAAAATAATTCAGTGCACCAAACTCAAACGGAGTTTTCTGGAGGATTTGCCTTTCTTAGCAAAATATCCCTTTAACTGATTGTCCTGCCAAACAAAAAAGTGGTCCTGACCAAACAGAAATTCAAGGCAGAAAATGGGAAGTAGGGGTGTGTCACAATAACGCTTTTAAAATTGTTAAAATGGTAGCAGATATATTGTATTACATATCAAATTAAAGATGATTGCACAAGGAACATGACTGTGTTAATAATTAATTGATAGGTTAGAAATATTATGACAAAAATGAGAGGTTTATTTATAACAATTGAAATTTAAAAAGTAAAACATATTTAAAAATTTCACTTACCAAGGCATTATTTTGTATCCACGGCTGCTAATCCAGTTAAATGTGCTGAATACTGTTACTTACACCAGGCAATAATAATATCACAAGAACTGCACCACAACACTAATAAAACATAATTAAAACATAATATTTGGAAGCACATAATGTTCACACAAAATGGAAAATGTCGGGAGGACACCAGGCAGATTACTGAGGAGTAGAGTACTGAGAAACAATAAACACTATTTTCTATTTAGATATAATTATTATTCTTCTAAATTTAATTATTTAAATACTCCTTAAATACTTTGTGATAAGCTCTCCAAGCTCAAAAACCATGGGGGTTTTCCCTCTCCAAGCTAAACTACCATAGGGGTTTCTCCTATCCAAGCTAAAAAACCATGGGATTTCCCCTCTCAAGCTAAAAACATCAAGGTGTTTTCCCCCTCTCCAAGCTAAAACACCTTTGGGATTTCCTAGTGGCACAAGTGTGGCTCATTAGCACAAGCATAAGTCGGCATTTGCCATGATAATATGAGGAACTTTCACTGTTAGATTTCTTTTGAAATTATGACCGTCTTCTAAATAATTAACTTACTACTGCACGTGGTATAAATTTGAGAATCTTTCACAAAGTCCCTTACATCACAATAAATAATAATATAAAGTTGTTTAAAACGGTAATTTTATTAAAATATATGAGTTCCAGAACCAGAAGGTATTATCACTTTGAATTTCGAATCACAACAATTATTTTGAATCCCACCAAACTCAATTTCTCCTAAAAAAAAAGAAATGGGGACTAGCGTCTTATTGCACATGGGTGGAAGCGAAATCTTTCGTTGTAAAGTTTAATTCAATGGGACACTAAAAATTATGGACTAACAACTAGCAATATTAAAGCACTATATATACCGAACCGACCTATCGGTTTGCGGGTGCCAAAACCGTTCTGCGGCAGAGAATCAGTTAAGAAATATGATTTTAAACAAAAATGCTAAAAATGTCTTTGAGAGTCAAAATAATAAATCAAAATATCCCTTTAAGCAATATGGTTTTAAACAAGAATGCTGAAAATATGTTTGACAGTCAAAACAAATAAATAAAACATCCCTTTAAGCAATATGATTTTAAACAAGAATGCTGAAAATATCTTTGACAATCAAAAGAAATAATCAAAATGTCTTGAGAAGCTGTAAGAAACAAACACAATTTATCACAAACATCAGAAAGTGGCGGCAGACAAAATTTTTGGCAACATTATGAGATGAGAAAAATTACAACACATTGTGACAAATGGAAAGATTGGTGGAAAAAGATATAGAAGACAACAAGAGAAGATTCTAGGCTTCTTAGATTCAGCATAGTATGGACAAATATCAGCAAATGAGTTGATTCATTTTGTTGGAGATTGCAAGATGTGGAGAGACATGATCACCCATGCCAGTCGGCAAGGTACTTGATGATGAACGTTTCACTGGTCTCAGTCTACCTGTAAGGTAGCTTGATAGTTCCTCTCTTAGCCTGGTCTCAGTCTACCTGTAAGGTAGCTTGATAGTTCCTCTCTTAGCCTGGTCTCAGTCTACCTTAAGGTAGCTTGATAGTTCCTCTCTTAGCCTGGTCTCAGTCTACCTGTAAGGTAGCTTGATAGTTCCTCTCTTAGCCTGGTCTCAGTCTACCTGTAAGGTAGCTTGATAGTTCCTCTCTTAGCCTGGTCTCAGTCTACCTTAAGGTAGCTTGATAGTTCCTCTCTTAGCCTGGTCTCAGTCTACCTTAAGGTAGCTTGATAGTTCCTCTCTTAGCCTGGTCTCAGTCTACCTGTAAGGTAGCTTGATAGTTCCTCTCTTAGCCTGGTCTCAGTCTACCTGTAAGGTAGCTTGATAGTTCCTCTCTTAGCCTGGTCTCAGTCTACCTTAAGGTAGCTTGATAGTTCCTCTCTTAGCCTGGTCTCAGTCTACCTGTAAGGTAGCTTGATAGTTCCTCTCTTAGCCTGGTCTCAGTCTACCTGTAAGGTAGCTTGATAGTTCCTCTCTTAGCCTGGTCTCAGTCTACCTTAAGGTAGCTTGAATGTTTGATCTTGAACATTAAGGGCCGAATGTAAGACCCTTTGTGCCCAATTTGTTACCCTTTTAAAATAAAGTTTGTTCGTTCGTTTGTTTGATAGTTCCTCTCTTAGTCTGGTCTCAGTCTGCCCATAAAGTAGCATGGTGGTTCCTCTCTTAGTCTGGTTGCTACTCACCAACCTGTCTGATCTACATGACCCTGCCAACAGCTACGCTGCTATATTATAGTTGCAGTCATTCGGAGAGACACATAAACTTGGGACACTTCCTTCTCTCCTCCATCACCTTCTCCTCAAGCCTCTTCTTCTTCTCCTCCTTCTTTTTCTGCTTCTTCTCCTACTTCTTCTTCTCTTCTTCCACTGCTGCTTCCCTTCCTCCTATGGTAGTGGATCAGATGTCTGCCCATCTCGAATGTTGGTGGAAAGAAAAATGTCTAATGTACATCTTAAACCATCGCCAGTGGAGAACATAAATATTAGGCCAGAATTTGGCAAAATTTCACAATTTGGATTTAAGGGATTCTACCCACAACAGTTTTCAGTGTGTGTGAACTTTGGTACTTGAATCTGACAGATTTTAGCAGTAAATGACATACATCAGCTTCACTGAGTTGGGGTAGCAACTCAGTGACCCTTCAAGGTTATGAGAGAAACCAGTTAATCAGTATAGCTCAAATGTCCACTCAGTATGACAAGTGTGCTAGAGATTTTTCTGTAAAGTAAACGGCAGCTGGCATGACTGACCATATGACACCTTGTGTTCTAAATCTCAAAACAATGTATTCCTTTAGTGAATTTGAACACAGAAGCCACAAATAATAACTTTCATGATTTATTGATTGGACTATTTCACTGCATCTCGTCAGGTGCACACTGCAGAGTTATATATCATATGAAGTGAATAAATGAATAATACTTTGGCTAAAATAATGAAAACACATGGTCACTGGTATTGTTTGAATGTGGAACAACTGCTATCCCCACGGTAGTTTCAAATTTACAAGTTAGTGTTCTATGATGGAGAAAGGGCAGAATTAACAGAAGAAAGTAACTTAGAAGGTTCACCTATTTTAAAAGAAGAAGTTGATGACGCTATCAAGCATATGAAGAAAGGAAAATCAGCTGGGCCAGATGGAATCACAATAGAAGAATTAGAAGTAATGGGAGAATTTGGAGTAGATATGTTAACCAAAATGTTGAATGATATTTATAGCAGTGGATATATACCAAGTGATATCTTGAAATCTGTATTTATAGATATACCAAAAAGACCAGGAGCAATTGAATGTGAAGATTTTCGTACAATTAACCTCATAAATCATGTCACTAAGCTTCTACTCAAAATAATAATGAGAAGAACAAGGAAGAAAATAAAAATGGTAATTGGTGAAGAACAGAATGGGTTGGTGGAAGGAAAAGATACAAACAATGCAATATACACATTACGAACACTATTAGAAAGATCAGTAGAGACAAAGAAAGACATATATTTGTGCTTCATAGATTATACTAAAGCATTTGATAAAGTAAAACATGATGAACTGATTAAAATGCTGGAAGATATTAACATTGATGGGAAAGATCTCAGAATAATAAAAACTATTTACTGGAACCAAACAGCAGCAATTAAAATAGGAAATAAGGAAGGAAATTATGAACACATAAAGTTGGGAGTAAGACAGGAATGTGTTTTGTCACCAGATCTCTTCTCCCTCTATAGCGAAGTAATAATGAGAGACATCAAAGAAAAGCCAGGAATAATATTTGGAGGTTATAATATAAAAAATATACGCTATGCAGATGACACAGTATTGATAGCAGATAATGCAACAGATCTACAATTGTTGTACATTGTAGTAACAGAGAGTGCAGAGAAAGGACTCTCCTTGAATATCAAGAAAACAGTAACAATGGTGGCATCAAAGAAACAGGTGACACCCAAATGTGAAATAGAGACAGAAGGGAACATTCTTCACCAAGTGGATAGTTTTAAATATCTAGGGATATTTATAACATCAGATGGAAGATGCACAACAGAGATCAAGAGCAGAATAGGGCAAGCAAAGGCTGCATTTAAAAAAATGAAGAATATCTTATTCAATAAGTCGCTATCATTGAATGTAAGAAAGAGAGTGCTGAGGTGCTATATAGAACCTGTATTGCTGTATGGCTGTGAATCTTGGAATATAAATGAACAAATTAGGACGAGATTGGAAGCAACAGAGATGTGGTTACCTAGACGAATGTTGCGAATTCCTTGGACTGCCAAAGTAACTAACGACGAATGCCTTAATGAGGCTGGTGAAACTAGAACATTATATACAACAATAAGAAAGAGACAAACAGCTTTTTTTAGTCATGTGATGAGAAGAGAGGCGCTGGAGAACGTCGTGACAACTGGAAAGATCGAAGGGAACAGAGGCAGAGGCAGACCATGAGAAATGATGTTGGATGGATTGTGACGGTGGCATGGAGGAATATCAATGACAGAGTTGATCCAGAAAACCAAGGACAGAGATCTGTGGAGAGTCATGAACGCCTACGCCAGTCGGCGCGGCACTTGATGATGATGATGAGTGTTCTATTAAAGTATCAATAATTTGTAGACCTGGCACAACATTCGCATGAACGCTTTAACTGGTTGGTTGGTGTTCAAACCCTTGGAAGACTGAGTGTTAACTCTTTAGTCTGATGCATTGGTGTTGAGTACTTCTGTGTCCCGGAAAGGGCCTGCCACTAAAGAAGGAGTTTTGCTTAGATATTTTTCTCCCAGCCAGGTTCTGAAGTATCAGCTTTGCTAGAACTGTCTTGCAGAGCTTTCCATCCCCTCTCCAAGCTCAAAAACCAGGGGGGTTTTCCCTCTCCAAGCTAAACTACCATAGGGGTTTCTCCTATCCAAGCTAAAAACCATGGGGTTCCCCCCCCCCCCCCAAGCTAAAAAACCATGGGTGTCCCCTCTCCAAGCTAAAAAAAAACCATAGGGTTTTTCTTCTCTCCAATCTAAAAACATCATGGTGTTTTCCCACTTTCCAAGCTAAAACACCATTGGGATTTCCCCTCTCCAAGCTAAAAACTATGGGGGTTTTCCCTCTCCAAGCTAAAATACCATGGGGGTTTTCCCTCTCCAAGCTAAGAAACCATGGAGGTGTGCAGCATCGGTGCTGAAACTTCACATGTATGGAAAGGTATTTTAGTATGAAACCAGGTCATTTAACGAATCTTGGAATGTAAATAAACAAATTAGGAAGAATTTGGAAGCAACAGAGATGTGGTTCCTGAGACAAATGTTGGGAATTCCTTGGGTTGCCAGAGTAACTAACAATGATTGTCTGAAAGAGGCTAATGAAACTAGAACATTATATACAATAAGAAAGAGACAAACAGCTTTCTTTGGGCATGTGATGAGAAGAGAGGCATTGAAGAACATTGTGATGACTGGAAAGATTAAAGGGAAGAGAGGCAGAGGCAGACCAAGAGAAATGATGCTGGATGGAATGAGACGATGGCATGGAGGAATACCTTTAGCAGAGCTGATCCAGAACACAAAAGACTGAGATCTGTGGAGAGGCGTGAACGCCTACGCCAGCAGGCAGGGCACACGATGATGATAAACCAGGTCATGATTTACCACAGCACATATGGATTGGTGGGACTGAGCCTAGGTTGGTCACGTGTTCTCCACAGGTTTTAGGTACCTCTTTGTCAGAGGACTCTATCTCAATGCCAAGAGAGAAATACTTATTCTGCCTGTTTATTTGACTTTGATTTTGTCCATTACCAGGCAGGCTGATTCGACGCCAGCGCTTGTCTAAGAATGACCAAGGAGATACCTGGCATTGGAAGGACATCAACCTCGGAATGAACATCACTTTCTATGGAAGAAATTTTCACATCACCAGCTGTGATAAATTCACAAAAGTATGTGTCTCATTTATTCCTTATCACTAGGTGTAAATAAGCAATATGCAAGCTCTGAAAGTGCATTGCCTTATCACTAGGTGTAAATAAGCAATATGCAAGCTCTGAAAGTGCATTGCCTTATCACTAGGTGTAAATAAGCAATATGCAAGCTCTGAAAGTGCGTTGCTTTATCACTAGGTGTAAATAAGCAATATGCAAGTTCTGAAAGTGCATTGCTTTATCACTAGGTGTAAATAAGCAATATGCAAGTTCTGAAAGTGCATTGCCTTATCACTAGGTGTAAATAAGCAATATGCAAGTTCTGAAAGTGCGTTGCCTAGCATGCCATGGTGTTCAAATCCCCATCAAGGCTGATTTTTTTAATGACCTTGGGATGATTAATAGTCTTAAGTGACTGCCCATATCTGCCATGGGGTTATATACAGTAGTTGTCCTTAACCAACCCCCTTTAATTTGATATATAATCTGTATCTTCTGAACCTGAGATGGAGACTTTAACCTTCTCAGCCAGGGCTTCCACTGGCTAAATAATATTGCCCTATTATCTTAAGAATTATACATGGAGCGGTTATACTGGTACTTTGCCATCTTGACAGACGATAGTTTGTTACATTGTACTTCAAAAAAGACATAATAACAACAACCCATAGCTGAGACCAAGGATGAAGTTATAACTCTTCATAGCACAAATCCTGGGCTGAATTGTTGATACCATGTGTTGCCTATGCAGCATGATCCCTCTCTAGGCCTGCCTAGTTTACTAAAGAGGAAAGGTAACACCAGTACATCTGGAAGAAGACCAGCTGCAGAAGCTGCTGGATTAACAAAACAATGCTTTAACTGTTGGGATTTCAGAGCTCTGATCCTAGACCAACCTTAGGACAAGACTATGGCAGTTACTAATAACCACTTTTGGTCTAAGAATTTATTTTTGGCACTCACTTGCTTTGAACTCAGGTGTAGTCCATACACACTATTTATAGTAGTGATGGACTGAATTTTGTGTGTGGGTTAGCTTTCCCTATTAACAGTGTCCCTCACCATCAAGCGAACCCACTCTGACTTCAGAGGTAATTGTAATTAACATCCCCAAGTCAAGGACGACAGGCCAGCATTTTAGTCCAGCTGTCCGGTGTAGGGGTTGAACCGCTTACCTCAGCGTCAGCACACCAGATGTTTAAGAACATGCGTTCCTATCCATTTGGCCATGCGGATTTGGTCTAAGAATATGAGTGCCAGAGCATCAATATTGTTCTTTATTGTTTATGAAATGGACTGATTCACATCCACATTTTGTCAAAATGTTTACTGATCGAAAAATAGAAATCTATATTTGATTGGAATCCAAGCAAAATAATTAATATTTGTGAAAATTATTGTGATTAATTACAGGTGGGCAGAAAGGAGGGAGACATAAATATTAAGTCCCTTATAAAAGAAGATCGAAGGGAAGAGACCAAGGGAAAGACTGAGAAGTAAATACCTGGATGGCTTGGCCACATGGCTTGGTCAAGACAGGAACACGGAGCTGATCCACGACTCTGGTGATCAAGTGAGATGACAGAACATGACCACCCATGCTTATCAGCATGGCACATGATGGATGGATGGATAAAAGAATAGACAGGAAGGAGTTAAGAGTTTGAAGAAATATCAGCTCATTTCCTTGTTTATTTCAAGAGTTTGTTACACAGAAAAGAAGTAAGAAGTGGTATCCTGCTAACTATATCAAACTACTTATAATCTAATATATGTCTATCCTACAGGACTTTTTAGAAAGTGAAGGTGTCGTCGTGAATGAACCAGAGGGCATTCCTGGTGATCCTTACATAGCAAAGAGGACATGTAATTCAGCCCTGAAAACATCCAAGACTCAGTCATCTTTTGATAAACTGCGGCAATTCAAGGAACTTGACCGGAAGGTTCTCAGGTTCTACTGTGTGTGGAATGATAGTGACAGCATGTTTGGAGAAGTGAGGCCTTTCATCCTTCACGTGAGTATTCCTACACTGCTTTTAGTTTGTTGTTGGTTGGTTGGTGAATCCTAGGAATACTGAATTTTAACTCTGCTTATTCTTCTTCTTCTGCTGCTGCTTCTGCTGCTGCTGCTGCTGCACATCAGGCTGCTGCACATCGGGCACATCAGGCTATTCCTAACTCATACATCATGTCTTAGAATGCCTCTTGGTTTACTAAAGCCCCTGTTTAGCTGTTCATTGCAGCAATTCATAGTAGCAGAAGTGAATCAGTCATCGTTTCTAGTTAATGTTACGAGAACCTTCAAAATCAAAATAATGGAAGGTGTGTAATATAAAGGAAATAATCACTCATCATCATCATCATCATCATCTTCCTCTTCTGCCGTCAAGAGTCGTGGGGAGGAATAATTTGCGTTCCAGCGCCCGGTGGGCGGCAATGGATAGTGTCATTCCATGTGATTGTACAATGTCTTTGATGTCGTCAATCCATTGTCTTCTTGGACGTCCTCTTGGTCTTGTCGCAGATGATCTTAGATATAAGGCCAGTGATGGTAGTTGTTGGTGTTGCAGTCTAACGACATGGCCAAACCACTTGATCTTCTGTCTTTCAATAAATGTGGCACAAGGTGTTGATCCCACAGTCTGTCTGATAACAGCATTTCTTACTCGGTCTCGGATTGTTAGGTTGGCAGCTCTCCTCAGGCATCTCATCTCACAGGTGTTGATTTTACGAAGGTGTGATTTGGATAAAGTCCAGGTTTGAGATTGGTAGCATAGGGTTGGTGTGAATATGCTGTTTATTATCTGTCGTTTTGCGGACATGGGTATATTTGGATGTTTAAGTAAGGGTGATAGTTGATATGTAAGTGCACTAGCTTTTTGACATCTGATTTCGATTTCTCTGTCCAATCTGCCATCTTCTGTGATCATACTTCCAAGATATTTGAATTCTTTAACTTGTTTCAGAGTTGTGCTATTTATCTGTATACTTAATGGTCAGGCGATCTGCTAACTTGCATTGCTTCGGTTTTGGCTGTGTTTATACACATATTGTATCTGCTGCAGGTTGAACTCAAATTATTAATATGATGTTGTAGTCTGCCCTCATCGCTGTAAAACAGGCATTGATCATCTGCAAATAGAAGTTCATTTATTTCCTGTGGATCAGTTGTTTCATCTGGAGTAAAGAGTTCTAAATTTTCTGAATCTGTTCTGTCAAGACTTGCTTCTTTGGATATTCTGTCCATGTAGACATTAAATAGCAGAGGAGAGAGCACACATCCCTGTCTCACTCCTGTATTGACTGTGAACATATCTGATATTCCTTCTTGTGTTCTTACTGCACTTCGGCTCGAGTGGTACATGGCTATGATGTTTTCTAGCAATTGCCCTTCTATCCCATAGTCTTCAAGGATGGTCAATAATTTGTATCTGTCTACTCTATCGAAAGCCTTTTCCTGATCTACAAACACAATATTCTGCTGGTCACTATATTCGATAGTTTTTTCACATATTTGTCTAAGTGTAAATAGTGCATCAGTGCAACTTTTACCTTTCCGAAAACCGAATTGTACTTTGCTTAACTGTTGTTCAACTATTGGTCTAGCTCTTTGTTCCAAAAGTTTTGCATACATTTTCCCTATATGGCTCAGGAGTGATATACCTCTGTATGTTTCACACTCTCTCATACTGCCTTTCTTTTTCCATATTGGTACTATTATTGCCTATTGCCAATCCTCTGGGACTTTTCTTTCTTCCCATGCTGTATTGAACAGTCTTGTTAGCCATTTAACTCCTGTTTCCCCACAGGCCTGAATAGCTTCTGTGGTTATTCCACCTGGACCCGGCGATTTTTTTTAGGACTTTTTTGTATTCTTCTTCTTTCGTTCGCTTGAAATATGTCTGTAACTGTAATGCTGTCTCTTGTATGAATTGAACTGTCTTTTTCAGTTCACACAGCGGTTCATAGAGTTTATCTTCCACTGTCGTCTCTCTAGGCCAGAAGGTTTGCCTAGATATGTTATATTTTGGGCAGTCTTGGAGTATGTGCTCTGCTGTCTGCTATGCCATTCCACATGTGCACATGGCTGTTTCACCAATCTTTAATTTTGTATACATGTGGTTGCGTAATCTATTGTGCCCTGTTCTTTTCCATTGGCACCTTTCCGTCTTGACAGACGATAGTTTGGTACATTGTGCTTTAAAAAGGCTTAATAACTACGATCCATGGCGGTGGTGAGTGTGGCTGGTAAGGCCAATTCTTGCTGCAAATGTTTGCCCACAGTAGGTGCATGTGAAAACATGGTCTTTTGCACCATCTTACGTCTCTCACGCTCTGTGTGTGCTTTATCTGCAATCATTTTCTCCTTTGTCTTTATTCCATTTCTGATAGTTGCCCTCCATGCAACACGTTCAGCGGCGACGTGCTCCCAATGTGCATTATCAATGCCTGTATCAATCATGTCCCGCTTACACACATCTTTGTATCGTAGTAGAGGCCGACCCTGAGATCTCCTACCTGTCTGTAATTCACCAAAAAAGATATCCTTTGGTATTCTACCATCATCCATCCTCCTAACGTGTCCTATCCATCTAAGTCTACGAAGACTGAGCATGGAATACACCGTCACACAACCTGATCTTTCCAATACTTCAGTATTTGTGATTTTGTCTTGCCACTTAATACCAAGTATTCTTCGCAGACACCGCATATGAAAGCTGTTTAAACGTTTCTCTTGGCGTGAGTAAGTTGTCCAGGTTTCACTGCCATAAAGAAGAGTACTAAGGACACAGGCTTGGTAGACGAGGACTTTTGTTTTGGCAGTAAGCTTCCTGTTCTCCCAGACTCTTTTTGCTAACATGTTCATTGTTGTTGCTGCCTTGCCAATCCTGATGTTGATTTCCTGATCGAGGGATAATTTGCTATTTACCTCTGATCCTAGATATGTAAAATGGTCTACTATCTCCAGTTCGGCGTCGTCAATAAAGATTGATGGTACACCATGTGCACCTTGTGACATAATCTGTGTCTTCTTTTTGTTAATTGTTAAACCAAATTCAGAACAAGCATTGGAGAATGCAGATAGTAGATGTTGTAATTCTTCCTCAGAGTGGGTCGTAATCGCAGCATCATCCGCAAAAAGCAACTCTCTGATTAGTACCCTGCTAATTTTGGTCTTGGCCTTCAATCTCTGAGCATTATAGAGGCCACCATCTGAGCGTGAGTGAATGTATATACCATCATCCTGATCACGAAAGGCATATTTCAGTAGAAGTGAAAAGTATATCCCAAAGAGGGTGGGGGCTAGCACACAGCCTTGCTTAACTCCACTCTTGATTTCAAACTCTTCTGAAGTTGAGCCATCAAACTTGATTATACCCTTCATGCCTGTGTGGAACGATTCCACAATGGACAGAAGAGTTGGTGGGCAGCCAATCTTCTTTAGTGCTTTGAACAGACCCTCACGACTGACCAAATCGAATGCCTTTGTGAGGTCGATGAAGGCAATAAACAGTGGCTGATTTTGTTCCCGGCATTTTTCTTGCATTTGTCGCAATGAGAATATCATATCAATGGTAGACCGGTTCTGACGGAATCCACACTGTGATTCGGGGTAGACTTGATCTCCCAGGACTTGAAGTCTGTGCAGGACAATTCTGGCAAATACTTTCCCAACAATACACAGAAGTGAGATACCCCTATAGTTGTTACAGTCGCTCCGATCTCCCTTGTTCTTGTACAGCGTTATGATGTTTGAATCTTTGAAATCCTGTGGGACTTGTCCTTCTCGCCAGCATAGCTCTATTAGCTGGTGGATCTGTAGAGCGAGTGTGTCTTGCCCACTCCTGATCACCTCTATTGGAATCCCATCCTTACCTGGAGCCTTGCCAGATGCAAGCTCATTTATAGCACACTTAACTTCTGTTATAGTGGGAAGTGTGTCCAGGTGGTCAAGAGTTGGCAGGGCCTCTATGGCGTTGAGGGCATCATCCGCTAGCTTGGTCTCACTTGAGTAAAGCTCTAAATAGTGCTCGACCCATCTATCCATCTGCTGTTTCTTATCAGTGATGATTTCTCCAGTCAAGGTTTTCAGTGGTGCACTTCTTTTGATCATTGGACCACAGGCTTTCTTTATCCCTTCATACATGCTTCTGATGTTTCCCTTATCACTTGCGATTTGAATGGACTCACATAACTTGATCCAATAGTCATTCGCACACTGCCTGGCAGCCTTTTGTACATCCTTCCTTGCTTGCTTCAGCTCACTCAGAGTGTTACGCGTTGGTCTTTCCTTGTTTCTTAAGAGAGCTATCTTCTTTTTATCAATCAAGGGCTGCAGTATCTGGCTGTTTGCCGCAAACCAGTCCTGCCTCTTATGATCCACAGTGCCGTAAACCCCTACCGCTGTTTTATAAATAGTTTCCTTAAGTTTACTCCATTTATCATTTACTATACAATTTTCTGATGTATCATTGAAAGCGTCTTCAAGTTGCTGTTGAAATTCAAAGCACTTTCCAGGATCGTGAGTGTTAGTAATATTAATCCTGGGGCTAGACTTGTGTTTAGCTGTGTAGATTCTCTTTGGTCTCAGTCTAACCCTTGCAACAACCAAAGAATGATCTGTATCACAGTCAGCACTGTGGTAACTATGAGTTAATGATGTATGGTTCAGATGTTGTCTCCGTGTGATAATGAAGTCCAGCTGATGCCAATGGCCGGATCTTGGATGTTTCCATGTGACCTTATGCATCTCTTTTGTTTTAAAAAAGGAGTTTGTAATACATAGGTCATTTCTAGTGCAATGCTCCAGCAGCCTTTGCCCATTATCATTCATGCGACCGATGTTGTATTTTCCAAGGCACACTGGCCATGAACTCGAGTCCTTGCCCACACGAGCATTGAAATCACCGAGCATATAAATGTAGTCAGATTTTGGAACTGCCTTGATCGCAGAGTCTAGCTGCTCATAGAACATATCCTTCACATCATCAGAGGAAGCGAGTGTCGGTGCATATGCAGTGAGAATGGTGGCAAATCCACAGGAGGTTGCCAAGCGCAGTGATAATAATCTTTCATTACCTCCAGCTGGGATATCAATCATTCCCAGTAGCGAATTCTTCACTGCAAAGCCCACACCATGTTGCCTTTTTTCTGCCTGCCCTCTTCCCTTCCAAAAAAAGGTGTAATTGTTTTCCCTGAGTGACCCTTCCTCAGCGAGGCGAGTCTCCTGCAGGCCAGCAATATCAATGTTAAGACGATCGAGTTCAGCATCAATCACAGCCGTTTTTCTCACATCGTCAATATTTGTCAAGTCAGTGGAAAATCCTGGACACATGGTTCTCACGTTCCAGGTTGCAAGCCGTAGCTTGAGGTTTCTATTCTTTTTATTAGTACCTGGTGCATTGGTTTTACAGCCTGCGATTCAGATTTTGTCCTAGCCCCAAGCACCCATTGAAGCAGGCAGGCTGTGGCGGATCAGCACCCAATTGGCTGGGGGCTGCCCAGCTTGAGGCGGGCGGTAGCTGATCAGTGACACCTGTAGGTGGGTGTCTCCCACCGTCAGAGGCAACGCGTGGCGCCCCATGTCTACGCCAACTGACAAGGACTTATAACCCGTAACAGTTGCCTCTCGCTTTGATTCCGAGACCGGTTAAGACCAGGGATGGAGTTATTGCCTCTCCATAGCACAAAGCCTGGGCTAAAATAAAGAAACCATGTGTTGCCCATGCAGCATGATCCCTCTCTCGGCCTGCCTAGTTCACTCCAGAGGAAAGTTGACACCTATAATCTGGAACAAGACAAGCTGCAGAAGCTGCCAGATCAGCAAAGCAATGCTCTAACTGTCCGCCTATCGGAGCTTCGATCCTAGACCAGCTGCCAACCAAGGCTTAGGGCCTGGTCTGCCCTGCCATGACTTATTTTGTCTTTGGGTTGCATTTCCTCGCTAGTACCCTCCCAATTGTGCTCTTCCGCCCGAAGCCGTTGGTACAATGTGGGGTGTCGGGTTTGGTAAGCGCCGCCCAACATTCGGCGCTAACAGAAAGCAGGTAGTACCGTCTACCCTGTTCTGAGGCGCAGAATAATGACTTGTTCTGGTCTGTCCATATCATGGTAGTCATCTTGAGCAGGTTTTGGTGGCTTTCTGACTGATTTTATCATTCTTTTCTTTTGGTGGTATGTAATGGGCACATCAGGCTGTTCTTCTTTGGCTCCTTCCTTAGCCAGTTGATCAGCTCTGTCGTTTCCGGGTACTCCACAGTGGGATGGTATCCACTGTATGGTGACCTTATGCTGACTGCTAAGTTCAGAAAGTAGTGTCCTTAGTACTGGCAATTTCCCAGACAGGAGCGCCTCGAGTACTGATTTTGCATCTGTCAATAGCACCACAGGTTGTGTACCATTGCTGTTATTTAGTAATTTCTCTGTTGCTATCTTGATTGCCTCAATTTCAGCATCGTAGTTATGGCAGTACTTTCCTGTTGATACTCTAGCTGTGTCCCTAGTATTATTTGGGTATTCTATGTACACTCCCGCTCCTCCATTTCGAACAGCATTTTGTGCTGACCCATCTGTGTAGACTCGGGTATTCTTCATCAAGGAAGCTGAGAGTGGCTGTTCTGCGCTGCACACTGTTCTGTTCTTCCTTATCAAATACTTTTTTGTATAACTGCTTTGACTTCTGCAGGTATAAAATTTGGTTCTTGTTGTCCATGACTTTTAGGCACAGAAGTGAGATTTTCTATGTTATGTGTGGGGTTAAGTAGTTCTTGAAAGTATTCTGCCCACCTTGTTAGTCTTTGTTGTGGATTAAATATTAGTATACCTCTTTTGCTGTTTATGATGGAGGTTGGGTTGTAGCACGTATCTCTGTTTCTCATTGCATTGACATGTTTATAAAATTCTCTTGGGTAGTCTTTGCTAAAGGTCGCCATCTGTTCACCGTAGATTCTCCAGGATTCAGCTTTAGATGTTCTAATTATTCGTTTGGCATTTCATCATGCAATTCTATAAGTAACATACTCTTGTTCAGAATTGGTTGTCATCCATTTTTTTAATGCTACTTTTTTTTTAATATGCTATCTTTAACTTTATTGTTCCACCAAGCTGTTCTCACTCTTTTGTCTTGCCCTACTTTCTTTGTTCCACATTTACTTTCCAGTGTGTTGAGCATGGCAGCCTTGAAAATTGTCTATTCCTTATTTACTCTTGAGCAGTCATCAGGGATGTTCTTAAGTAGTTTTTGGATTTCTTGATTGAATTCGTCTTTAACCATATTTTCCTGAAGCCTCCTATAATTGATGACATGTGTTGTTACCTTTTTGTTTCTTATTTTCCTGTATGTTGGAATCTTTTTTATTATGACTGGTTTATGATCAGTATCAACATCTGTATTTGGGAGTGCTCTTGAATCTAATAGTAGTCTTCTGTCTGATTTCCTAATTAGAATAAAGTCAATTTGAGATGCTTGGTCTGTGTCATTCCATTTATACCAGGTCTTGGTGTGGCTACGACGATGTTGAAAAAACTATTTGCTATTAATAGTCCATGTTCGGAGCACATGTTGAGTAGACGTTGACCATTGCTGTTACAATCAGTCTCTGTGTCGCTGAATGGCCCCATGCATTCATTCCACAGTGTTCTTCGTGTGCCTATTCTTCCATTAAAATCACCCATTACAATAAGTTCATCTGTCTCCCTTACATTATTTAAAGTGTCTGCAAGTTTATCAAAATACTTATCTTTATCTTCGTCGCTGTAAGTGTCGTTACATGGGACGTATGTTTGTATAAAAGTTGTTGTTCTATTTCTTTCTTTGATCTGTACATGTATTATCCTTTCCGATATAAATTTAGTGTTATTAATGGCTTTCGCTTTTTCTGGATGAAACAAAAAACCCACTCCATGTTTAGCTGTAGCTCGCTGGTCGACGCCACTCCATATAAGAACGCAACATTCATGTATTAGTTTTGACTTTTTGTGTTATGCCCCTTTTTCCTAGTCCTAATATTTGTATATTTGATTTTTTCATAAATTCTATGAGAGCTGGTTCCTTGTTTCCTAGACCCGTAACATTCCAAGTCAGGAATGTCTGCTGTCTGCTTCGAAATTTAGCTGTTGTTGGTCGCTTGTTGTTTACAGGACGTTGCTTGTTGGTTGTTTACCTTAGATGTGCTTCCGGCGTGAACGCTGATAGAGTTGCGTTTTTCTTTCAATTTCCTCCATAATTCTCAAGCAATAGTACTTGAACAAATAAATTCCCTACCGGTTTGCTGGACCTGTCATAGGTTCATCTTTATTTGATCAGATTGATGTTAAGAAAAACGCACAGAACACATAATTAAATCTCATAATCGAAGCGAAATTGTACACCGCCGTCTTGGTTGCTATTCGTTATAACAACTGTAATTACGTAAATATTTAACAGTTTGGGGGAGACTATTGTGCTGTCAAAGGGAATTAACAATATTGATTCGTACTTTTAATAATTATAGGTGATTTTTGCAAAATCGACAAATAAATTCTAAAATGTATTAAGAATATATTTTGACAAAAATGATTGCACATAAAATATCTGCAATGCCTTTTTCCCACTGTAATAGCACTTATATAATTTAAATAAAACATTTTGTAGTGGTATAAAATATAACAAGTGTCAACGTGTTGGATCTCTAGGGGATCTGAACTCGGGCTCAAACAGGCAACAATAACTCCGTTAAATATAATATAGCAACATTTATTGAACTTAGGTATACAGTGCGTTGGCGCAGTGGGTTTAACAAGCCCGCACTGATGAGTTGGATATCACATAGGTTTAACATCACACATGATTATAACAAACATTCTAAGCAAACTATCTAGCATATGTCTATGACCCTAAATACACATGGGTCTGAACTATTAAGTCCCTCTCAGGCAGGCCCTGTTGCCTCTACGATGTCCCGTCTGTCTCTGCCGGTTCACACGTGTCGCAATCCGACACGGGTGGTAACTCTGTCCGAGTTCCTCGTGGACCTCGCAATAGGCGGGCCACATCAGTGTCCACAGGACAGTGGACTCACTGACCAGTCCTTCGAGAAGGCTCTGGATTACTCTGGCCTTCGAGTGTCTTACTTCTTTCCCTTGGGCGGGAGTTGTAGCCCTTTGCCAGTGTATATTCACTTATGTTGGTTTACCGTATAATGTGAGGCTGTGACAGGATTCCCCCTCTCCCCCCTGATTTGATGGGTTGTTATAAGCGTAATTAGTTCTGTACTATTTCTGTCACAGAATCACATAAAGTCGGTGTTTGTAGTCTGGTGGACAGTAACTTGGTAACCTACATATTGGCATCAACACTCATGTATTCTCCCATACACCACTTCTCTGATTTGCTGAAGAGGTCTCTCTCTCCTGTGTCCTTAAAAAATGCTTATCTGACCGAAGTTACATGACGTTTCCTAGTTGTTTCTACAACCCGTCGTTCTCAAAGTATCCCACTGATACCAAGATAATTAACCTCTGTGTTAGAGAGGATTAACAAGACAAAAGTCTTGGCTAATTAAGTACACCTGCCAATCTTGTTCTGTGTGTGCATTTCAATACACTTTTACTCTCGTATGTTGTATAATGTTGAATATGTAGTTAAGCTGTTATTTTATCCCATCTGACTACATGTGTCCCTGTTGGCTTGTTAGTGTGTTGACTAATAAGTTGCTGCTTATAATAAAGTGACTGTATTTTAATTGATAGTGTTCAGTTTTGAGTTTTGTGTAAAGTGTGTGCTGCATGTGTGGCTTATCTCCAAGCGTCACGAGTTGGGATATCCTTAATCATGAATTACCCCAATGTGTGTAATGCATGATCCGGCATTCCAAGCAGTTGTGCTTAGATGTAGTATCCTAAATACTAAACATGCATTAACAATTTAGACAAGTAATACAATTTACATGAAAGATGAAGACAAATTAAAATAAATACGTTTTGCGTACAATTTGTCCGCTCAGTATATCGCTCTCTCATTTAATTCATTCACCCTGTCATTCACACATCTTTCATTCAAAATAGTATTTGGTTAAAATATATACGTAAAGTTGAGGTAAGTGTTATTGCCCTTAGAAAACATGGAATAGGCGATATGTTCCCTTTAAGATAATACGTACTTTTTGTATGATGACTCAAAAATGGTTTATACTTTACATAGAGAAAATTGCATAGGAAGAATATTTCGCCTATGAGTGGAAATACCTGTAATATTATGGTAGGAAATGTACAAATTACAGGTTGACATATTTTATATACATAATTCAATACAAATATAATACATATTCAATACTAAATTAATTAATTAACTAAGTAACTAAATCCAACGATGATGTGCGCGTTGTCCTCCTGTTGTCAGCGTGTCGTGCCATGAATGTTAACAGTTAGTATGGCTGTCTCTTGAGTGTTGTAATCGACGTAGTTCTCTTTTGGCTGTTTGCAAAGTCTCTTAGCAGCAGCAAGTATGGAATGTTCTCAATGTCGAGTATGAAGTGTTCTTAATGCTTTCATGATCAATGTCAGTTCACTGGTTGAATTCATTTCACACATAATGTTTCTCGCTCGGATTGTTCCTAGAGCTTTGGTACTTGGTAGTATAGTTCTCAAAGTTTCCTGTTTGGGTGTTATACGTAACCTATTCACTGGGGTGTTATTACTTTTAAATGAAAGTTCTCTAGCAGGTGTAGAGTTACACTGTTTTATGCCACAGAATAAAATATCACAATTTCTGGTATGGCGAATGGTTAATGTGCCTAATGTTATTCTGATGGCGCATTCGTTTGCCGAGATAAAATATCAGCTATAATGTTATCGGTGCCTCTGATATGGCGGATTTCAAAGTCGAAATCTTGGAGAAGAAGACACCATCTTTGTAAACGATGGTTTTTCGGAACACCTTGCTTAAGCACCAACAATGGCGAGTTATCGGTGAGCACAACAAAATGGGAACCTAAGAGGAACTTAGATAATCTGAGCATACAAAATAATAGACTTAATGCCTCCAATTCCACCGTAGAGTAATGGATCTCTGCCTTCTTCAGCTTACGGCTTATGTAGAGATTTGGGTGTCTCACTCCTTGCAGTTCTTGCATTAAACATCCGCCAATTGCGATAGCACTCGAATCTGTGGTCAAAATAAAGGGTAAATCTATGTTTGGTAATCGTAATACTGGTGGATTAGAAAAAATGCATTTCAATCTGCATATTGCATCCTCTAAGCGGGTACTTTTACAAATTTTTTCTGGATGATCTTTTGTCAACATATTAGAAAAAACTGATGTAAGTTCTGCCCAGTCTGGTATAAACTTAGCATAATAGTTTATAAGACCTAATAAACTTCTAACTTGTTTCTTTGTAGTTGGAACTTCTAGATTGAGAATTTTCGAAACAATTTTATCATCTGTCAACAGTTTGCCTTCAGAAATTCTATGACCAAGGAAGTCTATTTGTTTATAGCCTATTTCAACCTTGGAAGGTTTGATAGTAAGTCCAAAAAGAAAAATTTGGTTAAAGACTTGTTGGAGTGTAAGTAAGTGAGAAGTCATGTTAGAAGAATGAATGCATATATCGTCAATATAAGATTGCACGTCCTTAATGCCGTGCAATAACAATCTAGTTAACCTAACAAATGTGGCTGGAGCGTTCTTGAGACCAAATGGAAGGTATCTCCATTTGTACAAACCAAGAGGTGTAGCGAAAGCTGTTATATGTCTAGAAGAAGGGTGTAGTGGTACTTGCCAATAACCTTTCGCTAAATCAACCTTCGAAAATAAGGATGATTGAGACATATTCAAAATGAGGTCTTCACAGCTGTTCATTGGCTCCGCATCTGTTGTGGTTATCGTATTTAACCTTCTATAGTCTATGCACAAACGGATTGTTTGGTCCTTCTTTTTCACCAGGACAATCGGTGAAGAACATTGGGACATAGATTTCTGAATTATTCTATTTTTCTCTAAATCCAAAATGTCTTTGTCTAAATTTGCTCTATAATGCAGAGGAATAGAATATGGTCTACATTTGACCGGTGTAAGATCTGTCAACACAATTGAATGTGTTATTTTGTCAGTCCGTCCAGGTTTGTTAGAGAAGATAGATTTATAATCGTTAAGGAGAGACAAAATGTCTTGTCGCTGCTGTTGTGTCAAAGTGTCAGAGATGTGTATGTCCTTTATACTACCGTCGTCATTCATAATTGGTACTGGAATTTCAGTATTGTCTACGTCTGTTTGATTTATTACAGATGCTACTGTTTGTAAATTGTCTTCAATGTCATTGTCGTCGTCGTCGAGATTAATCGTTGTCAATATGTCGTCAAATTGGTCGTCGTTGTCATTATCCCATATTGTCGGTAATGTAAATATGTCTTCTTCGTCTTTGTTGTCGTAAGAGTGCGTTGTTAACGATGCTTCGTTTGTCGAGGTGTCATTCAGTTGGGTAATTGTCGTTTTGTTTCTGTCATCAGTTGGCTGCGTCTGCTTACTCGTGTAACTGTCCTCTCTAGCATAGTATGGTTTTAACATATTTACATGGAATATTTTTAACTTTCCATTCAAAGAAATTTCGTAATCAACTTCCGAAATTCTTCTCACAATTTTAAATGGTCCCTGCCAAGAGGTTGATAGTAAATCTCTCTTGTCAGGTAGCAATAGTAAAATATCCTGATCTGGTTTTAATACAATTGATCAACTGCCACGATTTGAAATGGCCTCGAGGCAGTTGTGGTTGACTGAATTTCTGCTGTAGGGTTTTTTCCCTTTTTAACCAGTTTCTTACATATATCACATGATCTACAATAGGTTTTTATGTCTTGGCAAAATTTTGGCCAATAAAATTGGGTCAGGACCCTGGCTCTAGTCTTTTCGTAACCCATATGCCCTCCGAAAGGTGAATCATGGGCTATCTTTAGTACTTTCTCACGATGTGATTGCGGTAGAACTACTTGCTGTATCGTGGTCTGATCTCTGGTGTATAATCTAGTCAGAATATTGTTCTTTAATCTAAATGTCCACAACGCATTTTTAGTTAATTTTGGTTTAAATCCTACTAATCTAAAATATTGTGAAAGTTTTTTTTTTTTTTTTTTTTTTTTTTCTTTTTTTTTTCTTCCAACTTTTATTTCATACAAAGCAATGTGTATTTACAAGTTGTAGTGTGTGTTTCTTTTGTTTGTGTATATTACAGAGCGTTGCCGTTTGTTAGTGTTAAGTGTGACATTGTGAATGAAACATATACAAAAATATATACAGTTATGATAATATGACATTTGTGGCATAGTGCATGTAGATACGCATTCAATGCATATACTTCACTTCCGCAAGCGGAATGCATGAAACACCTGTCCATCTCTCCCTCTCCTCTCTCTCTCTCTCTCTCTCTCTCTCTCTCTCTCTCTCTCTCTCTCTCTCTCACGCACACACACACAAAACACACGCACACACAATCTCATGCTTTCTGGAGACCGCAGTACATTTAAATGCCCCGCGCTTGGACAATAAACTTTAAACTATCATTTCCATTAAAATGTGGCTTCCTTGTAATTTCTGGGTCACTAAGCTCCCGAGGCGAAGGTCGTTGGTGTTGTTGCCTGATGACAAATTTCAGGGTGACGCTCTAGTCCATGATATCTTTTGTTTGGGGGACAAGAATCAGGGATTTACTACTAGCAATTAGGGTCCATGGTCTGTCCCCAGGGAGATAATTGGTCCAAAATTGTGATAGTGTCTGGGTTTTATATACAATGGGAAGGACTTAAAACCTGGCCACTAAAAGCCACCTTAGCTTACTGGGTACTTAAAGGGCTCATCGAATTTGTTTATACATGGTGGTGCATATTTTTCTTTTGAAACATATCATTACCATATACCATCATTTTAATACTTAAGATACCGACTTGGTTTAAAGACTGCTACACGCACGCACGCGCGCGTGCGCACACACACACACTCGTACACATGCGCGTGCAAATTCATGCACCACACACGCACACACACCTGCATCCACACACAGACGCATACATATGTTACTGCCAACGGCACAGACACCCATCCACAATATATTTCATGTTGCACATTCAAATATAATAATGGGAAAATTAATAATAATAGTAGCAGTAATAATAATAGTATTAATAATAATAATAATAATATAATTGTAAGATTATTAATACCATCAATAAATACATTTACAGTTGTAGTATCCTTTATTTAAAACAAGTTATTTGCTTCTACTGTAATATGTGCTGTCTTCAGCCAAATATTTTACGAGATTTGCGCTTGTGGGGCTAAGATTAGACTTTTTGTTGATAAAGTTGTTGGACAATTTCTTTGTTGATTGTTCTGTAATTGTATAGTGCTTTGTTTCTTAATGTCCATATAAGATTTCTGTACTCTGCCAATAGAACAAGTAGCTTTGTGTGGGTGTCTTGTGTGGAGTAAGGAATGGAATTTATCATGATTGCTTTGTAAACATCTGTTCTTTGTTTCAAATGAGTGTTTAGGATGTTTTGTAGGAGGTTTCTTGTTGGCATGATTGTGTTGCATTCGTAATAGATGTGCTCTTCTGATTCTTGGACGTTCCGTCTACAAAGCTGACACTGTAGTATTTGTTTAGTTATTTTTGCTGTTCTCTCTGTTGTTGGGGTCATGCTGTAAACAAGCCTATATGTAATTTCCCTTGCTTTTGGAGTAATCTGCTTGTTGTGAATATTTGAGAAAATTTCGGTATAATCTTTTATGAAATATCTATGTCCTCTTTTAATTCTGAGATGTACCGGAGTTGCTTGTAATTTAACTAAATGCCTGTAGATTGTATGTGTTTTCTTGTGTAGTAATTTTTCATGTCCTTTAATGGCTGAAATACATGTTTTGTAGAACGTTGGGAGAGTGCCAAAATAATGTGAGGATGTATTCCTAATAGGTTTTAAAGAAGATAGCCTAATTCCAATGTAATAGTGTGCTAAAGGGTGTTTTTCTGGGTGTTGTAGGATTTCACCTACGTGTTTGATCCTAAGTGCTTGTATTTTGGTTGTTATGTCTTGGAGGGCGATACCTCCATCTTTTTTGTCTTGCATGAGTGTAGTATGTTTGATACTGTAGATGGTGCTGCCAAACACAAAGCGTCTAATCTCTTTGTTTATGTTTGTGACAGTTTGACGTGGGGGATCTAGGATTGTGCACAGATATAGTATTTTTGGAATTATATATGTATTAACAATGGTACTTCTACCAAATATGGTAGTTGTTTTGTATTTGTATCTCTGTAACATATCTGTTATTTTCTTCTCTAGATGTTGCCAAGTGTCTTTGTGTGTCAGATTTGGTTGACATGGGAAGACTATTCCGTACACTTTTATAAGATTGTTTGATGTTAAGTCAAATGGAAAATCCGCCTTATTTTTCCATTTGCCTAAGCCCATTATAGTAGATTTTTGGACGTTTAATTTTGCCCCACTCCCTTTGCCGAAAAACGAGAACGTCTCCAAAATGATCCGTACAGATTTTTCAGTGGTCGGAAAGAAAATGGTATCGTCCGCATAAGCACGCAGCTTTTGTTCACCCTTCCCTGGTATGAACGTACCCCTGACATTGTCGTCCTGTCGTATCTTTTCTAGAAGTGGCTCTAGAGCGACAACGTACAGTAAAGGGGACAAGGGACATCCCTGTCTCACTGACCTAGTCAACCTGAAAGAATTGGTTAGGGTATGGTTTAATAGAATCCGACTTTCCGGTTTCAAATATAAAATTTTGACCCATGTCCGAAAATAATTTCCCACGTTGCAGTGTGAGAGAGTTTTGTGGAGGTATGAGTGAGATATTCTGTCGAATGCTTTTTCTTGATCTAAAGAGAGAATTGAGGACTGACAGTTTTTCAGATGTGTGTAGTTGATGATGTCCCTTATGAAGTGTGTGTGTTGCTGGATATTCCGGTGTTGTACACTACATTGCTGGTCTTCATGAATGAGAGATGCCATTACTGGTTTCAATTTATTTGTCAAAGTCTTTGTTAAAATCTTGTAGTCTACATTTAAAAGCGAGATAGGTCTGTAACTCTTTAAAAGTGTCTTGTCAGTGTTCTCCTTCGGAATAAGAGTGATGTAAGACGTGTTGAAACTGGATGGGAGTTCATGTTTGTGGAAAGATTCAGAGAATACTGCTAGTAAAAGGGGACCTAGAAGAGGAAAGAAAAACTGATAGAATTCAGCAGTAATACCGTCAGGGCCAGGCGATTTGCCCTTCTGCATTCCATGAACCGCTTGTGTTATATCTGTTAGTGTTAATTCAGTATCTAGTGTTAGTTTCTGTTCCTCTGTGAGTTCTTTTGTGAATTTCATAAAGTGTTCTTGCACGTGCGCCTGTGTGTTTTCCTCTGTATAAAGGTTCCTGTAATAATCTTCAAAGGCTAAGGCTATTTGTTGTGGCTCGACTTGTATATTTCCTTCCCTGTCAATTATCTGGCCTATTTGTCTGCTGCGCTGTATGTTTTGTTCTAAAGCTAGGTATTGTTTACTCGGTATCTCTTGTGTTATAGTTTGTAACTTTGTTCGCAGTAAAGCCCCCTGAAATCGATGATGTCTGTGGAGATCTAATTCTTCCTGTAATGCTATGATGTGTGGTGAATTTTTGTCTGTCTGTAGTAAGAGCTTAATTGCATTCTCCAATACTTTTTCTTGTTGTAGTTTTTGCTTGTGTATTACTGCTGCTAGTGTTTGTGTTCTCTCTCGTATAGTTTGTTTAAGTGTTTCCCAGAGTTCTCGCGCTTTACCCTCCGGTATATCGCTTGTGTATGTGAGGATCAGTTTTGTTATGCAATCTACATAGTCCTGATTTTGTAAAAGTGTGCAGTTCAGTTTCCAATGGGGGGATCTTCTAAGATGTGGTGTTGCTTGTACTGTGTTTATTGTTGCAACTACGGCCTTATGATCTGTGAAGTTCAGTGTCTCCTGTAAATGCTTGACTTGTGTTATATGATGTGTTATGGGCGCATAAATTATATCTAATCGCGCTGCTCTGTTATGCGCATTGTTTGTGTGTGTTGTATCTGTTCCATGGGGGTGCATCTGCCTGTATGCGTCTGTTAGCCCATGGATATCTAAAATTGTTTGCAATGTGTCTAATTGATGTTCCTCCTCCCCCGTTGTGTTTCTAATTTGCATTCTTACATCTCCATTTATAAGGTCGTGCGCCGAAAGTACGCAATTAAAATCACCCCCTAGAATGATGTTGTGACCCCGATATGAGCGTGATAATAAATTTTCAAGTGTTTGGTAGAAGAGCGGCTGATTTCTGTAGTCAGGCGGTGCGTGTATGTTGACAATTGTGTATTTATTTATGTTATTTCTCACCTGTACTATAGCTATCCTACCCTGGCAGTCCCTGTCCTTCTCTATAATCTGCCACCTGTCCGATGTCTGTATTATTGCTGTACCCAATCCGATATGTTGCGTACTAAGACTAAAACATGAGTGTCTTAGACCTAAGCATGTTGTGATATATGATGCGTGTTCATCGGTTTTAACGTTAGCTTCCTGAATGAGTATAAAATCAGGTTTATATTTGTGTATGAGTGGTATAAGATGATTAATTTTGGATCTTATACCTCGAATGTTAATACTCATTATTTTAATTTCCGCTGCCATTTTTGTTGTAAAATAAGAAACGGTTGAGCATAATTATGTTTCTTGTTTCAAAACTGTCTGTATTCCTGTTATCATTTCTGGAGATTGTCAGTAGATTCCTTCGCCGGGCTCGAAATCTCTAAGTCAATAACGAGGCGTGGTGAAGAATCTGACAGGTTTCTTTGTCGTGGTGGTGTGTTAATGTTATCACTGTCTATTTCGGTCATGGCGCTGGTCGTTATCTGTTCAGTATAATTACTTACGCATTTCTTTTTGTTTGACCTGTGCGCTTCAGGCGGTGTAGGGTAGTCGTGGTTGTTGAGGGGCGGCAGCGTGGTAACCTGTGTTTGGCAGGCTGGAGGTGTCGAGCTCTCACCGTCAGACAGGCTCTTGGTTGAGCGTCCCCTTTTCCGACTGACCAGCTGGAAACCGTCTTCATCCTCCTTACTATGTTGATCTGTCTGGGAGTTCGAAGTGACTTTTTGTGCCAGTATAGGTGCCTTCTGGGTTTGTACTTTGGCCGGACATTTATTACTCCAGTGGGAGTCTTCCCCACAGACTGTACATGCCGTACGGCGCCCCGGAACTGTGATGAAGAGACGGTGTAGCTTGTCTTCTACCCCGTCCAACTCCATGTCAATGTAATGTGGCAGAGGTTCTTTCGGGTTGCACAGAAATAACCACTTGTCCGTGCTGTTTTTCAGTTTATGCACTTCCGCGTTTATATCTCCCGAAATATCCGCGGCTATTTGCTTCACTGTCTCAATCTTTGCGGTTGTAGGCATCCAGTGAATCATAGCCTTGGTCTTTTCCTTCTCTATGTTTTCAATTACGATCGTTACTTTGGGATCCTGCAGTTCATGCTTCATCCCGTGAAGCCGTTCATAATGAGCCGCCTTTGCTTCCGGTGTTAGCGTAGCGTACCATCTTTTAGGGTCCTGAAAGCGGTAGATGGATTTTATCCCTTCCCTACCAATCCCGCAAGGCCCCCTCAAGACGCTCGCCATCAGCGAGTAGTTGAACCGGAATACATGAGGTCCTGATATAGAAAACACAAGTGTGTTCGCTTGATGGAACGCTCCTCCTTCGAAACCTTCACTTGTGTTGACTTTGACACGTTTAACAATTTGGTTTTCCATCTTCGATAATCCGTGACAGAGGAAATCTTCAATACGGAAGCACAGATGCACGTGGTGAAAACAATCGAAAACACTTCCACAAAATTGAAATCACTGATATATTTGAATAATCCGTGACAGAGGAAATTTTAATCCAGATCTACACGTGGTGATGCACTATCGAATTCACATCCACGAAATTAAAATCACTGATATTTTTAAATAATTCGTGAAAGAGAAAATCGTTAATCCAAAAAGTGTAGGATCTGCTTTCTGTTCTTCTCCAAAATTAGTGGTGGTAGTGTTTGGTGATACAATTTCTAGTGACTCCTGCAGTTGGTCGGTGTGGGTTTTGTGAGTTGTCTGTCGTGTTATTGCATTCGTGTATTGTGTGTGTTGTTGCACATCTACAGGCTTGGTAATTTGTGGATAGCTGGCATCCTCAGTTCGAGGTTTTAAGTTGGTCGTATCACTGACAGATTCAACTTCCCCTGCATTATGCACCTCGGTGAATTCTTTTTGAATTACTTCATTGGTTGTCTCCCTTGTGCTTTTGGCAGTTTGAGACAAGCACGAGTGGTGTTTCTCTTTAGAATCGCTGTTTGGGTTCTGGATACCGTTTTTCTGCTCCCAATCTCTGATTTCCCTTTCAGAGCAAGATTGTATGTTGGGCAGATTCCCAAGTATAATTTAAGCGACAGGATTTTCGAGTACTGCGCACAATACTCGTCCTGATATGAAAGGTGTGCGAATTTCGACAAGAGCAAGGGGGTATTTTTCGATGGTGCCTGCGAATGTGCGACAAGTTACGTGTTTGTGTGTGTAGTCTTTGTCGTTGACTAATGTTTTCTTAATTCCACATAGCGTTGCGCCGGAATCGCGGGTTAATGTGCACTTTTTGTTATTTACAAACCCTGTTGAGAAGTTTAGCTTGCCTGTAGATGATAAGGCAGCGTTGGCCATTTCATTAGAAATAGGGATCGTGTGGCCACATAACAATGTTGTGTCAAGTTGGAATTTCCTACACGTGTTACATTTGTTGTCTGTAATGGTGTCAATGATTTGCACTGCATTCCCTAGCTCACTCAAACTTTCATTCTGATTGTCACACTCATTCAGTTGTTCAATATCTTCATCTGAGGAAGTTTCAACTAGTGCAGCATTAGCCTGCTTCATTATCTTACGCCCTTCACAAAAGCGTGAATAGTGCCCAAAGCTGGAGCAAAAATAGCATTTGACCGCTCTCTGATAAGCATTTCTCATGTTCTTTTGCTTCTCCACTATCATTTGGAGATGATGTGGATAATTAGGTGATTTGTCACACATCGCGTACTCTTCGTGTGTCAGATGACAATATTGACACTTAACTGGCTTCCTGACATTCGAGCGTGGTTTGAACTTGTTTTCAGTTGGTTTCGAGTATCTAGTGTTTACAACTGCTGCTGTTTCGTTTTGACTTAGGTTTAATTGGAAAATATCTCTGTTCGCTGTGAAAAATGCGTTCCCCTTGGTTTCTACATCTTGGATACTCTTACAGTCCATTTGTTTTAAACACTTAGCAAAAGGTGTTGGGATTGTACTAACTATTTTGTCAATAATAATGAGTTCTTTTAGTTTGTCATGGTTGTTGTTAGTTTTAGCTGAGTTAATCCATTTTGTGCAAACATCCTGAACTGTGGACACGTAGTCAATGAAGGTTTGGTTAGGTTGTGGGGATAATTTTGCGTGTCTAATGTCCTACCATAAGGTCGAAAAATCAGATTGGTCATTTATTTTAATGAGAAACTTAGCTCTGGAACCCTTAAAAGTAATAGAGACAGTTCCACAGGAGATGAGAAAAGATTATGATTATTTAAAGCAACGCATTCTCCAACATTTCTCATTAGATTACAGCAGGTTACCAACAACAGTTCGCAAAATTATCCTCACAACCTAACCAAACCTTCATTGACTACGTGTCCATGAGTCGCAACATCATCTACGTGATTACCTGCACACGTTGTGATATGGGATATGTCGGTGAGACAGGCTTATGTCTTGGTGACAGATTTAGACAACATCCTGCTAACATTTAACACAAACAAATGACAACGCTCTGTAATATACACAAACATAAGAAACACGCATTACACCTTGTAAATATACATTGCTTTGTATGAAATAAACATTTGAGGGGGAAAAAAATTTAGACAACATCTTTCTGATATCACCAGTGGCGCCCACAAACCAGTATCCATGCATTTCAACAGTCCTGACCACTGTGGCATGGCCAACATACAGGTTATGACCATCAATCATGCGCATCCCACGAACGGGATCGGAAGACATTGGAACACCGTCTCATCTTCCAATTGGGCACACTCTCCCCTCACGGCCTCAATGTCCAACACAGTTTCATTTAACTTCCAAACCCCACCCCCTAGTTTACAGTCCACTATCAGGGTATTTGCAGGTCCCTTGCAGGATGTCGCAGTCAACTTTCTTGGCAGTTTTGAATTCGGTGTTTTACTATCGTCTTCTGAATGACCGCGACTCATGCCCCTCTGTGAGGACCAACACAATGTAATCTTTCGCAGCTGTGTTTCAAGCGCTTAACAAGAATTGCTCATTGCGAACTGCGTCGGCGACATCTTTGCCGGTCCCAATTTTTACTTTACCACTCACATGGGCGCTTCTCCACCCCCACTCCCATCCCACTTGACCTTTGACCCGTTTACCAAACATCCGGTCTATATAATCCACTGACAGTCCAACGCGTGTCATTCTCTCCTAGAAAGGATACAGATTCAGATAAGTACCTTTAATTAGTTTAATACTGTCATGTAGTGTGTTTAATGTAGTTTTGTGTCGGTTTGCGTTTGTCCTGAGCTGACGAAGGCTTTGGACGCAACGTCCAATTTGTCTCTTGTAGCCGTGTTTCAGTAAAGCTCACAATCTACTTCTCATTTTTTGATGATTCATTCATTGCCTATAAAATATAACGAATAATGTGGATAAGCAACGAACTATAGTGTATTGTCGTGAAGATTTAATCGTTAGTATGTGAGCGTCGTTCAGTCATACTGTCTGAAAGGACGTATAGAATAGATCGCAGTTCGAAACATGATTTTCTTCAAGTGTCTTTAGGCACTGCTTTTGTAAATAATGAGTGGTTTTTCAGATTGATTGATTGATTGATTGATTGATTGATTGATTGGTTTAGGAACCGACATTGCAGCATTTGGGGCATTCCCATAAGCACTCCTTCCCCATCCTCAGCAGCCAGTGAAGAGTTCCAACTCCAATAGTTCCAGTAGCAATCTGATTATATGTCCGTCTCGCCTTTCCTCTGAGAGTCGAGCGTCGGGCCAGATCCCCTCGTCACTCCTCGCTGCCTCATTCTTGCCAGACTATGGTGATCCATTTGCTCCTCCGAGGTGTACACATGCTCCCACAAGGCCGCAACCATGTCTGCCTTGTCATGCATCAATACTCCACCAAGTTTTGCCGAGCCAGCCAATCTGTCCGCCTGTTCATTCCCCAGCACACTGGCATCTCATCTCATCTCATCTCATCATGTTCCTCTTGTACCTTGCGGTGTCGAGGTGAAGTATAAACTTCGTGAGAGTGCCCGGTTATGGGCTTCGTATATCGACATTCCCATGGATTCTGTTATTCCCTCAGTCCAACGTTTACGTGGTCGGCCTCTTCCTCTGTTTCCATCTGGTCTGTACATCATTGCTTGTTGTGGCATGCTGTTGACTGGTAGCCTACTTGCATGGCCAAACCATTTGACTTGCTGCTTTCTAATAAAATCTAGAGCAGCTTTAACCCCTACTTTAGTCCTGATTTCTTCATTTCTGATCTTATCTCTTCTTGATACGTTGAGTATTCTTCTCAGAAACCTCATTTCTGTTGTTGTGATTTTTCTTTTCTCTTTTTCTGTCATTGTCCAGGTTTGGCATTGGTAGCAGAGAGTTGGTAGGAAGATTGTGTTGTAAAGTGCTTTCTTAGTAGTTATTGATACATGTTTGTTCTTTAGTATTGGTGCCATTTGTCCAATGAGTTGATTTGCCTTATTGCACCTATTTTCGATCTCGTCTTCTGATCTGCCATTTGATGATATTATACTTCCTAGGTACTTGAAGCTCTTTACTTGTTTCAAGGGATGTTCGTTTAGGTGAATTGTTGCTGTTTGTTCTTCTTTAGTTATAGTCATTACCTCTGTTTTGCTTGTGCTAATTTTCATGTTGTGTTCCCTACACATTTCGTTTAGACTATTCATGTGGTCTTGTAATTCAGCTTCTGATTTTGCTATTAGTGCTTGGTCGTCCGCAAACAGGAGTTCTCTAATGGTTAGATTTGTAGATGGTTCTTCTTCTGTGTTCTCGTCATGCGGTATTCTTGCTGTCTCTGCTTGGCTGGTTTCTTTACATATGTTGTCTATATATGTTATGAACAAGAGAGGGGACAGGACACAACCTTGTCGTACTCCAGATCTTATGGTGAAGGGTTCTGAGTGTTCTCCAGTTGCTCTCACTATGCATTCACTGTTGTTGTATGCACACTGGCATGCCCCGGAGAAAAGATCCAGGTGATGCTTGCCACCCATGACCTCCGAAGCGAAGCAAGCCACTCTGCACGCAGCCTGCCTGTCCTCACCCTCCTTAGCATGATTTCTGAGTCAGTTACAATTACTATGTGTGTATGTATCGTGTTCTCCATCCAGCGGAAAGCTGCACTGACCACCTCCACCTCCATTCTTAAGCTAGATGTTGTGGTATCATACGCCAGGCTCTCCTGCACCAAACATCGACCTTCAGCTTTTTCTAAGAATCCCCAGGCACTTCTCCTACCTCTCAACACAGAACCATCTGTGTAGATAATCATATCACCCGGTCGAGCATTATCCTGGATTAATTGCTGGATTTCCACTTCCGTGGCCCCTGCTGGCCACTCCCTGCACTCCCGGCTCAATGTAATTATAACTCTGCACAAGTCTGACTGCTCTGCTGGCACTCTGACCCACTCCCCTCCTCGCCTAATGTTCTCCAAGATGCACACCTGTCTGATCGTATCCTCCACCTGAGCCATCCATGATTTCCCTCTTATCAGTCTCTGACCCTTAACTTCGTCCAGCGCCTCATGCAACGGGTGATCTGTGTCTGCAGTTACGCTGAGGTATGCCTTCGCCTGCATCACCTTGTGCCTACCAGCAACAGTCGGCAGACCAAGGATGTAACGCATACACACTACGGGGGTGTCTCTGGTGCATCCCAGAATGACCTGCATAGCTTCGTTCTGTATGCACTCTAATTTCACCAGCTGACTCTTTGAGACAGTGAGCAGTCCTAGTCATTAATCAATCACTGAGAGGATCAAGTGCTGGTATAGTGTGAAGAGCATTCTCTGCTCTATGTCCATTGCAGCCACAGTTTTAAGTGCAAGAGTCCCTTTTGAGATCTTGTCACAACCGCCTCCACATGGTCCCAAAAGGACAGACTCCTGTCAAATGTGATTCCAAGATACTTCAGTTTGTTCTCTCTGTTGACGTTTCTACCATCTATCAGTAGGCTTGGGAAGTCAGCTCTCACAATCCTGTTGTCCAGAGAGCACCACAAAACAGCTGCCTTTTCTGGGTGGATGACAGCACTCATTTCAGTGCACCAGTCAATCACTTTGTCTACTGTCGCCTGTAGCTCCTGGGCTATTTTCTCCCTATCTCTCCCCTGCCTATATGCAAGAATATCATCTGCAAATGTTAGTATCCTTCCAACCCCTGGTGCTTCTTGGTTTGCAATCTTGCTCGTATACACGTTAAAGAGCACCGGTGAGATTGCAGAGCCCTATGGCAGTCCCGGGGTTAAAATATGTGGCTCTGAGGTCCATGCACCCAGACGGAGAGCAACCCGACAAGAATGCAGGATGGCTGCTATCCAATTCACCAACCAGGGATTGACCCCCTTCTCCATCAGTGCAGTCATCAAAATATCATAGCGAACTCTATTGTACGCATCTTCGAGATCAAGCGCTGCCGCCATCGTTTCCTGTCTACTCTGGAACCCCTCATAAACGTCAAAGGCAAAAGTGGCTGCATTTGACCAGGTATCTTTTCCTGGCCTGTAGCTCCCCAGGCCTCTTGGAAGAAGCTTCCCCCTTTCCAAAAACTCTTGCAGCTTGACAGTGACTATTTTCTCTTAAACCTTCCCAAATGTATTTTGAAGGGTGATGATCCTAAAGCCGCTAAGCTTTGAATGATCCTTGAATGGTTTTGGGAGAGGGATGAGATAGCTATGTAACCAACCTTGTGGTACTGATGCTGTCCTAATGCTCTGGTTAAAGCAGTCGGTCATTTTTTACGTCCAAACAACCTTAGTATATTTTAGCTATATGTGATTTTACGTTCAAAAGTTTGCAATTGTTATCTGAAAAGCTGACATTGTATGTTTCATACTGTAGATGGTGCTGCCAAACACAAAGTGCCTGATCTCTTTGTTTATGTTTGTGACAGTCTGACATGCGGGGTGGGGGGTGGGGGTGTATGTGTCTCGGACTGTGCGCAGATATAGTAGTATTGGAATTATGTTTGTATTGACAATAGTGCTTCCACCAAATATAGTGAGTGTTTTGTATTTGTACCGCTGTAGCATGTCTGTTATTGTCATCTCTAGATTCTGCCATGTATTTTTGTGTGTATGATTTGGTTGATTTTGAATAGTCTAAACGCAATGTGTAGGGAACTGTAACATGAAAATTAGCACAAGTAAAACAGACGGCATTGACTATAACTAAAGAAGAAAAGGCAACAACTGATTCACCTTAACGAATACCCCTTGATATAAGTAAAGAGTTTCAAGTACCTATAGTGCATTTACATTTGTTTGCCTCCATATAAAAATCCATATCTCAGTAACCAACTGATGGAAAATGATGAGATTTAGCATATATCCTTATCATTATGTCCACCCAACAAAACAAATGTTGTTCTGGAGATTGTACAGCAGATTTCAATGTTTGTTTATATGCAGTATATAATTTACGGGTCACAGATTAAGTCCATAATTTCAAATGTATTACACCTTCAGCCAGAAATTCAGCGTTCAATGTTGAATATTCTCCGTGGTTCACGGGATTAGCCTTATGACAAGAACTCTGTGCTGTTTAAACTGCGAGTGTTCAGAGGTGTCGTCAATATGTGGGTACTTTCATGAATCCTGATTATTTTTTTTTATATCTTACAAATTGTCGCTAACGTTGGAATGTGTGAATATTGTTCAATGGGATTGAATGTGAAATTGTGTACACTTCAAAGCATCGCTATGAAGTTGTACACATACTTTTGTCAAGAAGCTGATCGCAGGAAACTGTTTCATACTGTTACAGATCCCGAAAAAAAGAACAGTGCATGCATTGGGTTTGAGTAAACGGTCAATTTCGTCGATGGGTGCAAGAATCTGGAATGAAACCAACACGCGATAAGCAAACGGTAGATAGAAAGGCAATTGTAGACAGCTTTGACAAGTATGTCATAAGGCAAGTTATTATAAAAATGATGGATGCCAAAGAAACAGTGACTGTAAGAAAACTTAGGGTTTGGTTGAGAAAGAACAATAACATAGAGCTATCCAAAACAACTTTGTGGAAAATTATAAGGACATTAGGCTTCACTTTTAGAAAGTGCAAGGGAGGTAGAAATATCCTTTGCGAGCAACCGCATTTAGGAGCCATGAGAAGCAGATACCTACATGAAATAAGGGAAATGCGCAAATAAAATTATGACATAGTGTATTTGGATGAGGCGTGGATCAATGCGCACCACACAAGTGAAAAGGAATGGCAATCAGTGGATGGAAAGATAAAGCGTTATGTGCCCAGTAGTAAAGGACAGCGTTTGGTCATAGCCTATGCTGGTAGTACTCATAATGGCTTACTACAGAATGCTAGACTCGTGCTCGTATCAAAGCATACAGACAATAGGGATTATCATAATGAGATGAATGGTAATGTATTTAGAAATTGGCTCGAGAATACAGTACTTCCATCCCTTGATAGACCGTCTTGTCTAATTATGGACAATGCATCATATCACAATGTTGTTGCCCAAGAAGACAAAATACCTACGACATTGAGCACAAAGGAAGCAATAAAGATATGGCTCCGAAGGGAAAATATACCATTTCCAGAAACATATTTCAAGCAACAGTTGTTGTCCCTTGTAAAACACGCGCAAAAAAGCAAGAAATATCAAATCGACAAGTTGATAGAAGAGCATGGCCATAGGTGCTTGAGACTTCTGCCGTATCATTCTCATATAAACCCTATAGAACTTGTGTGGGCTAAAATTAAAGTTCAGGTGGCAGCTGCCAATACTCCATTCAAATTGTCTGACGTCAATATACTAACCCAGTCTGCGCTATTAAATATTGATAAAAGTTACTGGAAAATATGTGAGGACCATGTGTTGAAAGAGGAAGAGTACTATCAGAGAAAGGATGGATTGAATTTTATGCAACCGAGAGCAGTCATCAACCTACTGGAATCATCCGACACAGATTAAGGTCTGAGCAGATCGCAGACCTTAATCCATGTGCACACTAACTGGGATATTTTGCTCCAACTATTCAGACGAATTGCAAACCCTAAACATTACAGCATCAGCACAATGTCAATGGCAACAGTTTGTATTCCACAGTGATGAATTTTCAATTCCGCAAGCCCTCAGCAGTGACAAACAACTGGTATTCAAGACAAAAACACACATACACTAAAAGCATTGAATACCAACAGAAGAGTAATATTGCAGTGGAAACTGACATATTGTGGCATAACAAGAAACATGAGAGCAAACACATTGCCAAATTAGGGGACAACACACGTGCATACGAATCAATCTATAAACTTCAATGAAAAGAGGACCAACATCTTGGTCGTTAAGAAGAAAGACCACTACAGAGACACTGACAACTATTTTCAGAGTGCAAAACAGGTAATCATGTTCCATCTCTGAACGGTAAACAGCAGAGTAGGCAATCTTTCACGAAGACTCAAAGTGGGTCTTTCACCCATGTGTACGTGTGAACAAGCTACACAGACAACTGAACAAATCCTTAAAAATTGACACATGATGACTAAATTGCGGTATCATTTCTGTCACTCCATACCCACATTAACGCACAGCTATTTGGGAGCTTTCACAAACTCAATATAAAAAGCTAAATGCATCCTAGTAACATGAATACTTGTGTACACATTATTAACCAGCAGCTGAAGAAACAAGAAGGAAATGAAACATAAGGTAAGAAATATATTCTTTCTACTTTCCTGTCAATTTACACATTATTTACCCCATGCCTCTGTAAATTCTCTCTCTTTACTAATATAACACATTACACCCCTCTCTGGAGTCTCCGTGGTGAAGTGGTCAAGCCGTCTGACTCGGGCTCCGAAGGTTGTATCTTCAATTCTGGGCCATCTCATTCATTTCAAGAGTGCATTTTTTCGTAGACTCCCGAGGGTCGTCGCTGTAACTATGGTGTGTGTCCTTTGTGATACGCTTTCCCCGCTGAGGAAAGAAAGTGAGCCATATGGGATAAAAACCCGGTGCAATGCAGTCGACCCTGTTGACTTTTAAGCTACTTTTTTTTATTGCACCCACTCCCATACGAATCTGGCTACGCCTTGTACTTGTGTCGTTACCCGAAATGACGTGCTTTACTGTAAGACTAGTTTGTTATCGTGAATTCACTACATTTTCATCTAAACATCAAAGAAATGTCGCCGCTTTCGATGATTTAAGTTGCTTTTGGACCTATCAAAGACATATTCCTTGGGTGGGGGTAAATATAAGACGGCAGGAAAAATTGCATAACGATGCAACAGACAGTTTTCAAAATAATTGATCGTGAATGATGGCATTCATTTCTGGACAGACTATAGGATAGGAAGTATAATAATAATATCATCAAATGGTAAATCAGAAGACGAGGTCGAAAATAGATGCAATAATGCAAACCAACTCATTGGAAATTTCATCAATACTAAAGAACAAACATGTATCAATAACTACTAAGAAGGCACTTTACAACACAAGCTTCCTACCAACTCTATGTTACCAATGCCAAACCTGAACAATGACAGGAAAAAAAAAAGGAAAGGAAAATCACAACAGAAATGAGATTCCTGAGAAGGATACTCAATGTATCAAGAAGATATAAGATCAGAAATGAATAAATCAGAACTAAAGTGGGGGAAATAAGCTGCAAAAATCTGCACTAGATTTTATTAGAAGGCAGCAAGTCAAATGGTTTGACCATGCAAGTATGTTACCAACTAACAGTATACCACAACAAGCAGTGATATACAGACCAGAGGGAAGCAAAGGAAGAGGCCGACCACGTAAACGATGGACGCAGGGAATAACAGAGTCCATGGGAATATCGATACATGAAGCCCATAAGCGGGCACTCTCCCTCTGTTTATACTTCACCTCGACACAGCAAGGTACAAGAAGAACATGGTGAGATGAGAGGAGATGTGATTTGGTTGACATGGGAAACTATTCAGTACAATTTTATAAGATTTTTCTTATGTTAAGTCAAATGAAAAACCCGCCTTTTTTACCAGCTGTAAACCCATTTAGATTTTTGGACGTTTAATGTTGCCCCTGACGAACCTTTCACCGCAGACGCACGGCCAGACTGGTCGCATGGTTGAAGTCATTAATCCAAGACATTTCTTAAAATGTCTCTTATTGTAAACCCTGCAGCTCTCATGTCTTAAAATGGGTATTGATGCAAACATCACAACATCAGTGCCTTAACATGTGCCTCCGTGTTAACCTCGCATTATACTACTATTACTAGCCACTCGGCCATCGAGGTTCCTAACTCATACATCATATCTTAGAATGTCTCTTGGTTTGCGAAAGCGCCTGTTTAGCTGTTCATTGCAGCAATTCATAGTAGCAGAAGTGAATCAGCCATCGTTTCTAGTTAATGTTACTAGAACCTCCGAAATCTTCACAACGGAAGATGTGTAATATATAAGGGAAATAATCACTAAATTACGTAAATATTTAACAGTGGGGGGGGGGGGGGGGAGACTATTGTGCTATCAAAGGGAATTAACAATATTGATTCTTACTTTTAATAATTAAAGGTGAATTTCGCAAACTAGACAAAATAGGTTCAAAAATGTATTAAGAATATATTTTGATAAAAATTATTGCACATAAAATATCTGCATTGCCTTTTGTTCACTATAATAGCGCTTATATAATTTAAATAAAACTTTTTGTAGTGTTATAAAATGTAACTTATAATTTGGTTAAGCAACGAACTATAGTGTATTGTCGTGAAGACTTAATCGGTGGTATGTGAGCGTCGTTCAGCCATACTGTCTGAAAGGACGTATGGATTAGATCGCGTTCGAAACATCTTTTTTTGCAAGTGTCTTTAGGCACTCGTTTTGTAAATAATGAGTAGTTTTATGTCCAGTCAACTTTAGTCACTCAATCAGGTGACATGTCACAATGAAGGTTGGCTGTAATGGATCATCCACACTGTCTCTCGCATTGACTACATTTTGTCACATTTCTATTACACCATATTGGACAGTTAAACGCACTTCTGAACGTAAACTTAAGTCCCTACGTGTGGATCTGGATTAAAGATTTACTCTTTCGCGGATTATTCAAACATACCAGTGATATTAATTTTGTGGAAGTGATTTCGATTGTTTTCACCACGTGTATACTTGTGTTAAAGATTTACTCTGCCACGGATTATCAAAGATGGAAAACCAAATTGTAAAACGTGTCAAAGTCAACACGAGAGAAGGTTTTGAGGGAGGAGAATTCCATCAAGCAAACACACTTGTGTTTTCTACATCAGGCAGGACCTCATGTATTTCGATTCAACTACTCGCTGATGGCGAGCGTTTTGTTGGATCCTTGTGGGATCAGTAAGCATGGGATACAATCCATCTACCGTTTTGAGGACCCTAGCAGATGGTACGCTACGCTGACACCGGAAGCAAAGGCGGCCCATTATGAACGGCTTTACGGGATGAAGCATGAACTGCAGGATCCTAAAGTATATATTGTAATTGAAAACACAGAGAAGGAAAAGACCAAGGCTATGATTCACTGGATGCCTACAACCGCAAAGGTTGAGACAGTGAAGCAAATAGTCGTGGATATTTCGGGAGACATAAATGCGGAAGTGCATAAACTTAAAAACAGCTCGAACAAGTGGTTACTGCTGTGCAACCCGAAAGAACCTCTACCACATTACGTGGACATGGAGTTGGACGGGGTAGAAGATAAGCTACACCGTCTCTTCATCACAGTTCCGGAGCGCCGTACGGCGTGTACAGTCTGTGGGGAGGACTCCTACTGGAGTAATAATTGTCCGACCAAAGTACAAATCAAGAAGGGACCTAGACTGGTGTCGCGTGGTCCGCTACTACCCCAAACAAAATGTGTCATGGACATTCACATGGCACTAGAGCGTCACCCTGTAATTTGACATCAGGCCAAAACACCAACAGTGTGAAGCTTCACCTCGGTAACTATGTGGCCCAGAAATGACAAAGAAGCCACGTTTTAATGGGAATGATAATTTAAAGTTTATTGCCCAAGCTCACGGCATTCAGTGTACTGCGGCCTTCATAAAGCACGAGATAGATCAAGATAAAATGTATGTGTTGTGTGTGTGTGTGTGTGTGTGTGTGAGAGAGAGAGAGAGAGAGAGAGAGAGAGAGAGAGAGAGAGAGAGAGAGAGAGAGAGAGAGAGAGAGAGATGTACAAGTGTAACATGCATTCCGCTTGTGGAGATGGAAATGAAGCAGTGCAAGGAATGTGTGTTTACATGCACTATGCCATAAATGTCATATTATCATAACTGTACATGTATGTATTTGTTTTATTAACGCATCTAACAAACGGCAACGCTCTGTAAACTACTCAAACAAAATAAAAACGTATTACACCTTGTAAATATACATCGCTTTGTATGAAATAAACGTTTGAAAAAAAAAAAAACATTTTTTTGTCCATTTACATTCCAAGAATCACTGCCATACAGCAAAACTGGTTCTATACAACATTTCGGGACTCTCTTTCTTTCATTCAGTGATAGTGACTTATTGCATAAGATACTCTTCATTTTCTTAAATGCGGCTTTTGCTTGCCCTATTCTGCTCTTAATCTCTGTTGTACATCTTCCATCTGATGTTATAAATGCCCCTAGGTATTTAAAATTATCCACTTGGTTAAGAATTTTCCCTTCTATTTCTATGTCACTTTCTGATATCACCATTTTCTTTGATACATGGATATTGTTTCTGTTTTCTTGATATTCAAGGAGACTCCTTTCTTTGTACTCTCTGTTATCACAATGTCTAACAATTGTTGTAGGTCTGTTGAATTATCCGCCACTAATACTGTGTCATCTGCATAGCGTATATTATTTATATTATAACCTCCGATTAGTATTCTTGGCGTCTCTTTGATCTCTCTCATTATTACTTCGCTATATAGGGAGAAGAGATCCGGTGACAAGACACACCCCTGTTGTACTCCTAGCTTTATTTCCCATTTTAATTTCTGCTGCTTGGTTTCAGAGAGTTGCTTTTTGCAGATGATGCTGCAGTTACGACCCACTCTGAGGAAGAATTGCAATGTCTACTATCTGCATTCTCCAATGCTTGTTGTGAATTTGGTTTAACAATTAACAAAATGAAGACAGATTATGTCACAAGGTGCACATGGGGTACCATCAATCTTTATTGACGACGCCGAACTAGAGATGGTAGACCATTTTACATATCTAGGATCCGTGGTAAATAACAAATTATCCCTAGATCAGGAAATCAACATCCGGATTGGTAAGGCAGCAACAACAATGAACACGTTAAGAAAAAGAGTCTGGGAGAACAGTAAGCTTTCTGCAAAAACAAAAGTCCTTGTCTATCAAGCCTGTGTCCTTAGTACTCTTCTTTATGGCAGTAAAACCTGGACAACTTACTCACACCAAGAGAAACATTTAAACAGCTTTCATATGCGGTGTCTGCGAAGATTTCTTGGTATTAAGTGGCAAGACAAAATCACAAATACTGAAGTATTGGAAAGATCAGGTTGTGTGACGGTTTATTCCATGCTCAGTCTTCGTAGACTTAGATGGATAGGACATCTTAGGAGGATGGATGATGATAGAATACCAAAGGACATCCTTTTTGGTGAATTTTGGAACACCAGGCCTCCTAGACGAGCTCAAACGAGAGCGAAACTCGAGTCTGGTGCTTCCATAGTGGATGGGCCTTAGGTTCATACCAGAATACGATCAGCGTTGCCAGTAGTGGGTTGTGCTCAATATTTAAAATTCAAATCCCGAAATAACCAAATTGATCAATTTGATTATTGCTCATTGGATTTAGGAGGCCTGGTGTTCCTTGCCAATGAGAAGTCCTGATCGTTTCGGGTCCACATCGATTGACGGACGTCAGTCGCGGCGATTGGGCAATCTTAAGCATAGCCTACGATGGGTGACGTTGTAATGTTCTGTTATGATAATTTGGCTGTGTGTCTAGCGTGTGCCGCGTGGTTACACATCCGCTTCACACGTTAGTGATCCGGGGCTTGTTTCCGGATCCGGTCAGGGATATGCACTACTGACGAGCTCAAACGAGGGCGAAACTCGAGTCTAGTGCTTCCATATTGACGTGGATGGGCCTTAGGTTCATACCAGAATACGACCAGCGTTGCCAGTAGTGGGTTGTGCTCAATATTTAAAAGTTATTATGCCTTTTTAAAGCACAAACTATCGTCTGTCAAGACGGCAAGGTGCCTATGGCTTGGTTTCAGTAAATATTCTTTATTATTCTAAACTCTTTCCCATCAATGTTGATATTTCTAACGTATAATAATAAATCACACAATTTATACAAATGCGGGCACTCTTCCGACAGACAGGTCTAAATAGTTCTGCAGTGATTAATTTAGGGGTTTAGGGTTAGGGTTAGTGTTAGTTATATAAAATTATTCACTGCAGAACTATTTATACCCGTCTGTCGGAAGAGTGCCCAAATGCGCATGCATTTCCCTAGTTGCTTAGAGCACATTTAAAAGATCATACTAATATTATTGTAATGTCTTGATTGATCGCTACACTTAATAATTATGTTCAAACATTCTGCGGAATTACCAAATATCTAAAAGAAAAACACTTAAATAAGCAATGAGTAGGGGACAAGGGGACATAAACAATTAATATTGTTAGGATAAAAGAAAATAGGTTAATTATAATTGTAAGGGAGATAACTGGATGGTTAAACAAGATAAATCATATACTAGCGATAATATTTACAACTGGTTAGCGGGGTAGGGGTATCCCCTATCAAAGGAGAGGTAAGATGCCTCCTTTCCTCCGTTAGTCTACGGGACACCCTTGGGCAAGGTGGAGTACCCGTTTAGCCCCCCCCCCCCCCCCCGATCAGGGTTACGTGAAGCCATGGAAGCAGGTGGTGGATGGAGTGTGAGAGCAGCCGACAGGTTGTTGTTGGTTATGGTCTGCACTTTGCGTCGATAGGCAGGTGATCTCATCAGTAGAGACAATGGCTATGGCCACCGACTAGTACAGTCACTGCCCAGAAGGAAAGCAATGACAAACTACTTTCTGCAAAACTTGCCAAGAAACTATAACAACCATGAAAGAAAACATAATAAGAAAGAGATCTGGTGGCGAGACCCCCAGACCAGGCAGATCAGATAACACTGGGGAAGAGTGTGACACAGGGACCATTACTAGTAATCGTGATGACGGAGTTAATCCTGACTGTGTTACCAAGGAAATCCCCTGTGTCAGACTAAGAAACAGAGTGAGAATAGCAACGTGGAATGTGAGAAGTCTGTATGAGGGAAAGCTTAAAGTAGTGTGTGATGAGATTGAGAGGTTAAACATTCAAATTTTAGGAATTAGTGAACATCGCTGGAGCGGCAAGGAACATTTTACAACTGAAAATGGAAGTCTTTTCATTTATTCTGGTAGAGACGTCGGAGGCCAGAGTGGAGTGGCATTTTGTTTAGATAAGACAACTGCAAAATCTTTAATGGGATATAATCCAGTTAGTGATAGAATCCTCACTATTAGACTTAAAGGCCGTCCAAAAAACACAACTCTCATACAGATATATGCACCTACTTCAACAGCAGAGGAGGACGAAATTGAAGATTTTTACAACACACTACAAGACACATTAAATAAGATTGGTCATAATGATATAGCAATAATAATGGGAGATTTTAATGCAAAAGTAGGTGCAGGAAGAGCTGAAAATGAGAGACACGTTTTAGGAAAATTTGGATTAGGAAATAGAAATGATGCAGGTGACAAATTAATTGAATTTTGCACAGAAAATGAGTTAACGATAGCCAACACGCTTTTTAAACAACATCCAAGAAGACTCTTCACATGGAAGTCTCCAGACAGTATTACCAAAAATCAGATAGATTATATTTTAATACAAAGAAGATGGAGATCAAGCATAACATCTGCAAAAACCCTACGTAGTGCAGACTGTGATACAGATCATCAGTTATTAGAAGCAGATCTGAAATTAAAACTCAAAAAGCTTACCCGAGGACCAAGGCCACTTCGTTTTGATCTCACAAAAATACCAGATGCATACAACGTAGAAGTTAGGAATCGTTTTGGGGTCTTGATGTCTGTACAAGAGGAAATGACACCTGATGAACTGGCAGTACAAGCTAGAGATATCTTGATAACTGCAGCCAAAGATTTAATTCCGACCAAGAAAAAGCAACTTAAGCCATGGATTACATCAGACACGTTAGAATTAATAAAACAACGAAGGGAACTGAAACAGAAAGGAGGTGAATCCGATAATACCAGGATGAAGTATAAATCTTTAACTCGAGAAATAAGAAAGAACACAAGAAAGGACAAAAATCAATACATACAAGATTGTTGTACCAGAATAGAGCAATATCATAAGACTGGAAGAGATTATGAAATGTTCAAAGAAATGAAGTTATTGACAAGAAATGTTCAACCTCAATTGAATGTTATCTGTGACAAGATGGGAAATACCTTAACAGAATCTAGACAAATTCTAGAAAGATGGCAGGAGTACTGCAGTGGAATGTATGATATGAGTGACAGTGAGGATATGAATGAGATACATGAGCCAACGACAGCAGAGACAGAACCTGAACCCTCATTAGATGAAATTGCTTGGGCTATAAAGCACCTGAAGAATGGTAAATCTCCTGGATGTGATGAGATACCAGCTGAACTAATTAAAGCGGGAGGAGAAGAAAGCATACACATATATCATGCATTATGCACAAAGATTTGGAAATATGGTATATAGCCAAAAGATTGGAAGAGAACTATCTTCATTCCCATACCAAAAAAGGGCAACCTGAAATTATGCACCAACTATAGAACTGTTGCCCTGATCAGTCATGCAAGTAAAATTCTACTAAAAGTCATAATGGCAAGACTTCGTAAGAAAATGGAAGAAGAGATTAACGTAGTTCAAGCTGGATTTAGACAAGGAAGAGGAACAAGAGATCACATATTCAACATGCGTTTAATAATAGAGAAGTGCAGAGAATTTAATGTAAACCTATACTCATGTTTTGTGGATTATTCAAAGGCATTTGACTGTGTACAGCATCAGAAACTTTGGGAAATCATGAGGACTATGGGCTTTCCATCACATGTAGTACAACTCATAAAAATGCTCTATCTAGACCAACAAGCAGCAGTTAGAATAGATGGCGAGGCATCAGATTGGTTTGACATCAAGCAAGGAGTCCGTCAGGGCTGCGTGCTGTCACCCTATTTGTTTAACCTGTACGCTGAAAATATAATGAGAAATGTAAGAGATGATATAAACAGGGAGCTATATGATGCCCTAAATATCGGCGGTCATGACATACCGGAGATTCGATATGCTGATGATACAGTATTACTATCCACAACACAGAATGGCATGGAAAACCTAATAGCCTCAACCCAATTGAATAGTGAAAATCACAACTTATATCTTAACATAGCAAAAACAAAGATAATGCATACAGATAAAACTACCATGGAGAAAGAAATATACATTAATGGGGAAAAATTGGAGGTGGTGGAAAATTTTGAATATCTTGGGTCATTGATTACCAACAACGGGGACACAATGAAAGAAATTAAACGGCGACTATCAATTGCTCTTCAAAGACTAAAACAGCTGAATAAATTATGGAGTGGGACAGACAGAACTACAAAAATTAGATTTTTAAGAGCATGCATCTTTCCCATTGCAACATACGCCTGTGAGACATGGACACTTACTAAACAAGCTGAACAGCGCATAAACGCCTTTGAATATAAGTGTTATAGACGAGTTCTAAAAATATCTTGGGTAAAGAAAAGAACAAATGCATCCATACTTCAAGAGTTGAATATTGAAGAAGGTTGGCTATTAAAGACGATAAAACAAAGAAAATTGAAATATTTTGGTCACTTGAAACGTCACGAAAGATTGGAGAGAACAATAATGAAAGGGTATATGCCTGGGAAGAGAGGAAGAGGAAGGCCAAAGAGAAGATGGGTGCAGGATGTGGCGGATGATCTCCAGATGGGTGTATCAGACGCGGGACATCTTGCTTGTGATCGAGAGGTTTTCCGGAGGGTTGTTATGGGAGCGAGGTTCTGCAAAGGACATGCTACTGAATGAATGAATGAATGAATATTTACAAATAAGATCAAACGTTTCTCCTGCACACTTAGAAATAAAGGAATCAATATGGAAGTAAAATTTATTAATGCCAAATATAGTACATTTAGATTTCTTACACAAGGTGTTTTCAATATTTATATACTTACATTTTATAATCCATTTTTTTAGTCGTTTATTCATTTTTTTAAATGTATTTGTATACTTTCAATATTATATCTATTTTTAGCTAACTACGTGATTCATTCCCCCTATATGGGGGTTGAACATTTTTTTACTGGCCTCATAAGGCCACAAACACGAAACAAAAGTGATTCAGCAATTTTGTTGACACATAAGTGCGAATGAGCCTGAAGTGTGAAAGGTTTTTTCTATTAAATAGTTTGGTATTTATGGGAGCGAATGGTTATTTAACCACCATCGTCAACAGGTAATATGCATGTAGTTACACCATGCCAAGAATATAATGTTGTCACACGTGTATGAATGTATATGCTGTATTTGTTAATGTAAAAAAGACACTATTTATGTACATAATAAACTTTTTACAAATTAAGAAAAAAATCGCATTTTACTACAGATTTCCGTGGAGAGGAGCAATATAATGAGTATACAAACTATTTTTAAGACCTTACACCGTAGGATATATTACTGGAATAAATGTAACGAATTGTTTAAAATGTAAGTACTATCATCATTGGCTATGCCGGCGAACGTGGGTCTTCGGCTTCACCATCTTGTATGTAAGTAAATAGTACCAGCCTTTTTCGCGAGTTTGTAAGAAATTAAATTTCACACGTCATCCAAAAACTTACATATGGCAATGCTCCGTAGCATACAATGGAAATTTACAAATACACGGCAACATCTTGAACATACACTATTCACACTAAAAACACCATTCTGTTTCATTCATTCATTCAGTAGCATGTCCTTTGCAGAACCTCGCTCCCATAACAACCCTCCGGAAAACCTCTCGATCATAAGCAAGATGTCCCGCGTCTGATACACCCATCTGGAGATCATCCGCCACATCCTGCACCAATCTTCTCTTTGGCCTTCCTCTTCCTCTCTTCCCAGGTATATACCCTTCCATTATTGTTCTCTCCAAACTTTCGTGACGTTTCAAGTGACCAAAATACTTCAATTTTCTTTGTTTTATCATCTTTAATAGCCAACCTTCTTCAGTATTCAACTCTTGAAGTATGGGTGCATTTGTTCTTTTCTTTACCCAAGATATTCTTAGAACTCGTCTATAACATTTACATTCAAAGGCGTTTATGCGCTGTTCAGCTTGTTTAGTAAGTGTCCATGTCTCACAGGCGTATGTTGCAATGGGAAAGATGCATGCTCTTAAAAATCTAATTTTTGTAGTTCTGTCTGTCCCACTCCATAATTTATTCAGCTGTCTTAGTCTTTGAAGAGCAATTGATAGTCGCCGTTTAATTTCTTTCATTGTGTCCCCGTTGTTGGTAATCAATGACCCAAGATATTCAAAATTTTCCACCACCTCCAATTTTTCCCCATTAATGTATATTTCTTTCTCCATAGTAGTTTTATCTGTATGCATTATCTTTGTTTTTGCTATGTTAAGATATAAGTTGTGATTTTCACTATTCAATTGGGTTGAGGCTATTAGGTTTTCTATGCCATTCTGTGTTGTGGATAGTAATACTGTATCATCAGCATATCAAATCTCTGGTATGTCATGACCGCCGATATTTAGGGCATCATATAGCTCCCTGTTTATATCATCTCTTACATTTCTCATTATATTTTCGGCGTACAGGTTAAACAAATAGGGTGACAGCACGCAGCCCTGACGGACTCCTTGCTTGATGTCAAACCAATCTGATGTCTCGCCATCTATTCTAACTGCTGCTTGTTGGTCTAGATAGAGCATTTTTATGAGTTGTACTACATGTGATGGAAAGCCCATATTCCTCATGATTTCCCAAAGTTTCTGATGTTGTACACAGTCAAATGCCTTTGAATAATCCACAAAACATGAGAATAGGTTTACATTAAATTCTCTGCACTTCTCTATTATTAAACGCATGTTGAATATGTTATCTCTTGTTCCTCTTCCTTGTCTGAATCCAGCTTGAACTACGTTAATCTCTTCTTCTATTTTCTTACGAAGTCTTCCCATTATGATTTTTAGTAGAATTTTACTTGCATGACTGATAGGGCAATAGTTCTATAGTTGGTGCATAATTTTAGGTTGCCCTTTTTTGGTATTGGAATGAAGTTAGTTCTCTTCCAATCTTTTGGCCATATATCATATTTCCAAATCTTTGTACATAATACATGATATATGTGCATGCTTTCTTCTCCTCCCGCTTTAATTAGTTCAGCTGGTATCTCATCACATCCAGGTGATTTACCATCCTTTCTGTTTACGAAGAAGAAAAGAGAGAGAAAATGGTCGGAAAACTAAAGGGAGAGAATCTAATTGATATAGTATTGCATTCTGTTGTTTCCCCAAGAGAAATAACTCGCAATAGAGCACCAGAAACGTTTCTTTGTCCCTACTGACAAAGAACATTTAATATATGGATAGCCAGCTCATAATTGTTTTTTTAACTTTTGGTATAGTATCCATGGGTATCTGATGTTTGCGACAAATTTAATCTGTTGAATAATAAACTTTGTGCAGTCATAGCACATACACTTAGCATATTTTACTGCATCTAACGTTTAAGTGAGATTTTCACATTTGAGAATCATACTTACCTGGAACGGGAGCTACCATGATCAATAAGGTGGTGCTCCCAGGTTGAGGACCCTTACAGAAACTTATTTTTACTAATGTTCAAATACGAACTAGCGACTGATTTTCCTGCTGAAATGTGAATTTCTTTAATTTTATTTTACTCTTGCCAATTAGAAAAAATAATATCAAAAACTGATAAGATGCCTCTACACCGCTATCGTCTTGGACAGTGGGGGGGGGGATGGGGGAAAAAAAAAGGGGGGGGGGGGGGGGCGATATTGGGTTTCCCAGCTGCAGGGCACAAAATCTGCAACCCCTGCTGTGGAAAATTTTAGAACATGTGTACGTCTCGCGAGCCCTGTGTGTGGCTTATTTTGTTAATACCTGGGAACACTTCTCACTAGGTGGTAGCAAGCATTGGAGAGCGCAGATAGTACACGCCGCAATTCTTCCCCAGCGTGCTTTTGAATCACAAATCCACCCCACTCACCCCAAACAACTTTAAAGAGAGATATATAGCTCCTCTGGCCTAGGCACACAAAGGCCTAAATTCAACACAATTCCCCAGCACGAATATAAACATTGTTGTAGAATACAAAAGGCTAACATGTATGGTACTTATATATGGGTAGCCATGTATGGGTGAATTCGTGTAGGTATTTATGTAAATATAATTATGGCTTTGTGTTGATATACAGGTATTTATATGAATATATGCATATGGAAATCCCCCTCCCCCCACAAAAAAATAAATAAATTGGGAAGCCACAATTTAAAGTAGAATGAGAATGTAAAGATCACGGAAATCCATGTACTATTGTCTACAGAAAGCAAGAGATAGATCAAGGTTGAATGTGTGTGTGTGTGTGTGAGAGAGAGAGAGAGAGAGAGAGAGAGAGAGAGAGAGAGAGAGAGAGAGAGAGAGAGAGAGAGAGAGAGAGAGAGAGAGAGAGAGAGAGAGAGAGAGAGAGGTGGACAGGTGTAACATGCTTTCCACTTGTGGAGATGGAAATGAATCGAGGAATGTGTGTTTACATGCACTATGCCATAAATGTTATATTATCATAACTGTATATGCATGTATTTGTTTTATTAACGCATGTGACATATAACACTAACAAACGGCAACGCTCTGTAATATACACAAACAAAGAAACACATCTTGTAAATATACATAGCTTTGTAATAAATAAACGTTGAAAAAAAAAATTTGAATTAAATTTTAAAAAAAAGGAAACAACATTTTTTTTTTAAAACTGGCCTCCTAAGGCTACCCACAATTTAAAGAAAATTTACTTACATTAACGGCGAAAGACCTTGGAAGTCTATGGGGTTTATGTTGATAAATATGTTTAGTGGAAATGTCTTTTATGTTTGTAAATTTCATTCAGTTTGAACAAATAGCTCTCTCTACTCTCTCTCTCTCTCTCTCTCTCTCTCTCTCTCTCTCTCTCTCTCTCTCTCTCTCTCTCTCTCTCTCTCTCTCTCTCTCTCTCTCTCTCTCTCTCTCTCTCTCTCTCTCTCTCTCTCTCTCTCTCTCAAACAGACACCATTTTCACAGCTTTCGCGTTTTGCTTGGTAAAATGGGATTTTTGCTGCGAGGTTTAATGTGGGGAAATTGTGTAGATACATACAAGAGTATCATTTTCGGAAACATAGTGATTCAGGAATATTTTTGAATTTCTTTACACGAAACTAAGTGTGAATGAGTATACCTGGAGTGTGAAAGAGTTTCTATTAAATGTTATGGTGTGCTTGGGAGTAAATGATTACTCAACCATCATCATTAACAGGAATTATGTAGGTAGTTACACCATGCCACGAATATAATGTTGTCACATGTGTATGAATGTATATGGTGTATTCGCAAATGTATAAAAGACACTGCTTTTGTACATTGATTGATTGATTTAGGAACCGACACCATAGCATTCGGAGCATTACCATAAGCGCTTCGTCCTCATCCTCAGCAGCCAGCGAAGAGTTCCAACACCAATGGTACCAGTAGCAATCTGATTATATGTCCGTCTCGCCTTTCCTCTGAGGGTAGAGCCAGATCCCCCCGTCACTCCTCGCTGTCTCATTCTTACCAGACTATGGTGATCCATTTGCTCCTCCGAGGTGTACACGTGCTCCCACAAGGCCGCAACCACGTCTGCCTTGTCATGCATCAATACTCCACCAAGTTTTGCAGAGCCAGCCAATCTGTCCGCCTGTTCATTCCCCAGCACACCGGCATGCCCCGGAGAAAAGATCCAGGCGATGCTTGCCACCCGTGACCTCCGAAGTGAAGCAAGCCACTTTACCCGAAGCTTGCTGTCCTCACCTTCCTCAGCAAGCTTTTTGAGTCAGTTACAATCACGATGTGTGCGTGTGTATCGTATTCTCCATCCAGCGGAAAGCTGCACTGACCGCCTCTACCTCCATTCTTAAGCTAGATGTTGTGGTATCATATGCCAGGCTCTCCTGCACCAAACGTCGACCATTAGCTTTTTGTAAATGCTTTTGTACATAATAAACGATTATAAAAATAGAAAGAAAGAAAGAAAATTAATAACGCCTATGCCAAACTTTAATAACATTAAGAAAGAAATGAGAAGACTGAATATTAACATATTAGGTACATGTGAGACCAGAGGGCAGTATAACTTCCGAGGAATACAGCATAAACCATTCTGGTGGAGAAAAAAAAATATTGGGGTATCAATTACAATGGATATATAAATAGGAGAAGAACAATGTTGATTTGTAGAAGGCAAGGGTTCAGTAAATGCGAAATATTCTCAATGCCAATGAATTTCTTCGCCTCACGTTTTCATGCCCAGGGCTTCTTGAATGATATAACGAATTAGACATGGCCGAGGACCAGAGTAAAAATTTTGAAATGACCGTCATCCTCGGAGATTTCAACGAAAAAGTAGCAACGAGAAGGTGAGTGGTTTGACTGGTGACTATGGCCTAGGTCAGGGGTGGGCAAACTTTTCGTGCGGGGGGCCGCATTGACAAATGTAAAGCTATTGGCGGGCCGCATATATATATATATATATATATATATATATATATATATATATATATATATATATATATATATATATATATATATATATATATATATATATATATATATATATATATATCCATTTTGTTTACAGCAACCTATCACAATTATTTATAGGTTATTAAGCAGTATAAATAACTAATTATTGCAATTTTATTTTACTTATACACTTATACATTATATTTGACAATATGGACAAAAACGTTTACTAATTTGTTAACACGATTTTACAACTTGTTATTATAACAAATATTCTTTATTATCTATCAATGGCTTTAATTTAGACACACAGCAACTACATTGTCACTACAGTTGTTGATTTCTAATGAGATGTATGTAGCTGCTTGCAATTTTTGACAATATTCTTGAAATCTTGGAATCTCCATCCAAATTCTTCAATCAATGCATCTAATTGGGCTTTGTATTTTTCAGTCATTTCACCAGAAATGGTTTCTTGTTTCAGCAAAGGGAAGTGACAAAATATTTTTTTTTCACTTGCTTGTCTGGAGTACAGTGAGAGTTTTGCTTGAAATGATTTTACATATACATACAATTCATATGCAAACACACCATTGCCCTGAAGTTTGCCATTCAGTTCATTTAACTTTTCCATAATTTCAATGGCAAACATAAAGTCTAACTGCCACTCTTTATTGACAATGTTAGTATTAAAGTCACATGCAATGCCCTTCATCTCTAGGAACATCACTATTTCTTCTCTGAGTTCCCACACTCGCTTCAACACCTTGCCGAGACTCAGCCATCGAACACTTGTGTGGTACATGACATCTGAATGTTCAGTTTCCAAATCGTCAAGTAATGACTTGAACTGTCTGTGATTAAGTCCTCTCGATCTGATGAGGTTGATGACACTGACAACTGGGTCAATAACATGCTTGATATTTAAAACAGTTTTACACAGACTTTCTTGATAGATCACACTGTGTAGTGGTAATAATGTGTGGTCTAGATATTCTGCTTTAGTCTTATCACTTATCAACTTTACTAGACCTACATTTTTTCCAGTCAAAGCACGAGCTCCGTCAGTTGTAACACTTGCCATCTTGTTCCACACCAACCCAGTTCTTTTAATACAGTTAGTAACAGCATTGAATATATCATGGCCTGTGGTTGTGTCTTTGAGTGACTCAACACTCAGTAACTCTTCATGAGTTTGAAAGAAGTGTTTATTCCACGTATAAATATCAATAATTGGGCAGTATCATGTACATCGGTACTCTCATCCAGTGCAAGAGAGTACCACAAAAATTGTTTACTTGCATCTTGAAGTTCATGCATTAAATTGTCACTGATCTTGTCAACACGTCTGACCACAGTTCTCCTTGATACAGTAATGTTGTCAAATCTGTTTTTTTTTTTTTTTTTTTTTTTTTGTTCTGGACACATAATGTTTGCTGCATTTAGCAAATATTCCTTGATGAACTCGCCATCAGAAAATGGCTTGTTCTGTTTTACAATTCTGTGTGACAGCACAAGACTAGCTTTAGTTGCAGCATCTTGAATTGAAGACTGTTTAGTGAAAACAGTTTGCTGTATCTCCAAATTTTTCACCAACTCAAGGCATTTCCTGTCCTTCTCTTCGGTCGTTAAATTGTATCCGAAATTGGAATGTTTTGTTTGATAATGTCTCTTTAAATTGTACTCCTTGAAGACAGCCACTGACTCACGACACAAGAAGCAAACTGATTTGCTACCAACTTTTATAAAACAGTACTTAATTGTCCATTCATCATTAAAAACACCGCATTCATCTTCAATCTTACGTTTGTTACTGACACTCATCATAACGGTACATGAAATTCTGTAAAACTCAACAAAATAACTTTAAAACGAATTAAAAATTTTTATTTCTGAATTCCCTCGCGGGCCGCATAAAATCACTCGGCGGGCCGCATTGCGGCCCGCGGGCCGTAGTTTGCCCACCCCTGGCCTAGGTGATAGGAATGAGAGAGATGACGGTTAACAGGCGAAGTGAGTAGGACAAAACCTGGCCTGGCACAATCAAGGCCTGCATGCACTTATTTTCGCACTGGCGAAAGGCCGTGCAAGCTTATGGGGCTTATGTTGACAAATATTACAAATAGTTCACCAACTCAAGGCATTTCCTGTCCTTCTCTTCGGTCGTTAAATTGTATCCGAAATTGGAATGTTTTGTTTGATAATGTCTCTTTAAATTGTACTCCTTGAAGACAGCCACTGACTCACGACACAAGAAGCAAACTGATTTGCTACCAACTTTTATAAAACAGTACTTAATTGTCCATTCATCATTAAAAACACCGCATTCATCTTCAATCTTACGTTTGTTACTGACACTCATCATAACGGTACATGAAATTCTGTAAAACTCAACAAAATAACTTTAAAACGAATTAAAAATTTTTATTTCTGAATTCCCTCGCGGGCCGCATAAAATCACTCGGCGGGCCGCATGCGGCCCGCGGGCCGTAGTTTGCCCACCCCTGGCCTAGGTGATAGGAATGAGAGAGATGACGGTTAACAGGCGAAGTGAGTAGGACAAAACCTGGCCTGGCACAATCAAGGCCTGCATGCACTTATTTTCGCACTGGCGAAAGGCCGTGCAAGCTTTATGTTGACAAATATTACAAATAGTTCTCCCTCCCCCCACTCTTCCTCTCTTCTCTCTCTCTCTCTCTCTCTCTCTCTCTCTCTCTCTCTCTCTCTCTCTCTCTCTCTCTCTCTCTCTCTCTCTCTCTCTCTCTCTCTGCTAAATGCTGGCGCAATTACATTTGCTTAGAGAATATTTCAAATATCATAATAACATGATAGTAATGCCTTGATTGATCACTACACTCATATTCAAGAATTCTGCCGAATTTTATTTTTTTCGCATATCCTATTTTCATCGCTGTCAACAACAGCATTTTACCGCTGTTGTTGATGTCTTTGCAAGATTACACAGAGTATTACACATTGCTTACTGCGCGACAATCTCAGATACCCCTGTAAGTAACCAACGCAACTCGATTCCCTACCGAATCTCGCGCAGCTATGTCCCCACACGTGGATATACGGGATTACGGAGGAAATCGTTAACCTCTTCGCCAGGGAGACCGGCTCTGCGGAATTGCTAGATATCTAAAAGAAAAACACCCCGACAAACAAAATTGATGGTCCTTCATTATTATTCTGATGATCATATTGTTCTTCTCTTGTATCATCATGAAGGTCTTTCACACAATCTGACCACGCATGTAAAATCTGATCTTTTTCTATTAATTATTATGATTTTGCCATCTTTGGTATTTAGGCAACCTGTTGATGTGTGCCTTTGTTAGTGATGTCATTAATTCTTGTGTGCATTAATTTGGTATTCTGGGTGTTGTGTTGGTTTTCAATGTCCTTGCTTGCTTGCTTGCTTTTGTTCGTTGGCTTGAGCTCCAACGCGAAGTCCTGTATGTCGGATGAAGGCATCCTGTTGTCCAACATCAGTGTGATGTCATACAGGACTTGAGGTTTGCGTGAGTATCCGTTGTCCCATGTCTGGCTTATTGGTGTGCAGACTGGTGGTTCCTCGCCGTACAGGCAGACACTCTCCGACTTCGGAGGAATCGACGATCCTACTGACCTTAGCCAGGACCCCGAAGGGACCTGTTGCCCAGGACGCTCGACGAGGACGCGTCAATAGGTCTTGGCCAGTATATAACCCGGCCCTGGTGTCTTGGAAACACCTCTGCGTCCCAATTTCCTTGCAATTTGCCTCAAACCATGTTTCTTTTGCCTCTTTGCTTAGCTTCCTAATTTTCCTGTGAATTTCTTCGTATATTTCCTTGTTATTTTTGTTATTTCTTCTTATTTCCATGAGTTTTAAAATGTCTTCCACCATCCATTTCTTGCGTCCTATTATCTTTATTTTTGGGATTATCATTGTTGTTAGTGCAGCTTCTTGACTGATTTCTTTTATATTTCCAATTGGTCACTGACGTCTTGAAATAATATTTCCATATCGGACAATGCATCGAATCTGTTCTTTACCTCTACGTTGAATTTATCTTTTATCTCCTCACTCTTCAGTGCCTGTAGATCAAATTTTGCGTTTCTATTTGTATATTTGACTTTCTTTAAGTTTATATGTAAATTGCCTAAGATGGTTGCAGTAGCAGTCTGCGCTTGGTAGGGGGACATAAACATCTAATATTGTTACAAGGGAGAGTACTAGAATTTGAAAAAGAAAATGGTATACCTAGCTATAATACCATTAACTAACATCAAAATCTTTTATTTTTCTTTGAGAAATCAAACAGTCAATACCGCAGTCATTCTTTGCAATCATGAAAAGAAAGCTATTAAAGTCTTTATACAACATTTGTTTAATCTTTATTTACTTACATTTTATGATCAACTTTTTCAATTCTACGTTTACGTTTAATTTTTAAAACTGTACTTTTAATGATATCCATGTTCTTTTGTATTATAAATCGCCCCTCTGTGGGGAAACATTTTTTTACTGGCCTCTTAAGGCCACCCATAATTTAAAGAAAATTTACTTACATTAACGGCGAAAGACCTTGGAAGTATATAGGGTTTATGTTGATAAATATGTTTAGTGGAAATGTCATTTATGTTTGTAAATTTCATTCAGTTTGAACAAATAGCTCTCTCTCTCTCTCTCTCTCTCTCTCTCTCTCTCTCGCTCTCTCTCTCTCGCTCGCTCTCTCTCTCTCGCTCTCGCTCGCTCTCTCTCTCTCGCTCTCTCTCTCTCTCTCTCTCTCTCTCTCTCTCTCTCTCTCTCTCTCTCTCTCTCTCTCTCTCTCTCTCTCTCTCTCTCTCTCTCTCTCAAGCAGACACCATTTTCACAGCTTTCGCGTTTTGCTTGATAAAATGGGATTTTTGCTGCGAGGTTTAATGTGGGGAAATTGTGTAGATACACACAAGAGTATCGTTTTCGGAAACATAGTGATTCAGGAAAGAAAAAGAAAAAAATTTTGAGGACCTTCCATTGCACTTCGGTTGGGTTGACGCCTGCGATCACCCCAAATGTGGGTGACTCGAGTGCGTAATTTTTTCGTAAGGGGAACTGCGTTCGCGCTATCCCCTCAACATGGAAGGAAAACAACGATGAATTTTAGGGTTTCGATTATGTCATACATGCATATTTTATTTCACACGTCCGCAAGGAAACTTGAAGTCATGGTCTATGCTTCCACTTCATCATGTAGCATTCAACGTAACATTCAACATGCCTCAAAGGAAAAAGATCGCGTTCGAAACTGATTTTTTTGCAGGTGTCTTTAGACAATGGTATTGTAAATAATGAGAGGGTTTACAATGGTTAGAAGTTTTCACATATTTAAATCCTATCAACCTTAGTTATATGTGATTTTACGTTCAGTTGTTTGCTATTGTTATCTAAAAGGCTGACATTGTATGTTTGATACTGTAGATGGTGTTGCCAAACACAAAGTGTCTGATCTCTTTGTTTATGTTTGTGACAGTCTGACGTGGGGGTGAGGTGCGGGGGGGGGGGGGTAGTCTAGGACTGTCCACAGATATAGTATGTTTGGAATTATGTGTGCATTGACAATAGACATGCATAGACATTAGATATGCAGATGATACAGTCTTGATTGCAGACAATGAACAGGATCTGCAACATTTAGTTAGTAGATGCGGTTGTTACACACAGTGAACAACGAGGGTTAGAATTAAATTGTAAAAAGACACAGATTATGGTCGTCACTAGGAAGAACGAAATACCACAATGTAATATACAAGTAAATGGGAATATTCTTCAACAAGTGAATAGGTACAATTATCTCGGAACAGTCATAACATCTGATGGGAGATGCCTTGAAGAGATTAGAACAAGAATCGCCATAACAAAAGTAGCGTTTAGCAAGATGAAAAACATACTGACCAATAAAAAGATGTCAATTGAAACGAGAAAAAGAGTGTTGAGGTGCTACATAGAACCTGTACTTTTATATGGATGTGAAGCTTGGACAATGAGCAGTCAAGCTGAAAAACATCTGATGGCTGTAGAAATGTGGTTTCTGAGGAAAATGCAAAGAATAGGCTACCATGGACAGCCAGAAAGACCAATGAACAAGTCCTTCAAGAAACAAATGAAGATCGTAAACTGATTAGAGATATTAGACGCAGACAGTCAAAATTTTTTGGGCATGTTATGAGAAGAAATGAATTGGAGAACTTGGTGACAACTGGTAAGATCGAAGGGAACAGACCAAGAGGAAGACCTAGAAGCAAATACCTGGATGGCTTGGCCTCGTGGCATGGTTGAGACAGAAACACTGCGCTGGTCCACGACTCTGGTGATCGAGTGAGATGGCACAACATGACCGCCCACGCTTACCGGCATGGCACATGATGGATGGATGGACAATAGTGCTTCTACCGGATATGCTGATTGTTTTGTATTTTGCACCACTGTAGCATATCTGTTGTTGTCATCTCTAGATTCCGCCATGTATTTTTGTGTGTCTGATTTGGTTGACATGGGAAAACTATTCCGTCTGGGTAAAGCTGGGGTGACCATCCCCGACCCAGCGCGTCCACAGGTGGCGGATCGTGGAACGACCTCTAGATATAGAGGTTACCTGCGAAAACCCAATGAGCAGCCGTCAACCAACTGGCGATGGGCACAGAGGGCGAGGCGGGATCTCAGGGTGGGATCTGAGTTCCTTAGAAAATACCTCATATGCTCGGAGATGTGCCTGCCAAGCGAGTCGGGCGCTCTAACCCCTCTCCTGGGTAGGTGGAACCCGTTGGCTTTGGACAGCAGTCCATCTAGGAGACGGAAAACTCCAAATATAAACCCCCATGTTCAAGGTGGACCAGCGTGCTGAGGAACTGGATGGCCATGGGTTAACTGGTCGTGAACATTGGACGTCTGGCAGGCGTGCGGGGCGGCACCAGGCGTATGGACTACTGTGTGACATCCCCTGCCTCTTCCCTAGCAAGTAGGCAATGCTAGGGTGACCGTTTATTTCCTGCAATATCCAAACTTTGCCTATGGATTTATTTAAACACGGGAATCGTTGCCGGAGCTACGGAGCACGTGCTCTGCGCTTGACACATCCCTCAGAGGCTAGCGAAGAGAGAGAGGAGGAGAAGACGAGGAAATGGTGTGAGAAGATGGCATAGAAATAGGAGGGCAGGCACCAGGAGAACAAGACGAAAAGTGGAGAGACTAGGTTTCAAGTTTCAACTATGTAAGAGTGGGATACTGGAATTGTTGCAGTGCCAGACAGAGAGGTCCTGTATTGGAGAGACTAATATATGATTTTGATGTCCTCATGCTCCAGGAGCTAAATACAGACAAGTACCATTGCCCTGGGTACGCCAGTTATATAAACCCTACTGGGCAGAAGAGACATGGACAAGGACTGCTGGTAAAGGAAGGAGTGAAGCATGTGGTACTTGACTTGAGCCAGTGGAATCACAGTGCAAGAGAGGTCCAGGGTATACAAATGGAGATTGGTGGCTTAAGTTGGAACATCATAAATGTATATGCCACAGTGGACTGTTTTGTCAGAAAGGAACATTGGGACTGGCTTAAGGAACTGGAGGAATTACCAGGTGATAGGCTACTCATATGTGAAGACTTCAATGCAAGGAACAGAGATTGGGACAGTAGTGGAGAAAACCGACAGGGAATTGCCATGGTGGACTCCGATGTGGTCTGCATAAATGATGGTAGGCCGACTAGAATGGCAATGAGGCATGGCGATGCAGACACAGCTATTGACTTGGCACTTGTCTCCCAGTCATCAGTCCTTGATGTAAAGTGGACTGTTTTGAATGACCATGGGAGTGATCACGAGTAAATGGTGGATTGCCAGCAAGTAATTAGCTGGTGTGCTGGAAACGAACAGATTGGCTGGAATTTGCACCTCTGGGTAGAATTGGTGCATGATAAGGCAGATGCGGTTAGGGCCCTTTGGAATTGTATGGAAGAATGGATACTTGTGGGTGTTTGGAAGATCACATGCATCATCAATGCCTGGAGAGAATGGTGAGGCAGGGAGTGACCAGAGGATCTGGCCGACACTCATTTCTCTGAGGACAGCTCAGACAGACATATAGTTAGATTTCAACTGGTTCCATTAATATTAAGACTCTTTGCTGATTGTTGAAGATAAGGACTTGGCACGTATGGGAATACCCTGGGTACTATGATGTCTGTTCTTGACTCTCTTCTTCTTCTTCTTCTTCTTCTTCTTCTTCTTCTTCTTCTTGAGATGTCAACCTGTATACACTTAAATTAAGCAGCAGTCAACTGGAGGTTGATGTCTCCATAGAGTTTGTCCTCTGTTTGGGCAGGTTAAGCCAAATAAAATTGTCATTGTTCTGCATTGGACACTTGCAGCAGGTTACTGTATGTAGATTCCATAGTCTGCTTTGAATGTGGTGTAAATAGCAGATCTGTACACATATACATAACTTCAACAAAGAGACAGTGGTTTCCGAACATGTACATCAAAGCCTAATGTGAACAACTTGCAAATACCTATTCTATTTCAGTACTACCTTGCGGATGACACACTGGAGATTAGAGAAGTACACCAACCAAATAATGGCCGAGACCCATTCCCAGTTTTGATTGGACGTCACAGAGTTCCTAAAAACAGGTTTACCATGCCAACTTCTTTCCCAAGTATTGTACTGGAGCTGTCTGAACAAGAAATTAAAGATTACATCACACCTAAAGATTTTGGTATTGGCAAAACAGTTTCAATCTATGGCAGACCTTTTCTCATCTACGACTGTGACAATTTCACCAAAGGATTTTACTACAACCATTTTGGAATCACTAATTTTGACCCTATTGAAGTGAAAGGACTGGCCAAGCAGTTGCCAAAAATGGTATGTAATATTTGATTCATTGCTTGTTTGTTGTAGTAAATTTGACAGATTTTCTATGGTATGTGGACATTAAGATAGCGAGAAAACTAGTGAAAGATGTTTCCAAGTACTTTCATCTTCACATACTTATTACTCTATACTCCTGGAGAGCTAGCTTGACTAGTTACTCGAGAATGAAAGTAATGTGATTACTTTTACTTCAGCTGCATCATTTCAAAGTTTATGTACACCTGTATTGTAATGTTGTTTTTGGGGGGATTTTTTTGTGCTCGCTCGCTTTTAACTCAAGCGTAGTCCATACACACTATTTATGGTAGTGATGGACTGAATTTTGTGTGTGGATTAGCTTTCCCTATTAACAGTGTCCCTCGCCATCAGGCGAACCCACTCCGACTTCAGAGATACTTGTAATTTATGTCCCCAAGTCAAGGAACAGAGGTACTTGTAATTTACGTCCCCAAGTTAAGGACGACAAGTCAACATTTTAGTCCAGCTGTTCAGTGTAGGGGTTGAACCACTTACCTCGGCATCAGCACAATGGATGTTTAAGATCACGCGTTCTTTCCCATTCGGCCATGCAAACCTGCACGGAATGTTTATAGTCTGTTTTTTTTTTTTTACTTTTCTTTTGAGGGCAGTGCATCACTCCTTGTTATGCATCTCTCTAGTACGGAGGTCAGTATGTCTGACTTTGCTTTGTTTTTGTGTAAGGCTTACTTCCTCTAGTCAGATTTCTGCCAAAATATAGATCTCTGTCTGTCTGTCCGTCCGTCCGTCTGTCTGTCTGTCTGTCTGTCTGTCTATGAGGTTGTTGAAAACATCGTTATGGCTGGATACATCAGTGATAGAAGAGGCAGAGGGAGACAGAGATAAATGATGCTGAATGGACTGGGATGGTGGCATGGAGGAATACCAACAATAGAATTGAACTAGAACACCAAGGACCAAGATCTGTGGAGATGCAAGAATGTCTGTGACATTGGCAGGGAACATGATGATCTATCTGTGAGTAGGTGTTTTTTCCCTAATAATTTTTCAGAGAATGACCTTATGTGATTTCCAACTGCCATGGGATGTTTAGCATGCAGATGGAGCCTCCTGTTTTACACCCTGTCTGAAAAGACTAAGTATCCAATCTCACTGCCTATCAGTTAACAATGTGATATCTTTAGAAGCCAATGGACCAGTAAACATATCCATATAGTTAATTTCTGAGTCAGTGGCAGACATTAAAACCATGCCACCAATGAACATTCAGTTTAGTTTGCTCTGTCACCACCAATAAGCATTAATTTCCTTTGTCCTGCTTCCACCAATGAGCATTCAGTTTTCTTTGTCCTGTCTCCACCTGCATTCAGCTTTCTTTGTCTTGTCACCACCAATGAGCATTCAGTTTACTTTGTCCTGCCACCACCAAGGAGCATTCAGTTTAGTTTGTCCTGTCGCCACCAATAAGCATTCAGTTTTCTTTGTCCTGTCTCCACCTGCATTCAGCTTTCTTTGTCTTGTCACCACCAATGAGCATTCAGTTTACTTTGTCCTGCCACCACCAATGAGCATCCAGTTTAGTTTGTCCTGTCGCCACCAATAAGCATTCAGTTTTCTTTGTCCTGTCTCCACCTGCATTCAGCTTTCTTTGTCTTATCACCACCAATGAGCATTCAGTTTACTTTGTCCTGCCACCACCAATGAGCATCCAGTTTAGTTTGTCCTGTCACCACCAATAAGCATTCAGCTTTCTTTGTCTTGTCACCACCAATGAGCATTCAGTTTACTTTGTCCTGCCACCACCAATGAGCATTCAGTTTACTTTGTCCTGCCACCACCAATGAGCATTCAGTTTAATTTGCCCTGCCACCACCAATGAGCATTCAGTTTACTTTGTCCTGCCACCACCAATGAGCATCCAGTTTAGTTTGTCCTGTCACCACCAATAAGCATTCAGCTTTCTTTGTCTTGTCACCACCAATGAGCATTCAGTTTACTTTGTCCTGCCACCACCAATGAGCATTCAGTTTAATTTGCCCTGCCACCACCAATGAGCATTTCGTTTACTGAGTCTGCTGATATCTACTTATATTCCAACACCGTCTGTTGTTGTTGTTGTTTTCATTTGTGAATCATCTGGAAGTAAAAGTCAGCAAGTAGTGAAATATTGTCTAAGCCTTGAATTATATTGGATATATGGTGCTAGCCCCATATAGACCAGTCAGTATTCAGTGAGTGATGTAGTCAATGGCATAATGCCGACAGCCATTTAATTAATGTAATCCTGTCGAGAACCACAAACTTTGCGTGCTACTGCAAAACTGCAAGAGAGTGTCAGTAATTCTCCCTGGAGATGACAGGTAATCAGCACCCACATTCTGCACACATCAAGTGGAGAGCTTGCAAATATGATCAGATTGAGCATGCAGCTTGCCAATAAGGAAGAGATGAAGTAATCTTTCCCATTTTTTTCAAGTTGTAGCAGAGTAAAATGTAGTCCTATAGCAGATACTAGTACTTGAGTGTGAAGTGTTGGGCCTCCATATATAGTAGGTCATAATATATGTACTGGGGTGGACAGTTCTCTTGCCCGTTATCTTGTCTTCCCGGGTAATCCCAGAAAATTGTCTGGTACCCATTTTTATAAGGCCAGGTTGACTCCAGAGCCATATTTGTAGAGAAAATAATTCTTCTCTGCAGGTTATTAAACACAAATCACGGTCTTGGTTGGGAAGTTCCCTAACCAATAGATCATCACTCCATAAGAGCAAATAAAACCAACTGAGTTCAAGCAAGAACAGAACACTCAGAGTATGTATGGCATGAATTCATAATGACTATTGGATAAGGTAACATGCTCAATTTTTATATAAGCCTTACTTGTCAGTATGATGCATTTTTTTTAAAATAGGAAATCTCTGAGTACAACAAGTTTGGGTCAATTGAAGACTCACTGCAATCCTGCAACAGCTTGGTTCCTCAACCACCCAAGAAGGACTTTGTGAAGATGATGGAGAATGACCACATTGAGCTCAGATTCGAAGCTGTGATGGTAAGTTATCAGACTAAATTGTATTCTTCTTGATCTATAGATACATATGCATATATGTAGTCATCATTAACTTGTATCAGCTCCTTTTCAGAACGTCGCTTCTATTACGGCTGTACAGAAAGTGTCTCAATCTCTTGCTGGCTCTCCTGCAACATGCACACGCATGCTCAAGGTGTCGCCCATGTACCGTGTCCACCTCCAGGCTGGCTGACCCTTGCCTTTTCTTCTAGGCACCTTGCCTTCCTTCACTGTTGTTTCCAGTGACCGTGATATATAATACGTATATGTGTTTGTAAGAAAGTCATAGAGAGAGAGACACAGAGAGAGAGACAGGGCGAGACAGACAGAGAGACAGAGAAAGAAACAGAGGCAGACAGAGATAGACACACATACACAGAGGGAGAGAGAGAGAAACAGGGAGACAGAGAAAGAAACCTACAGAGAGAGAGAGATAGGGAGAAATGGTGAGAGAAAGAGACAGAGAAAGAGACAGTGAGGGACAGAGAGGAGATTGAGTGGGACAGAAAGAGACACAGAGAAAGGCAGAGACAGAAAGAGACACAGAGAAAGACAGGGACAGAGAGACAGAGAAATAAACAGAGAGAGAGAAAGAGCGAGACAGAGAAAGAAACAGAGGGACAGAGACAGAGAAAGAAACAGATAGAGAAAGACAAAGTGAGCCAGAGAAAGAAACAGAGAGACAGAGAAAGAAACACAGAGAGAGAGAACAGAGAATGAGACAGATAAGGGGATTGAGAGGGACAGAGACAGGGAGAGACAGAGAGAATGAGAGACAGAGAAGGAGAGAAAGACAGAGACAGAGAAAGAAACAGAGGGAGAAAGACAGAGTGAGACAGAGAAAGAAACAGAGAGAGAGAGGAACAGAGAAAGAGACAGATAGGGGGATAGATAGGGACAGAGACACAGAGAAAGACAGAGACAGGGAGGGACAGAGAGAGAGACAGACAGACAGAGAAGGACACAGAGAGAGAATCTAAAAAAATGTTCATCATATAAATGGTAATACATAATTGACAACTTGACAACTTTGTACTATCCTGGTTTATTCTCCAACTGGGTGTTGGATCTACTTCCAACGACAGGTACACGTGCAAGTGTTCACTGGCAGTTGTTCTAAGTTATTGAAATAAACATTTTTTTTTTCATACTGATTTTTCTTTCTGACATTACCCTTATAAAATATGATATTCAAGGTAAAAGAATTAGAATGCTCAATATTATGATTATAGCAAAATATTCCATAATACATCATAATTTTGTTTCTTGTAATAATACATATTTGTTTGGACTTCTTCTTGTTCTCATTATTATTTTTATTTTTCTTCTTCTTCTTCTTCTTCTTCTTCTTCTTCTTCTTCTTCTTCTTCTTCTTCTTCTTCTTCTTCTTCTTCTTCTTCTTCTTCTTCTTCTTCTTCTTCTTCTTCTTTTTCTTCTTCTGCTGCTGCTGCTGCTTTTGCTTCTTCTTCTTCTGCTTCTTCTTCTCTTCTCTGTTTCTGTTTACCTCACAGTATCAGGGGAAAAAAAGCTGTGGCATTCACCTCATGCACACTACTGTTTGTTGTTTTAGTTCATCCATCTTATGCAATGATGTTATTTTGCTTTATTCCCTGTATACCTGAGTGATTTCACTTTTTTGTTGAGCACAATGTTGTTGGTAGTTGTGATATGTGACTAAACCATTTTGCTTAAAGTTTCTTGCTTATAAATACTCTAAGTATCCAACTCTCTAACATCTTCTGAGGGAGACGAAGCACATATATGCATGCCCTGAGTGTTGTGACATTGGTAACAAAGCCCCCGGAAAGGTTAACCCGGTCAACAAACACCCGTAGAAGTCGGATGTGTCAGCCTAATGGCGCAGTATCGCAGCTCGCTGTAAACAGGCACAATGCAATGACATCCGAAAAAAAGACTCCATATGAACGCAGAAGTAACAAAGCCAGAAACATGGAAATGTTACTTTCATACCTAAAAGTAAAGAAAGGACCTTTTTTTATGCCTCAAGACACAATGAGGAGATGTTGCTGGCCTCATATTTTATAGACCAATTGGCTCTCAGTCGGTCATGTGGTCAGTATCACTCTGGCTACCTTCACTTCCAAAGACATTTCCTGGTAGCCATTTTAGTCTTGGTTGACCTGGAAGCTCACGTCAATTTTAAAAGTTCACTTAGATCTGAATTTGAACTCATGACTACCATGCTAGCACTCGCCACTGTGTCTTTCCTTTGGTACATGGTCAGAAGAAAAGTCTCCAACAGATGCACTTTTCATGGCCTATATATCCTGAGCATGAATGCATCAGACTTCAGAATTAAACATCTGTCTTCCTGAGGATTTACAATCACCATGTGCCATGCTATTAAGCGTGGGTGGTCATGTTTCACCATTACACACGATCACCAGAGTTGTGGATCAGCTCTGTGTTCTTGTCCCCACCATGCCATGTGATCAAGCCATTTAGATATTTACTTCTCTGCCTTCCTCTTGTTCTTTTCTCCTCAATCTTGCCAGTTGTCACAAGTTCTCCAATTTATTTCTTCTCATAACGTGCCCAAACAAATTTGACTGTCTATATCTAATTTCTCTAATCAGTTTACAGTTTTCATTTGTTTCTTGCAGGACTTATTCATTGGTTTTTCTGTCTGTCCATGGTATTCTTTGCATTGTCCTCAGAAACCACATTTCCATTGCCGTTAGATATTTTTCAGCTTGTCTACTCACCGTCCACATTTCACATCCATATAAAAATATAAGTTCTATGCATCACTTCAACACTCTTTTTCTCATTGCATTTGACATCTTTTTGTTAGTCAGTATGTTTTCCATTTTGCAAAACCGATTCTTGTTCTAACCTCTTCAAGGCGTCTCCCATCAGATGTTATGACTTTTCCGAAATAGTTGTACCAATTCACTTGTTTAAGCATATTCCCATTTATCCTTATGTTACATTTAAAACCAACCAAGCATATAACACCAACTTGTTTCCTAGTATCGTCATTTCTTATCCTGTGCTGGCATATAATCTCTATTGTTACAATTTTTCAGTCTTCATTTTTCATCAGCGCTCATGCTGTGGTGGTCTATTAACATTATATTAACATTACTTCTGTGCAGGATTCTGCGAGACCAGAAGACAAAGGCCGTCGATTTATTATATCATACCGACTGGCAGATGACATGCTGACCATTTTCGAGCCACAAGCAAAAAACTCTGGCATCATTGGAGGGAAATTCTTGGAAAGAACCCGAGTTGCAAAACCAGGATCTACTGTGGAGAAACCCGTTTTCTATGGACCTCAGGATTTTTACATCGGCGCTGTCATTGAGATTTTCAAACATAGGTTTGTTATCACAAATGCAGATGCCTTTGTCTTGAAGTATATGGAAGACCACAGAGACCAGTTTCCAGGTAAGTTTGTCTTGATTATGATTCATCATCATCATCAGTTTTCATGTATTTTGCCAGGTGATTATGTTTCGTCATAAATATTTGTTCTCTATATTCTTGATAATTTCAACCAAAGATAGTCATCCATGGAACTGTCAAACCTTGCAGCATGTTATTGTTATCCTTCTGTTGGCCTCTGTCACTAAAACACTTGATCTTCCCAGGTGTCACAAATTTCTCCAGGCCTTCTCAACTCGTAACATAACCAAAAATTACCAATGTTTTATCCTTTACGTAGGGGTAATCAAATGTCTTTGCAATATTACCATCTGAACGTTAAGAAAGCAATGGCAAACTACTGAACATAATCTTGCCAAGAAATCACAAAAGCCAAATAATGCTGGGCTTGACTGCTATATCCTGTAAAGGATATGCAACTAACTTTTTTGCAATATATCTGGATATAAAGAGGTTGAAACAGCAAAGAAAAGTGGAAGACTACCTAAACCTGATATATGGGCTGATGTAGATATACGAGGGATGTTGATATGCGATGGTGGTGGATTGATTGATTGATTGATTTAGGAACCGACATCACAGCATTCGGGGCATTCCCATAAGCGCTCCGTCCCCATCCTCAGCAGCCATCGAAGAGTTCCAACACTAATAGTTCCAGTAGCAATCTGATTATATGTCTGTCTCGCCTTTCCTCTGAGCGCCGAGCGTCAGCCAGATCCCTTCGTCACACCTCGCTGCTTCATTCTTACCAGACTATGGTGATCCATTTGCTCCTCCGAGGTGTACACGTGCTCCCACACGGCCGCAACCACGTCTGCCTTGTCATGCATCAATACTCCACCAAGTTTTGCCGAGCTAGCCAATCTGTCCCCCTGTTCATTCCCCAGCACACCCGCATGCCCCGTAGAAAAGATCCAGGTGATGCTTGCTACCCGTGACCTCTGAAGCGAAGCAAGCCACTCTGCACGAAGCCTGCCTGTCCTCACCCTCCTCAGCATGCTTTCTGAGTCAGTTACAATCACAATGTGTGTATGTATCGTGTTCTCCATGGTGGTGGAAACATTTCACACTTCGGTATGCAGGTATCATGGCATGTACCTGAAAATTGGTGATGCACTTCTCCCAGCTCTTCTTCACCAATCTCCAAGACTGTAGAACTCCCCCTTCTGATACCCTGACTGTAGAACTCCCCCATCTGATACCCTGACTGTAGAACTCTCCCCATCTGATACCCTGACTGTAGAACTCCCCCATCTGATAACCTGACTGTAGAACTCCCCCTATCTGATACCCTGACTGTAGAACTCCCCCATCTGATACCCTGACATGTAGAACTCCTCCATCTGATACCCTGACTGTAGAACTCCCCCATCTGATACCCTGACTGTAGAACTCCCCCATCTGATACCCTAACTGTAGAACTCCCCATCTGATACCCTGACTGTAGAACTCCCCCATCTGATACCCTGTCTGTAGAACTCCCCCATCTTATACCCTGTCTGTAGAACTCCCCCATCTGATACCCTGACTGTAGAACTCCCCCATCTGATACCCTGACTGTAGAACTCCCCCATCTGATACCCTGTCTGTAGAACTCCCCCATCTGATACCCTGACTGTAGAACTCCCCCATCTGATACCCTGACTGTAGAACTCCCCCATCTGATACCCTGGCTGTAGAACTCCCCCATCTGATACCCTGGCTGTAGAACTCCCCCATCTTATACCCTGTCTGTAGAACTCCCCCATCTGATACCCTGACTGTAGAACTCCCCCATCTGATACCATGACTGTAGAACTCCCCCATCTGATACCCTGACTGTAGAACTCCCCCATCTGATACCCTGACTGTAGAACTCCCCCATCTGATACCCTGACTGTAGAACTCCCCCATCTGATACCCTAACTGTAGAGCTCTGCGAAAGACATGCAACATTTTATATTGCCAGTGCGCTCATGGGTTATTTTATATTTACATTGTCAGTGCACTGATGGGTTATTTTATATTTATATTGTCAGTGCACTGATGTGCTATTTTATATTTATATTGTCAGTGCACTGACATGTTATTTTACACTGATATTGTCAGTGCACTGACATGTTATTTTATATTTAGCTGCCAGCACTGTGGAAATGGGGGTTATGAACATAAGTTGCAATCCCGCACACTGTGGTCGAAACACAACAACAGGCTGGAAGCAGACTGAATAGTGCTGGTTTTCATACAATGGTATGAGTGCCGGGCCGTTGAGAAAGCAATGGCAAACTACTAAATGTAAACTTGCCAAGAAATCACAAATAGTCACACCATGTTGGGGTTGACTGTGATCTCCTGTAAAGAATATGCAACTAACACTATATGTTATTTATAACTTTGTTGATCAATAACAAAGTATGCAAACTGAACATGTGACAATATGTTTTAACAGAGAAGACATATAATACTATACGAGAGAAGGTCGGAGAGTATACGGGACCCAAGGAAACAGTGAAAGGTGCACCACTGAAAGTACAGAGACAGTATGTATTGCTATCTGTTTATTGATTACTAGCCGTAATAGCAATACGTTTCCATTGTTCCTTATCTGTGAGGTAGACGGTACTACTTGTGTTCTGTTAACGCTGAATGTTGGGAGGCGCTCACCAAACCCAACATCCCACATTGCTGCAACGGCTTTGGGTGGAGGAGCACAAATGGGAGGGTACAAGCCTTACCCTAGTGCTGAGGAAATGCAACCTAAAGGTTAAATGTCATGGCTTGGCAGACCAGGCCTTAAGCCGTGGTCGGCAACTGGTCTAAGACAGAAAGTTAGAGCATTGCTTTGCTGATCCGGCAGCTTCTGCAGCTTGTCTTGTTTCAGACGTATTGATGTGATCTTTCCTCTGGAGTAAACTAGGCAAGCAGAGAGAGGGATCATGCTGCAAGGGAAACACATGATCTCTAAATTGAGCCCAGGCTTTGTGCTATGAATGGGTATAATTCAATTTCACAAACTGTTGTTTATCAAGACGGCAAGGTGCCAGTCAGTCATCTGAGAGAACAATAACCCAGTTCACTGGTTTCTCCTGTCAGTGTTTCACTCAGTGAGGCTGTGCTGAACAAGGTTGTCGCTCTACTTCTCAGAACCCAACTAATCCTGGTGGGGACATGTTCCACTGTGTGTTTGTCTCCCAACATATGTCTCATTTCAGTCTCACTTTTATTTGTCCACATAGTGGGATGTGATCACTGTTACAGTCAGCACCAGGCATTGTTTTTATATTTATGAATGCATTTCATACTTTTTTTTTAATTAAACAGTATAACCTCTTCGCCGCAGCACCAGCCATACACTTGTATAATATTTATATATTCTGATTTGTCTTTGATTGTGACCGTGATAAACCTATCTAAAATACTCAAGTAACCACTGATTCACCTACTTCCTCGTCAAAGCATTGGGAGCCACAGTAGTGCAGTGGCTAGCATACTTGCCTGCCAGTCCTGGTGACCAAGGGTCAAATCCAGATAAATAGTAATGTTTAAAATTGACAAGAGCTCCAGAGTGATCCAGACTAAAATGGAATACCAGCAAATGTAATGGAAAGTAAAAACAGCCGGCATGATATCAATCACATCACCCTTTCATTACAGTTGGTCTATAAAACTTTGGTTTAGCACCATATACCGAACAGGGTGTGCAAAAGGGTCTGTTACCTACTTCCTCTTTTATCTTTTTGTTTTACACTAGATTAAAATAAATGCTGACCTAACGTAATTCTTTCATGAAACAAATAAATGTTCTTTCATCATTCTTCACATGCAGTCCCTGGTGACCTTGAAGTCATGGTGAAGCAAGTCCTTGCCCAGCTGAAGAAAATTGCCATCACTGACAGGTCCAGAATTGACGAGATGTTCTTACGCTACAATAATGACCGCACCGGTTGTATTGATAAGGGCAACCTCAGAGACTTGTGTAAAAGGCTTCAGCTGCCGACAGATGATGATCTTCTAGAGGCGGTAAGGATATTTGATAGGGGGTTAAAGACAAGAGGCTTGACTCCATTGCACTGTTTTATCCCATAAGGCTTAGTCTCTTTCCGCAGACTGCTCACAAGCCAAAGGCTACATCCCACAATGTATACACCACTTAAATCCATTCTGTGGTTGAAAAAAAGTGAAAATATGATTTTAGAACATCAAATTAAAACATTCACTTCACTAAAAGTTAGTTTGATGTCCTTTTACAGGACATTGCAATCAATCCCAGCATTTGTTGGCAGTTTGTGATGTATTAGGACATTTTAAGTTCAAGTACTTTACCATTGCCTGTATCCCTGGCAAAGGGGTTAAGGACGCTGTTCATAATCCCATATATCCACAAACGAAACACAGCTGCGCGAGATTCAGCAGCAGATTGCATCGTGTTGATTTCTTACGGAAAAGTATGTGAGCCGGTCGTTCAGAAAGCAGTAGGAAACTACTGAATGTAAAACTTACCAAGACATAAACAGCAGCTGAAAAATGCTGGTGTTGACTGCAATGTCCTGTAAATAGGATATGCAAAAAACAAAAAAAAAATGTTTACCATTCCTCATTTCGAGAGACAAAACCATACACCAATTTAGGTAACAACATTGACAAAGAACAGGGAGATAAAGACATCAAAGTAAGAATTTAAAAGAGACGAGAGGAGCTTTCATTGCATTAGGAAATTTGTGAAGTCAACAAAATTAAACTTCAGCAAGGCCAAATGGATAAAAGTGATCTTTCTTAAACATCCTGTGTGCTGATGCTGAGTCGGACTAAAATGGTGACTTCGCATCCTTGACTTGGGGACATGAATTACATGTACTTTTAAAGTCAATGGTGAACCACTCAGAGAGGTTCGCCTAATGGTGAAGGACACTGTTAATAGGTAAAAGCTAATCCACACGTAAAATTCAGTCCACCACTACAAGAAGTAATGTGTATGAACTATGCTTAAGTTCAAAGTGAGTGAGCGCCAAAAGAAATTAAAAATTAGCGGAAAACTTCAAACGTTACATCGGGACTACTGTATGGATCAGAAACGTGAAGAAACCACTTCAAACGTTACATCGGGACTACTGTATGGATCAGAAACGTGAAGAAACCACTTCAAACGTTACATCGGGACTACTGTATGGATCAGAAACGTGAAGAAACCACTTCAAACGTTACAGTGGAGCTACTGTATGGATCAGAAACATGAAGAAACCACTTCAAACGTTACATCAGGACTACTGTATGGATCAGAAACGTGAAGAAACCACTTCAAACGTTACATCAGGACTACTGTATGGATCAGAAACGTAAAGAAACCACTTCAAACGTTACATCAGGACTACTGTATGGATCAGAAACGTGAAGAAACCACTAAAATAATTACAGTTAAACTAACATTTATTAACCAGTATCACACAATAGATGGACAAAAATAGTATGACAGGATTGCCAATGTGGAGCTGATGGAGAGAACTAGAATCTGGAATCCACACGACAAATGAAATAGAAGAAGAGCTAAAAAGACATGGAGAAGAGAAGCAGAGACAGAAATGAATAATATGGACGGACCTGCATGGGGTAGCCAAGGATAGGACAGCTTAGGTTGTGGTCACTTAATAAAATAAAAGGTTGTGGTCCTATGCCCCAATGCAAACATTTGAACGTTAACTCGCCAAGAAACCACGAACAGCCAAACAATGCTGGGGTTGACTGACGTCCTATAAAGGATATGCAACTAACTTTAACTATACTCCACTGGCGGTTAAAGGGTGAAGAAAGAAGAAGCAGTTTTCCATTGCTTTCTGAATGGCAACACCCACACCATTCTTGAAATCAAAGCAAAGCGGCCTGCTGTCAAATAACCCGAAGCTGACTTCAAACCCGGAATGTCGGGATTGTGAAACTGCCCCTAAGCCACAGCACTTCAGTGAGTCTTTGGGAATCTCCATGGTGAAGTGGTCAAGCCGTCTGCTTTGTGCTTCGAAAGTTGTGGGTTCGATTCCAGCCTATGTCTTTTGGTTCACGAGTGCATTTCGTCACTGGAGCTACGGTGTTCATGCTTTGTGCGGCGCTTTCGGCAGGCCATCCTGCGGAAAGAGGCAGAGCCATATTGGATAAAATCTGGTACAATGAAGTTAATCATCTGACCTTTTATAAATCTTTATAAATTTCAGTACATGCATATAAAGTACAAATTAAATTTGAGAAGTTTCTTTTCTCTATCACATATAAAGTACAAATTAAACTTGAGAAGTTTCTTTTCTCTATCACATATAAAGTACAAATTAAACTTGAGAAGTTTTTTTTTTCTCAGTCACCATTAAATTAAGAAGAGACATCAGCAGAAAACTTTGGTGTGTCCTTCACACATGGTGGCAAACACAGCTTTGGATAATCTATCATTCCATAATTTATGAGATCTATTCTTGTTTCGTTCACGTGAAATATGTTGTCTATATCTGGAGTATTGTCTTTTGTATTTTGTATTTTTTTTTGCTCGCTCGCTTTGAACTCAAGCGTAGTCCATACACACTACTGCTAGTAGTGCTGGACTGAATTTTGCGTGTGGATTAACTTTCCCTATTAACTGTGTCCCTCGCCATCAGGTGAATGCACTCTGACTTCAGAGGTATGTCTTTTGCATGAATACTGTCTTTTTGTTTGCTTGCTTGCATTCGCTGGCTGTGAACTCTAGCGTGAAGTCTTGTATATCGGATGAAGACATCCTGTTGTCCAACATCAGTGTGATGTCATACCGGACTGAGGTTTGCGTGAGTATCCGTTATCCCATGTCTGGCTTATTGGTGTGCAGACTGGTGGTTTCTCGTCATGCAGGTAGATACTCTCCGACTTCGGAAGAATCAGCGATCCTTCTACGTTAGCCAGGACACCGAAAGGACCTGTTGCCCAGGACGCATGACTAGGACGTGTTAGTAGGTCTTGGCCAGTATAAAACCTGGCCCTCGTGCCTTGGTAACACCTCTTCGTCCCACTGTCTTTTTTATTTCACCCAGTAGTCCATAAAGTTTTATCTTCCACTGTTGTTTCTCTAAGCCGGAATGTTTGCCTTGATATTTCATATTCAGGGCAGTCTTGATGTATGTGATCTACTGTCTGCGGTGCCAATCCACCTGTGCACATGTCTAATCTTGAATTTTGTCTATAGATGATTGCATAATTGATTGTGTTATCCTACGGTGCAAAATAATTATATGTGAGACAACCATGTGCTTTAATTCTATCTAAGCGTTACAACTACTGGCTTGTGATAATATAGTTACATGACTAAGCCATCGGAGTTTTTGGTTTTAGAGTTATCTAACACTGATGCTTACCTGTGTGTTACCAGGAACCATAAGGGAAGCAAATAAAAGTAACACTGTAACCTACCATACATGTCATAATAGGCAGCAAAATCCAACCAAACAAGGACTTGGCACGAGCTGGTTGAGGGCCTATGGTCCACTGTAGGATGAAAGGCATCACAAGAGCAGATCCTGTCTCAGTTTCTTCTTGATATTATTTAATTGTGTCTGCTCTTGTTATGCTATTTATTTCAAAGACATTAACTTCACATATTTGATGTACTAGTTTATTATTATTTGTTTTAGTGATTGTTGTATGATTTATGTTTCTATTTTCCCATTGTGAGTTATGTTCTCCTGGCTTGAGGTCCTTGTTAATTGATTAACTAATTCAGTGCCAACCGCCACTTTATTGATAAATAGCCTTACCTCTGGGGCCCCTTCGCCATTTTATTGACAAGATCTTGTCAGTTCGTTGTTTGTTTCATTTATCTTATTTTCCGCAGCTTTTAGTGCCCCATAATTGAAAAATTAAACACATAATAGATATGCCTTCGAAAGACACATGGATTAAGTTTTGTGATAATGGATTTAAGCTGAGTTAGCTTTATTAAAGTTGTTTGTTTTTATTATGCAACGCGCAAAGGTTCTTGGCTCCTCGATTTAAGCCAGATATTTGTGTTAAACACAATCTTAGATTATAGCTAATCTGATTGAATGGAATTTGTGAAAGATTGTAAAACTGATAGCACATGCATTAGAGTGGTTATTCGGTTAAATTATTTAGCATTATGGAAAACAAGCCTAACACTACTAACAGTGACCTGCCTTGTGTTTTCCTTACATTTTCCATTTTGTGTGACAATGATGCGCTTCAAAATATGATGTTTTAATTGTGTTTTATTGGTGTCATGGAGCAGTTCTAGTGATATTCGTGAAGGAAAGTGGTGTATGTATCATTATTCAGTAAATTTCATTGGATTATCATCAGTGATTTAGATGTAGCGCCTTGGTAAGTGGAAATTTCACGCAATTGTCACCCCTGTCTTCATTTTGTATTTTAACATCTGCTAATATTATTATTATATTTCTAACCTATAGTAATAGTAGCAATACCGGCGTGTTCCTTGTGCAATCGTCTTTAATCTTCTTATATATAAAAGGCAATCTCCGTCCGTATGTCCTTTATGCGCTCGCGAACGGCCCATCCGATTGAGATGAAATTTTCTACACGTCTTCCTTTCATTCCAGCGCAGCCAACTGTCATATTTTTTTAGTGTGAAATCGGCTGCTTACCCAATATTATTTAATTTTCCATTTTTCATTATAATTTCTATACAGCGAGGGGACCTAACTCTGTAAAAGTTATTTCAAGGGGCATAACTTTTAATAACTTTTCTGTATAACTTATAGTCATATTGTGGCATCGTTTTCAAAGATTTATAAACTCTTTGTCCATAGTTATGTACCGGCATATGAGTTATAATAAATAATGATACAATCTTTAAGGCATTTTTAAAGTTTTCATAAAAATAATGCACAATGCATAACATTGTAACTCATCTTTTTATGCTTAAGAAGTTACTGTAGTCATGCAGGTGATTAGAAAGAGTTTTCATTAAAAATAATGGATGGTGTGTGGAAGGACATTCTTTTAAGTTACTTTTTTTGTTGTATGAATTTAATGAGACGCTACCCGCCAGGAGCTGGGCAAAGCCACGCCGGGTCAGATAGATAGACAGACCCACCTTTTCGCTGCAGTTGTCTACAGGCATATGCGTTAAAATCCTCCTCCTCCTCTCCCCTCCTCCTCCTACCCTCTTCCCCTCCCCTCCTCCCTCTCCCTCCTCCTCCTCCCTCTTTCTCCTCCTCCTCCTCCTCCTCCTCCTCCCTCTTCCTCCTACCTCCTCACCCTCCTCCCTCCTCCTAATCACTCCTCTTCCTTCCTCCTCCCTTCTCCTCCTCTCTCCTCCCACCTTCTAATTCTACGTCCTCCCCCTCATCCCTCCTCCTCCTTCCTCCCCTTCTCCTCCCTCCTCCCCCTCCTCCCTCTCCTCCTCCATCCTCCTCATCCCTCCTCCTCCCTTCTCCTCCCTCCTCATCCTCTCTCCTCCTCCTCCCTCTACCTCCTCCCTCCTCCTCCCTCCTCCTCCTCCCTCTTCCTCCCTCCTCCTCCTCCCTCCTCCTCCTTCTCCCTCTTCCTCCTCCCTCCTCCTCCCTCCTCCTAATCACTCCTCTTCCTTCCTCCTCCCTTCTCCTCCTCTCTCCTCCTACTCCCTCCTCCTCCCTCCTCCTCCTACGTCCTCCCCCTCATCCCTCCTCCTCCCCCTCCTCCTCTCTCCTCCTCCCTCCTCCTCCTCCCTCTTCCTCCTCCTCCCTCCTCATCCTTCCCCTCCTTCTCCTCCCTCTTCCTCCTCCCTCCGCCTCCCTCCACCTCCTCCCTCCTCCTTCCTCCTCCTCCTCCCCCTGTGTTCTTCTCCTCCCTCCTTCTCCCTCCTTCTCCTTCCTCCTCCTCCTCCTCCCCCTCCCTCTTTCCTCCTACCCTCCTCCTCCTCCTCGCTCCTCCTCCTGCCTCCTCATCCTTCCTCCTCTCTCCTCCTCCTAATCCCTCCTCCTCCCTCCTATTCCTCCCTACTCCTCTCTCCTCCCTCCTCCTCCCTTCTCCTACCTCCTCCTCCTCTATCCTCCTAATCCCTCCTCCTCCCTCCTATTCCTCCCTACTCCTCCTCCTCCCTCCTCTTCCCTCCTCCTCTCTCCGCCTATCTCTTCCTCCCTCCTACTCCTCCCTCCTCCACCTCCCTCTTCCTCCTCCCAGCTCCTACTCCTCCTTTTCCTTCTTCTGCTGATGCTGCTGCCGCCGCTCCATTTACCCAAGTTAATTGTTGGGGAAGATGTAAAGATCTTTCAAGTGCTCTTTCTAATGCTTTTTGTAAGTTGGTCTTCATTTATCTTAGGTTGTTCTAACTGCAACCAATAAATGATTAGACAGACAGGCAGACAGACAGACAGAGAGAGAGGGACGGACAGACAGACAGACAGACAGACAGACAGACAGACAGACAGACAGACAGTCGGGAACGGGAACTTATATGACTACTTATATGAATTAAATGAGATGCTCGCCATCAGGGGCTGGGCGAAGCCAGGCCGGATCAGACAGACATATAGACAGACAGACAGACAGATAGATAGATAGTCGGGAACGGGAATGGGAGCTTATATGACTACTTATATGAATTAAATGAGATGCTCCACACCAGGAGTTGGGCGATGCCGGGCCGGGTCAGACAGACAGACAGACAGACAGACAGACAGACAGACAGTCGGTAACGGGAACGAGAACTTATATGACTACTTATATGAATTAAATGAGATGCTCCCCACCAGGGACTGGGCGAAGCCGGGCCGGGTCAGCTAGTTTGATATATAATACAATATATCTGCTACCATTTTAACAATTTTTAGACCATTATTGTGACACACCCTTACTTCCCATTTTCCGCCACCAATTTCTGCTTGTGCCAAACCCACTTTTAGTTTAACATTGAATTAGTTAAATGCCATGGGATGATTAATCATCTTAAGCGACTTCCCAAATCTGCCATGGCCTTATATACATCTGTTTTCCCTAAGCAACCCCCTTTATTTGATATATAATATGTCTGCCACCATATTAACAACGTATATGTCATAACTGTGACACACCTCTACTTTCAGTTTCCCACCATCCATTTTTGTTTGGTCCAAACCTATGTTTTGTTTAGCACTGAACCCATTAAATATGTACAAGTGTTTGTTTCTTCACAAGATCTACACAAACCTTGATGTTTCATTATATATTCACATTTACTTGATGTTTCATTATATATCCACATTTACTTGTTGTTTCATTATATATTCACATTTACTTGATGTTTCATTATATATTCACATTTACTTGTTGTTTCATTATATATTCACATTTACTTGATGTTTCATTATATATTCACATTTACTTGTTGTTTCATTATATATTCACATTTACTTGTTGTTTCATTATATATTCACATTTACTTAATGTTTCATTATATATTCACATTTACTTAATGTTTCATTATATATTCACATTTACTTGATGTTTCATTATATATTCACATTTACTTGTTGTTTCATTATATATTCACATTTACTTGATGTTTCATTATATATTCACATTTACTTGATGTTTCATTATATATTCACATTTACTTAATGTTTCATTATATATCCACATTTACTTGTTGTTTCATTATATATTCACATTTACTTGATGTTTCATTATATATTCACATTTACTTGTTGTTTCATTATATATTCACATTTACTTGTTGTTTCATTATATATTCACATTTACTTGTTGTTTCATTATATATTCACATTTACTTGTTGTTTCATTATATATTCACATTTACTTGATGTTTCATTATATATTCACATTTACTTGTTGTTTCATTATATTTTCACATTTACTTGATGTTTCATTATATATTCACATTTACTTGATGTTTCATTATATATTCACATTTACTTGATGTTTCATTATATATTCACATTTACTTGTTTCATTATATATTCACATTTACTTGTTGTTTCATTATATATTCACATTTACTTGATGTTTCATTGTATATTCACATTTACTTGTTGTTTCATTATATATTCACATTTACTTGTTGTTTCATTATATATTCACATTTATTTGATGTTTCATTATATATTCACATTTACTTGATGTTTCATTATATATTCACATTTACTTGTTGTTTCATTATATATTCACATTTACTTGTTGTTTCATTATATATTCACATTTACTTGTTGTTTCATTATATATTCACATTTACTTGATTCTGTGGCTAAGGGCTTGCGAACGCGGTTTGTAAGTCCGAATACCCGGGTTCGAAACACGGCGATGCCGGTTTTTTCGAAAAAGGTATAGGGGCCGGTCGTTCAGAAAGCAATGGCAAACTACTGAACGTAACACTTGCCTAGTACATCAACAGCAGCTGAAAATGCTGGTGTTGACTGCAACGTCCCATAAGGGATACGCAACACAATTTTTTTTTCATTATATATTCACATTTACTTGTTGTTTCATTATATATTCACATTTACTTGATGTTTCATTATATATTCACATTTACTTGATGTTTCATTATATATTCACATTTACTTGTTATTTCATTATATATTCACATTTACTTGATGTTTCATTATATATTCACATTTACTTGATATTTCATTATATATTCACATTTACTTGATGTTTCATTATATATTCACATTTACTTGTTTCATTATATATTCACATTTACTTGTTGTTTCATTATATATTCACATTTACTTGATGTTTCATTGTATATTCACATTTACTTGTTGTTTCATTATATATTCACATTTACTTGTTGTTTCATTATATATTCACATTTACTTGTTGTTTCATTATATATTCACATTTACTTGATGTTTCATTATATATTCACATTTACTTGATGTTTCATTATATATTCACATTTACTTGATGTTTCATTATATATTCACATTTACTTGATGTTTCATTATATATTCACATTTACTTGATGTTTCATTATATATTCACATTTACTTGTTGTTTCATTATATATTCACATTTACTTGTTGTTTCATTATATATTCACATTTACTTCATGTTTCATTATATATTCACATTTACTTGATGTTTCATTATATATTCACATTTACTTGATGTTTCATTATATATTCACATTTACTTAATGTTTCATTATATATCCACATTTACTTGATGTTTCATTATATATTCACATTTACTTGATGTTTAATTATATATTCACATTTACTTAATGTTTCATTATATATCCACATTTACTTGATGTTTCATTATATATTCACATTTACTTGATGTTTCATTATATATTCACATTTACTTGTTGTTCATTATATATTCACATTTACTTAATGTTTCATTATATATCCACATTTACTTGATGTTTCATTATATATTCACATTTACTTGATGTTTCATTATATATTCACATTTACTTAATGTTTCATTATATATCCACATTTACTTGATGTTTCATTATATATCCACATTTACTTGTTTGTTCAACACAGCCGTCTCTGTGGCAATGGGGTTATGAATTCAATTCCCCCCCCCCCCTTTCCATACCGCGTTCGAAACACACCTGTGGGTGATTTTGAAGCAAAACGCCTTGCATTGGTTTCCATACAATGGTATGGTCATTCAGAAAGCAATGGCAAACTACTGAACATAAAATTTGCCCAGGAACCATGCGCAGCCAAATAATGCTTGAGTTGACTCCCATATCCTGTAAAGGATATCCATCTAACTAACTTGTTTAACACCTGAAGCTTCATTATATATTAACATGTGTTTCTTATTTATTCAACAGCTGATCTCCCAGATAACCGGAAAACCCGCAGGGAACATCAGTTTAGAAGATTTCCGAGCATTTGTGGAAGGCAAATGAAACTGGCTATCACATGAAACATGTTTCATCATTGACTAGTAATTAAAATATAAGATGTATTATTTTTCATTTGTGTAATACTTGAAATAAATGTACAAAAGGGTGTTCAAGAAGACAGTTATGCACATTATTTAACTCTGTCTATCCCAAACAATGCACCAGGTGTGGTCAGTTATTGCCTGAGTGGACCAAGCAACACATGCTGTGCTATTAAATCTATTACATTTGTTCTAAGAGCACTTAATTAACATCTGGATAGATATTATAACATGCAACAAAGTGCAGGTTGAATCTATGCAAGGAATACACTCATGCTGTTTTCATTGTGTCTATGAAAGCAACACATGCTGTGTTATTCCATTTTTTAGCAAAGGCAAATGGATACTTTAAAAAGAGGGAGTTTGGCATGTGCTACTATTATGTCTAGCATATACATCAGGATTCTCATGTTTTGTGGATGATTCAAAGGTATTTGACTGTGTACAACATCAGAAACTTTGGGAAATCATGAGGAATATGGGCTTTCCATCACATGTAGTACAGCTCATAAAAATGCTATATGTAGACCAACAAGGAGCAGTTAGAATAGATGGCGAGACATCAGATTGGTTTGACATCAAGCAAGGAGTCCGTCAGGGCTATGTGCTGTGAATCTATTTGTTTAACCCTACGCTGAAAATATAATGAGATATGTCAGAGATGATATAACCAGGGAGCAATGTGATGCCCTAAATATCGGTGGTCATGAAATACCAGAGATTCGATATGCTGATGATACAGTATTGCTATCCACATCACAGAATGTTTTTTGTTTTTTTTTTCAGCGTTTCCATCCTGTTTCAGGATATTGTGGTCAACACCAGCATCTTTCAGCTGTATGTTGATTCCTAGGCTAGATTACGCTCATCAGCACGCCATGACTTTCTGAGCGACCGGCTGCATACTCTCATAAGTCACTAGTGTGACTCGAACCACTTCTAATTCTCATCCGCTCACGTTGACTACGAGAGTATTCGGGATTAACGGAGAAAGCTGCTAACCCCTCGGCCAGGCAGCCAGCACAGAATGGTATAAAAAACTTAAAAACCTCAACCCAACGAAATAGTGAAAATCACAACTTATATCTTAACATAGCAAAAACAAAAATAATGCATACAGATAAAACTACTCATTGGCACCTTTCCGTCTTGACAGACGATAGTTTGGTACAATGTGCTTCAAAAAGGCTTAATAACTATGCCCCATGGCGGTGGCGAGTGTGGCTGATAAGGCCAATTTGTGCTACAAATGTTTGTCCACTTCAGTATTTGTGATTTTGTCTTGCCACTTAATACCAAGTATTCTTCGCAGACACCGCATATGAAAGCTGTTTAAACGTTTCTCTTGGTGTGAGTAAGTTGTCCAAGTTTCACTGCCATAAAGAAGAGTACTAAGGACACAGGCTTGGTAGACGAGGACTTTTGTTTTGGCAGTAAGCTTCCTGTTCTCCCAGACTCTTTTTGCTAACATCTTCATTGTTGTTGCTGCCTTACCAATCCTGATGTTGATTTCCTGATCTAGGGATAATTTACTATTTACCTCTGATCCTAGATATGTAAAATGGTCTACTATCTCCAGTTCTGCGTCATCAATAAAGATTGATGGTACTCAATGTGCACCTTGTGACATAATCTGTGTCTTCTTTTTGTTAATTGTTAAACCAAATTCAGAACAAGCATTGGAGAATGCAGATAGTAGATGTTGTAATTCTTCCTCAGAGTGGGTCATAATTGCAGCATCATCCGCAAAAAGCAACTCTCTGTTTAGTAACCTCCTAATTTTGGTCTTTGCCTTCAATCTCTGAGCATTATAGAGTCCCCCATCTGAGCGTGAGTGAATGTATATACCGACATCCTGATCACGAAAGGAATATTTCAGTAGAAGTGAAAAATATATCCCAAAGAGGGTGGGGGGCTAGTACACAACCTTGCTTAACTCCTATCCCTTGACCTGTCTGACATGTGAGAACCTACCAGTAGCTGCACTGACTTCAGCATAGCTTTAGGGGGGCCATTGGAACACTCAAACTCCTCTTCCTTGGCAAGGTGGATGTCTTTGTATGACATGGGGATAATATTAACACAAGACACCAGCTTGTTCCGCCAATCTTCAATGTGTTTGTGTAGTTATGTTTATTATGAAAATGGTAGTTCAGATAGAACCTATACTTTTGTATGGACGTTAAGCGTGGACAATGAGCAGTCAAGCTGACAAACATCTGGTGGCTGTGGAACTCTGGTTTCTGAGGAAAATGCAAAGAATACCATGGACAGACAGAAAAACTAATGAACAAGTCCTTCAAGAAACAAATGAAGATCGTAAACTGATTAGAGTCATTAGGCGTAGACAGTCAAAATTTTTTGGGGCATGTTATGAGAAGAAATGACTTGGAGAACTTGGTGACAACTGGCAAGATTGAAAGGAAGATACCAAGGGGAAGACTGAGAAGTAAATACCTGGATGGCATGGCCACATGGCTTGGTCGAGACAGGAACACGGAGCTGATCCATGACTCTGGTGATCGAGTGAGATGGCAAAACATGTCCACCCACCCTTATCGGCATGGCACATGATGGATGTATGGAGTTCAGATCTGTAGCCTTTTGAAAGATGGACCATATTTTTTTGGGGTTGCGTATCCCTTATGGGATGTTGCAGTCAACACCAGCATTTTTCAGCTGCTGTTGATGTACTAGGCAAGTGTTACATTCGGTAGTTTGCCATTGCTGTCTGAACGACCGGCTCCCATACGCCACACGGTCTGCTGCACAAATCGGTCGCAGTTGAGCTTCGAACGCCTGGTACCCGGCTCACGAACTGCGTTCGCAAGCCCTTAGCTGTCAAAAGCAGTGAGAAACAGAGTTAAAGTGCTATATTAAAATCATACAGTGAAAACTGGCAAACGTGATGAGAAAAGAATGAGGGGAAGACAAAGAGATAAATACCTGGATGGTCCAATCGGAGCAAGAACATGATCACCCACACTTAGAATGTTGCATAACAACAATAAGTTCATACGATGATGATAAGTTCAGAATGCTCTTAACCATATGAAATATCCAACTCTGTTAGGTCCAGACAATATCACAAGTGAAATGATCAGTTTTAGAAGAACTCATTTATACGCTTTAGGACATATTAGGTATATTGTCGTCATTTGGAAGGCTTGAATCCTGGTTGGTAACTATAGCTTTTAAATTATTTTTTGGTTCGTTGCGTCCTCTAATCTCTAACTACTTCTTCTCCTTCTGTGAGCGCCAAACAATATGTGTCTTAATGGCCTCAAAGGTTCCCCAATTAAATTCCTAGATATATTGTGCTAGCCCCGTAAGGACAATTGACGCTCAATGGGTGACGTGGTCAATGCCACGCTGGTTGCCTTTACTTCCTTGAACATTTCCTGGCTCCCACTTCAGGCTTCGTTGGTCTGCAAACCCAGGTCAATCATTCCAATGTCATTATTAACATTTGATGTATTATTCTCCCATTCCAATGTCATTATTAACATTTGATGTATTATTCTCCCATTCCAATGTCATTATTAACATTTGATGTATTATTCTCCCATTCCAATGTCATTATTAACATTTGATGTTATTATTCTCCCATCTGTTTCTGTTATTTATGCTGCAGTATTTTATTTCATGGTTATTACTATTATCAAGAATTAGTATTATTATATGCAATAAGTCCCTGTTATTGCAAGTTATATACAGAATTCTTACATGTTACATCATCATAATGTGTCCTATCGAATGGCGTAGGTGTTCACGTAGCTCCTGCCTTAGGACGTTCATGGATCACCAAAAATCTAGGTTTTCATCCTAAATCAAGTCTGTTGATATTCCACCATGCAACTGTTTTACGCAATGCAGCACCAATTTACCTTTGTGGTCGTTCTTTCATTTCTCCCAATATTATCCAGTGTTTCCGTCTCCTCTCGTATTTTACAATGAACCAGTCTTCTGGCTGTGAATGCTGGATAATTGGTAAACAAGCAAGAAACCTCCTTGAAGACCTAGAAATGTGGTTTTACAGAAGAATGCTGAAAATACCTGGTGCAGCCAAACAGTAATCAGAATGTTTTTCATTATCTTTCTGTTTCTTACAGTATGTTTCAGCTTTTCTCTTCTCACATTGTGATCACAACATGTTGAATGATCCTTTCTAATCTTTGTGATAAGTTGTCTTTTTAAAAACAAATACTAATACCACTAGAAAGCAATACAAGTGTTTTTATATACAAGATTTATTGTACTTGTTTTTCCTTGGCTTCATGTCAGTGTTTTTTGTTGTTGCTCACTCGCTTTGAAGTCAAATGTAGTCCATACACAGTACTTCTAGTGCACTAAACTAAATTTTGTATGTGGGTTAGCTTACCCTATTACATTACCAGTGTCCCTTGTCAACCCACTCCTACTTCAGAGGTACTTATAATTTACGTTCTCAAGTCCAGGATGATAGGTCAATATTTTAGTCCAGTATTTGGTGTAGGAGTTGATACTCTTACCTCGGCATCGGCACAACAGATGTTCAAGAACGCGTATTCTTATCCATTCAGCCATGCCAAATGTCTGGGATGAGGCTAGTTGGATATCTTGCATCAAGATTATCGCCTGCTTGCTGTGGACAATCATGGTTAACTACTTCGCAAGACTACCACACCAGTTTCAGATATCTGTGCTCTTTTTCCAATTATGCATCCTATGACTGAAGGGACTTTAGAGGCGTTTCCAACTCTGATGAGGCTTGTGGTGGAAAAGAAATCTGACTTGTTACAGTACAAAGTAAAAGTTGAAAGTTTTCTGGATATCTTTTAGTCGAGATTTAAAGAGTTCATAATAGAGGAGGATAATGTTGCCCTTTTCATAAATCCGTTCGTATTTCCTAATGCCAAGCTCTGTCAATTACAGCAAAACCTTCAGCGTGGAGTAATTGATTTGAAATGAAATGCAATTCTACACTGAGATGTAAATTTCTGGAGCTGCCTGCTTCACCTTCAGCTGATCATATGATTTCATTCTGGTGACTATTGCCCGTCGAACAATTTGAACATTTGCGTTCATTCGCCCACAGATACATTTGTCGTTTTGGCTCGACTTACAGATGCGAGCAGTCTTTTTCCGCAATGATCGTTATAAAAAACGAGCAACATTCCAGTCTCACCGACAGTAACTTAGCTGCGCTTATGACTTTGAGCACGACAGATTTGTGCCTAGACATTGATAAATTGGCATCTGAACTTAAGTAACTGGTTATAAAGAATAGTTACAATTGTAAATTAATTCATTAATAGTGATTTTCGAAACTGATTTACAATGAACGTTTGATTTTAAACCAAACAAGCAGTGTAGTACTGACGTTGATCGCCTTTAAAGTTTTAGAATTGTGTTGATGAAAATTAAGAAAGGTAAGAATGGTATTGCATGACTTTTATATTTTATAACCTTGTGGCCCGCTTAACTACCGAAAATAGTAGATATGACCCTCTGGTTGACAAGCTTGGGAACCACTACTGTAGATGGTGCTGCCAAACACAACGTGTCTGATCTCTTTATGTATGTTTGTGACAGTCTGACGTGGGGATGGGGGGGGGGGGGGGGGGTGTCTAGGACTGTGCTCAGGTATAGTATGTTTTTAATTATGTGTGCATTGACATTAGTGCTTCTACCGGATATGGTGTTTGTTTTGTATTTGTATCACTGTAGCTTGTCTGTTATTGTCATCTCTAGATTCCGCCATGTATTTCTGTGTGTCTGACTTGGTTGACATGGGAAAACTATTCCGTACAATTTTATAAGATTGTTTTGATGTAAAGTCAAATTAAAAACCTGCCTTATTTTACCATCTGTCTAAAGCCCATTTAGATTTTTGAACGTTTAATATAGCCTCTGCCGAATGTTTCACCACAGACAAACCCTACAGCTCTCATGTCTTAAAATGGGCTTGATCAGGATGCAAACATCACAACATCAGTGCCTTAGTTAACATGTGTCTCCGTGTTAACCTCGCATTACTAGCCACTCGGCCATCAAGGTTCCTAACTCATACATCATGTCTTAGAATTCGTCTAGGTTTGCGAAAGCCCCTGTTTAGCTGTTCATAGCAGCAATTCATAGTAGCAGAAGTGAATCAGCCATCGTTTCTAGTTAATGTTATGAGAACCTTCGAAATGAACATAGCGGAAAATATATAATAATATAAGGGAAATAATAACTAAATTACGTAAATATTTTACAATTGGGGGAGACAATTGTGCTATCAAAGGGAATTAACACTACTGATTCTTCTTCTTCTTCTTCAGCGTTCTGAGCCACTGATTCTTACTTTTTAAAATTAACGGTGATATTTGCAAAATAGACAAATAAATTATACAAAGTTTTTGAGAATATATTTTGATTTATTTGGTTGTTTCGGGATTTAAGATTTAAATATTGAGCACAACCCACTACTGGCAGCGCTGATCGTAATCTGGTATGAGCCTATGAAGACGTGGATAGGCCTTAGGTTCACATTCCTCCTTTACCCTCCTTACAACTTTCTCTAGAGCCAGATTGAAGAGTTGCGGCGATAGTGCATCACCCTGTTTCAAGCCAGATGTTATTTGGAAAGGGTCTTCTTCTTCTTCTTCTTCGTTCATCCGGAGTTTTTTTTTCGGATGTGATTGCGTTGTGCCTGTTTACAGCAGAGCTGCGTTCTTGCGCCGTTAGGCCGACACATCCGACTTCTGCGGGCATTTGTTGACCGGGTTAACCTTCCCGGGGGAAAGGGTCTGATTTCCTGCCTTTATATGTTACTATATTATAAGTATCTTCCATGCATAGTCTGGTCATGTTGATTAACTTCCTTGGTATTCCAAATTCCCGCATAGCATTCCATAGACTATTCCTATGGACACTATCATAAGCCTCTTTTAAAATCCACAAAAATGTTATGGAGATCTCTTTTATATTCCCAATTTTTCTCGGCTATTTGTCGTAAGATAAATATCTGATCTATTGTTGATCTGTTTTGTCTAAAACCCGCCTGGTAGTCACCTAATATGTATTTTGAATATGGTTTTAGTCTATATAGTAATGCTGCGGATAGTATCTTATAGCTTATGGACAGTAGTGATATTCCTCTATAATTTTCACACTGGAACTTGTCTCCTTTCTTAAAGATAGGTATCAATAATGACTCTTTCCAGTCATGGGGTAATTCTTCAGTCCTCCAGATTTGGTTCCTCCAGGAGCTTCACAATTTAGTAATTCAACAAAATATTCTTTTCATGTGTTGCAAATTTCCTCATTGGTATTTATCATATTCCCATTTTTGTCTTTTAAACCATATGTGTTGTGTTGGTGCCCTCGTTTCATTGACACTTTCCTCCAATGGGTTTTGTAGAATTTCAAGTTTACATTTTATTTCATCTGCAAATTTCTCTTTAACTGTAATTTCTTGTAGTTTTTCTCTGTTATATGTTGGGTGTAACCTTTGTAGTTTAGCATAGAAAGCTCTCTTTGATTTGATTTGATTTGATATGATTTGATTTGATTTGATTTGACTTCAGTTCTTTAAAAAAAAATTCTGGATTAGTTTTTCTAGTGATTAGTTTCCATATCTTTGATTATATTACTCATATATTTTCGCTTCTGCTGTCAAACTATTTTTGTAGCCTCTTTACATTCATTTCTATATTGCTCTTCCTTTTGGATGTTGTTGGTGTCATTTAGCCATAGCTGTCTGGCATTCTTTTTCCTAATGACTGCTTCTTCACATTTTGGATTGAACCATCTGTTTTTTCTATGCGTGGTTAACACACCGAGACATTCTTCTGCGGTAGGTTGAATTGTATTCTTGATGTTCAACCAAGTTTGGTCAACGCTTTCCTCCAACGAGTTTTGTAGAATTTCAAGTTTACATTTTATTTCATCTGCAAATTTCTCTTTGACTGTAATTTCTTGTAGTTTTTCTCTGTTATATGTTGGGTGTAACCTTTGTAGTTTAGCATAGAAAGCTCTCTTAAGTTTTATTTTAAATTTTGCCCCAACGAGGAAGTGGTCACTGTGGCACTCAGCTCCTCTATAGCTTCTAACTTGTATGTTTGATGCATTTTTGGTGTTAATTAAAATGTGATCTATTTGATTATAGGTTCTCTTGTCACATGATTTCCAAGTTTGTTTATGTATATCCTTTCTTTGCAGTCTGGCACTGCTGATCTGCAGTCCTTTGGCTTCTGCTAGGTTGATGACTCTCCATCCATTATCATTTGAAGTTGTATGTAGGCTTTCCATACCGGCAACTTTTTTATGAGTTTGCTTTCTACCTATTTTTGCGTTGAAGTCTCCCAGCACAATCAGGATGTCCTGTTTGGGGGTTTCTTCTATGACATCTTCCAGATTATTATAAGGTACCCTCTCCTGGCACCCTTATTTCTTGAATTGCTGTTATATCTATTTTATACTCAACCAGCTTCCGGGTTAATTCTTCGGCCGCTCCAGCTCGATATAGTGTCCGTACATTCCATGTTCCAAATCTCAAAAGTCCTTTAACGTTCCAAGGTTGATGTCCAAATAAGTCAGTCCGAATTCGAGGCTCATGTATCTGTTTCGTAACAAAATGTTTTTTTTTTTTTTTACAAAGGATGGGATGTTAACCCCACGCTTCAACCCCCAACCTGGATGACCAGGGTGTTTCTCTTTGTCTGTTCTCTACCCTTTGACCTGTCCGGCTTGGGATGCCCTGCTGGTAGCTACGCTACCACCGGCATAGCTCTCGGGGTCATTGAGAAACTCAAGCTCCCCCACCACGACAAGGTGGAAACACCATCGGGGGAGGTATGAAATAAACGTTTGGAAAAAAAACACACACATTATTTTTGTCCATTTACATTCCAAGAATGTCATACAGCAAAACTGGTTCTATACAACATTTCAGCACTCTCTTTCTTACATTCAGTGATAGTGACTTATTGCATAAGATACTCTTCATTTTCTTAAATGCGGCTTTTGCTTGTCCTATTCTGCTCCTAATCTCTGTTGTACGTCTTCCATCTGATTTCATAAATGCCCCTAGGTATTTAAAATAATCCACTTGGTTAAGCATTGTCCCTTCTATTTCTAAGTCACATTCTGGTATCACCATTTTTTGTTGATACATGGGCATTGTTTCTGTTTTCTTGATATTCATGGAGAGGCCGTTCTTTGCACTCTCTGTTATCACGTCTAACAATTGTTGTAGGTCTGTTGAATTATCCGCCACTAATACTGTGTCAACTGCATAGCGTATATTATTTATATTATAACCTCCGATTTGTATTCTTGGCGTCTCTTTGATCTCTCTCATTATTACTTCGCTATATGGGGAGAAGAGATCCGGTGACAAGACACACCCCTGTTGTACTCCTAGCTTTATTTCCAATTTTAATTTCTGCTACTTGGTTCCAGTAAATATTCTTTATTAATATTATTCTTACATCTTTCCCATCAATGTTGATATTTCCAACGTATAATCACACAATTTATACAAATGCGCATGCATTTCCCTATTTGCTTAGAGCATATTTAAAAGATCACACTAATATGATTGTAATGCCTTGATTGATCACTACACTTAATAATTATATTCAAGCATTCTGCGGAATTACAGGATATCTAAAAGAAAAACATGTAAATAAACAATGACAAGGGGATATAGACAACTAATATTGTTACAAGGGAGATAACTAGACGTTTAGAACATATAAATTATATACTAGCGTTAATATTTATACATAAGATCAAACTTCTCTGCTTTATGCTTATAAATAAAAGAATCAATACACAAGTAAAATTTGTTAACGCTGAATACAATACATTTAGACTTCTTATAGAAGATGTTCTTATTATTTTTATACTTACATTTTATAATCTACTATTTAGTCGTTTATTCATGTTTTAAATGTTATTTGTGTTTTCAATTTACCAACTTTTCTTTTCAAGTAGTCATTCTCCCTATATGGGGGAAAACATTTTTTTACTGGCCTTATAAGGCCACAAACAGGAAACATAAGTGATTCTGCAATATTGTTGACACAAAAGTGCGAATGATCCTGAGTGTGAATGGTTTCATATGTATGAGAACGAATGATTACTTAACCACCATCGTCAACAGGTAATATTATGTAGTTTCACCATGCAAAGAATATAATGTCACACCTGTATGAATGTATTTGCTGTATTTGCTAATGTAAAAAAGACACTATTTATGTACATAATAAACTTTTTACAAAATAAACAAAAAATTCGCCTTTTATTAAAGATTTCCGTGGAGAGTCTAAAGACTACTTTAAAGACCCTACGGATATGCTTGCAGCTCTACAAATTGATGGGGAAAACATTAGACTTATAAAAAAAAAACATATATTGGAAACAACAAGCTGCACAAGGATTGATAATGAAGTGAGACAATATCAACCTATTAAGAGAGGTGTTAGGCAGGGATGTGTAATGTCTCCAGATCGTTTTCCCTATACAGTGAAAATATTTTCAGAAATGTAGAAGATATAAATGGAATCAGCATTGGAGGATGAAACATCAATAACATTAGATATGCAGATGATACAGTATTGATTGCAGACAATGCACAGACAATACAACAATTAGTAGACGCAGTTGTTGTACACAGTGAGCAGCTGGAGAATTAAATTGTAAGAAGACACAGGTTATGGTCGTCACTAGGAAGAACGAAGTACCACAATGTAATATACAAGGTAAATGGGAATATTCTTCAACAAGTGAATCGGTACAATTATCTCGGAACAGTCGTAACATCTGATGGGAGTTGCCTTGAAAAGATTAGAACAAGAATCGCCATTGCGAAAGTAGCCTTTAGCAAGATGAACAACATTCTGACCAATAAAAAGTTATCAATGGAAACGAGAAAAAGAGTGTTGATGTGCTACATAGAACCTGTTCTTTTGTATGGATGTGAAATTTGGACAATTTGCAGTCAAGCTGAAAAACATCTGATGGCTGCAGAAATGTGGTTTCTGAGGAAAATGCAAAGAATACCATGGACTGATAGAAAAACCAATGACCAAGTACTACAGGAGACAAATGAAAATCGTAAACTGATTAGAGAAATTAGACGTAGACAGTCAAAATTTTTTGGACATGTTATGAGAAGAAATGGATTGGAGAACTTAGTGACAACTGGCAAGATCGAGGCGAACAGACAAAGAGAAAGACCGAGAGGAAAATATATGGATGGCTTGGTCACATGGCATGGACAAGACAGGAACACTGAGCTGATCCACGACTCTGGTGATAGAGTGAAATGGCGAGTCATGACCGCCCACGTTTTCCGGCATGGCACATGATTGATTGATTGACACCGTATTGTATATTGGAATAAATGTTACGAATTGTTTAAAATGTAAGTACTATCATCATTGGCTATGCCGGCGAACGTGGGGTGTCGGCTTCACTATCTTGTATGTAAGTAAATTATTACCAGCCTTTTTCACGAGTTTGTAAGAAATTGAATTTCACACGTCATCCAAAACCTTACATATGACAATGCTCCGTAGCATACAATGGAAATTTACAAATAAACGGCAACATCTTGAACATACACTATTCACACTAAAAACACCATTCTGTTTACGAAGAAGAAAAGAGAGAGAAAATTGTCGGAAAACTAAAGGGAGAGAATCTAATTCATGTAGCATTGCATTCTGTTATGTTATCCCAAGGGAAATAACTCGCAATAGAGCACCAGAAACGTTTCTTTGTCTCTACCGACAAGAGAAATGTAACATGTGGATAAACCGCTCATAAGTTTTGTTTAACTTGTAGCAAGGCATACATAGGCATCTGGTGTTTGCAACAGATTTAATCTGTTGAATAATAAACTGTGCGCAGTCATTGCGCAAACACTTAGCGAATCTTACTGCATCTAAAGGTTAAGTCAGATTTTCACATGTGAGAATCATACTTACCTGGCACGGGAGCTACCATGATCAATAAGGTGGTGCTCCCAGGTTGAGGCCCTTCCATTGCACTTCGGTTGGGTTGACGCCTGCGATCACCCCAAATGTGGGTGACTCGAGTGCGTAATTTTTTCGTAAGGGGGACTGCGTTCGCGCTATCCCCTCAACATGAAAGGAAAACAAAGATGAATTTTAGGGTTTCGATTATGTCATACACGCAGATTTTATTTCACACGTGTCCAGTCCGCAAGGAAACTTGAAGTCATGGTCTATGTTTCCACTTCATCATGTAGCTTTCAACGTAACATTCAACATGCCTCAAAGGAAAAAGATCGCGTTCGAAACTGATTTTTTGCAGGTGTCTTATGGTGTCCTAGATGTTTTTGCACTGGTATTGTAAATAATGAGAGGATTTACGATGGTTAGAGGTTTTCAGATTTTTACGTCCTGTCAACCTTAGTTATATGTGATTTTACGTTCAGTAATTTGTTATTGTTATCTGAAAGGCTGATATTGTATGTTTGATACTGTAGATGGTGCTGCCAAACACAAAGTGTCTGATCTCTTTATTTATGTTTGTGACAGTCTGACGTGGGGATGCACAGATATAGTATTTTTTATTTTTTTTTTTTTTATTTTTTTTTTTTTGGGGGGGGGGGGGGTGGGGGGATTATGTGTGCATTGACAATAGTGCTTCTACCGGATATGGTGTTTGTTTTGTATGTGTATCACTGTAGCAAATCTGTTATTGTCATCTCTAGATTCCGCCATGTATTTTTGTGTGTCTGATTTGGTTAACATGTGAAAACTATTCCGTACAATTTTATAAGATTGTTTTATGTAAAGTCAAATTAAAAACCCGCCTTATTTTACCATCTGTCTAAAGCCCATTTAGATTTTTGAACGTTTAATATAGCCCCTGCCGAATGTTTCACCACAGACAAACTCTACAGCTCTCATATGAGCTTAATCAGGATGCAAACATCACAACATCAGTGCCCATGGCTTAGTTAACATGTGTCTCCGTGTTAACCTCGCATTACTAGCCACTCGGCCATCAAGGTTCTTCATACATCATATCTTACAATGTCTCTTGGTTCGCAAAAGGCCCTGTTTAGCTGTTCATGGCAACAATTCATAGTAGAGGAAGTGTTACGAAAACCTTCGAAATTAACATAATGGCAGATGTGTAATAATATAAGGGAAATAATCACTAAATTACCTAAATATTTAACAGTATAGGGGAGACTATTGTGCTATCAAAGGGTAATAACACTATTGATTCTTACTTTTAATAATTAAAGGTGATCTTTGAAAAATAGACACAGAATTTTCCAAAACTTTTGAGAATATATTTTGGAAAAATTACTGCACATTTAAATATCTACAAGATTTTTGTCAACTATAATAGCATGTAATATAATTAAAATAAAACTTTTTGTAGTGTTATAAAATTTAACTTATAATTTGGATAAGCAACGAACTATAGTATATTGTCGTGACATTTAATCGTTGGTATGTGAGCGTCGTTCAGCCATACTGTCTGAAAGGACGTATGGATTAGATCGCGTTCGAAACATCTTTTTTTGCAAGTGTCTATAGGCACTGGTTTTGTAAATAATGAGTAGTTTTATGTCCAGTCAACTTTAGTCAATCAACCAGGTGACATGTCACAAAGAAGGTTGGCTGTAATGGATCATCCACACTGTCTCTCGCCTTGACTACATTTTGTCACATTTCTATTACACCATATTGGACAGTTAAACGCACTTCTGAACGTAAACTTCTCTAAAAGTCCCTACGTGTAGATCTGGATTAAAGATTTACTCTTTCGCGGATTATTAAAACATGTCAGTGATATTAATTTTGTGGAAGTGATTTCGATTGTTTTCACCATGTGTATACTTGTGTTAAAGATTTACTCTGCCACGGATTATCAAAGATGAAAAACCAAATTGTAAAACGTGTCAAAGTCAACACGAGAGAAGGTTTTGAGGGAGGAGAGTTCCATCAAGCAAACACATTTGTGTTTTCTACATCAGGCAGGACCTCATGTATTTCGATTCAACTACTCGCTGATGGCATCGTTTTGATGGATCCTTGTGGGATCAGTAAGCATTGGGATACAATCCATCTACCGTTTTGAGGACCCTAAAAGATGGTACGCTACGCTGACACCGGAAGCAAAGGCGGCCCATTATGAACGGCTTTACGGGATGAAGCATGAACTGCAGGATCCTAAAGTAACTATTGTAATTGAAAACATAGAGAAGGAAAGACCAAGGCTATGATTCACTGGATACCTACAATCGTTGAGACAGTGAAGCGAATCGCCGCGGGAGACATAAATGCGGAAGTGCATAAACTGAAAAACAGCTCGAACAAGTGGTTACTTCTGTGCGACCCGAAAGAGCCCTTACCACATTACGTGGACATGGAGTTGGACGGGGTAGAAGATAAGCTACACCGTCTCTTCATCACAGTTCCGGGGCGCCGTACGTGGTGTACAGTCTGTGGGGAGGACTCCCACTGGAGTAATAAATGTCCGACCAAAGTCAAATCAAGAAGGAGCCAATAGACTGGCACAAAGAGTCACCTCGAACTCCCAGACAGATCAACATAGTAAGGAGGATGAAGACGGTTTCCAGCTGGTCAGTAGGAAAAGGGGACGCTCAACCAAGAGCCTGTCTGACGGTGAGAGCTCGATCACCTCCAGCCCCCCCCCCCCCCCCCAAACACTTGTTACCACGCTGCTGCCCCTCAACAACCGCGACTACCCTACACCGTCTGAAGCGCAAAGGGCAAATAAAAAGAAATGTACTGAAAAGCGGGAAGACAAATCGACCGGCTCAGAACAAAGCAACAGAGGACCTCAGACAGATTTGAACCAGCCCCTCATTGACACGTGGACCACAGCGATTCTGTCACGCACAAAAAGGTCCCCTCTATAGATGAATGAAGCTCTATAGTGATGACTCGGCAAATATTGAATCAATATTGTAAAGAAGCCAGTATTATTTCCAGTATTGGGAAAAAGCCATTATAATTTCCAATGTTATTTCAACATTGTGAAGAAGCCATTATTCATTACTGGATTGAAATGAAGTCAGTAGGACTTACAATGTTGTGATGAATCAGTGAATAGTGTTTCATGATATATGAAGTCTAGAATGTGATGAATCAGTGGCTAAGGTTGCACGATATCAAGTCTAGAGTATGATGAATCAGTGAATAAGTTTGTTCATGATTTATGAAGTCCAGAGTGTGGTAATTAGTGAATAATGTTTCACGATTCATGAATTTCGCAACCAGTAGAAGTTATAGAATTGTGATGTATCTGTGAATGTTGATTCACGATTAAGGAGGTCATTATAAGTGACAGGATTGTGATGACTCTGTGAATATTGAGTTAGGGTTGATGAAGCCCGATAGTTCAAGAGGGGTGATAGAATCTCTACAATAATTCACAGTATTGGTAAAACAATCAAGTGCTATCAAGAGTGTTCTAGATGAAAATTACTCCATAGTATTTCAAGGAAGAGAAGTTGTTCTCAAGGAGTTGAAATCCGAAATACCAAGTCTTGGTGAAGCTGTCGGCATCCTGGAGAAGATCTAGAAGGAGTCTGCCAGAAGTTCAGATGAAATGTGCGTCACCGGCTCCGACAGACAATCTAAACTCCTAGTCTATGACAAAAGATCATTTAAAGATCTGAACACCAATTTCATTTTTTTTTAAAGATGGTGGCTTGTAGTGGTCAGGTTTAAGTCCTTCCCGTTGTATTTGACACACATAGACACTATCACAACTTTGGACTAATTATCTCCCTGGGGACATGCCATGGACTCTAATTGCTAGTTATAAAGCCCCGATTGTTGTCCCCCAAACAAAATGTGTCATGGACATTCACATGGCACTAGAGCATCACCCTGTAATTTGACATCAGGCCAAAACACCAACATTGTGAAGCTTCACCTCGGTAACTATGTGGCCCAGAAATTACAAAGAAGCCACGTTTTAATGATAATGATAATTGTCACACGTCGTTCTTGATGATAATATCACAAAGTTCTTACGATGATATGTTCATGATATTGTCGTGTGTGGTCGTTGTCTAGGTAACGAATACTCCTGGTGTGTCAATGGAGATATCTAACTGTCTTGCAATATAACTCACCCCCGCAGTGCACCTTCACCAGTCATTAAACAAGATTCATTTGGCGCACATAATCCTTTATTACAGAAATAACACGAACAAACGGAACATGTTTATAAATCCAGAACACAATGTAATCCACCGAAGAGATATATATATTCCTCACAACTCTACACGCACACATCAATGCCTTCTCACGGCCTGCTGAATCTCAAATTCATAGACATGTAGTCCAGCTACTATCCACGGCTGGATCTCCCACAATACGACCCACCCACTGGGTCGGAGCCTCTGCTCACTATGTAACCCACTCTGGGGTTTAGGACTGTATTCACAGCTCGGAGAATCACACAACACCGTTCTCCGTCGACTACCGACTCGTTCGGTGTCTAAAACTCAACTCACTCAAGTCCCTTGACTTCACACACAAATACCCTATCTCTCGCCCCATCCACCCTAGGGGTTTTCTCTACCCTCACTATTTTATTTCTCAGGACTGGCTGTTTTCTCATAGCCAGGTCAGTCACTTTACTGTCTCCCACTTTCACCCATTCTTTCTCATGCCCGGTCACTCAACTCATTGTCAATGACCCAGGCTTATGTCAATAATTTAAAGTTTATTGCCCAAGCTCACGGCATTCAATGTACCGCGGCCTTCATAAAGCACGAGATAGATCAAATAAAATGTATGTGTGTGTGTGTGTGTGTGTGTGTGTGTGTGTGTGAGAGAGAGAGAGAGAGAGAGAGAGAGAGAGAGAGAGAGAGAGAGAGAGAGAGAGAGATGAGACCGATGAGAGAGGAGAAGAGAGAGGAGAGAGAGAGAAGATGCGAGAGAAGAGAGAGAGACGACGAGAGAGAGAGACGGATGAGATAGAGAGAGAGAGAGAGAGGGAAAGAGAGCGAGAGAGAGAGAGAGAGAAGAGAAGAGCGAGAGAGAGAGAGAGAGCGAGAGAAAGAAGAAGAGAGAGAGGATGTACAAGTGAGTAAACATGCATTCCGCTTGTGGAGATTGGAAATGAAGGCAGTCGCACGAATGTGTGGTACATGCTCTATGCATAGAAATGTCATCTTATCATAACTGTACATGTATGTATTTGTTTTATTAACGCATCTGACACAACGGTTTTTGGTTACCACTACAAACGGGCAAACGCTCTGTAAACTACACAAACAAAATAAACACGCATTACACCTTGTAAATATACATCGCATTGTATTAAATAAACGTTTGAAGAAGAAAAAAAAAAAAACATTTTTTTGACCATTTCCATTTCCAAGAATCACTGCCATACAGGAAAACTGGTTGTGGCGAAGTGGTCAAGCCGTTTGACTCGTGCTCCGAAGGTTTTTGGGTTCGATTCCGGGCCGCACCCTTCGGTTTACGAGTTAAATGTTTCGGAGACTCCTGTGGGTCGTCGCTAAAAGCTACGGAGTTCGTTCTTTGTGCGACGCTTTCCGTGCTGCGGAAAGAGACCGAGCCATATGGGATAAAACCCGGTGCAATGAAGTTGACCCTGTCGACTTTTCAGCGACTTTTTAAAACTGGTTCTATTCAACATTTCAGCACTTTCTTTCATTCAGTTATAGTGAATTATTGCATAAGATACTCTTCATTTTCTTAAGATGCGGCTTTTGTCAGCCCTATTCAGCTCTTAATCTATGTTGTACATCTTCCATCTGATGTTATAAATGCTCCTAGGTATTTAAAATTATCCACCTGGTTAAGAATGTTCCCTTCTATTTCTATGTCTAACAATTGTTGTAGGTCTGTTGAATTATCCGCCACTAATACTGTGTCATCTGCATAGCGTACATTATTTATATTATAACCTTCGATTAGCATTCCTGGCGTCTCTTTGATCTCTCTCATTATTACTTCGTTATATGGGGAGAAGAGATCCGGTGACAACACACACTCCTGTTGTACTACTAACTTTATTTCCCATTTAAATATTTCTGCTGCTTGGTTTCAGTAAATATTCTTAACTATTCTAAACTTGTCCCCATCAATGTTGATATTTCCAACGTATAATAATAAATCACACAATTTATACAAATGCGCATGCATTTCCCTAGTTGCTTAGAGCATATTTAAAATATCATACTAATATTATTGTAATGTCTTGATTGATCACTACACTTAATAATTATGTTCAAACATTCTGCGGAATTACCAAATATCTAAAAGATAAGCACTTAAATAAACGATTAGTAGATGACAAGGGGACATAAACAACTAATATTATTAGGATAAAAGAAATAGGCTAATAATAATTGTAAGGGAGATAACTGGATGGTTAAACAAGATAAATTATATACTAGCGATACTATTTACAAATAAGATCAAACGTCTCTCCTGCACTTAGAAATAAAGGAATCAATATGTGGAAGTAAAATGTGTTAATGCCAAATACAATACATTTAGATTTCTTACACAAGGTGTTTTTAATATTTATATACTTACATTTTATAATTCATTTTTTAGTCGTTTATTCATTTTTTAAAATTTATTTGTATACTTTCATTATTCGGTCGATTGGTCTTTCTGGCCAATTTCCTCTATATGGGGGAATTAACATCAGACAAATAGGAGCAATAACAGACATGCAAGGAAACACACAACAGAGACAATACATATACTAGAAACATTCCAACAGTACTACACTGACCTATATACAGCAGAACCCGCCAACACACAAACACAAAATAGATTCCTAAAATACACAAAAAAATTGTCAGACACAGATAAAGACACACTAGACACAGAGCTTACATTAGCCGACATAACACATGCACTCAATCAAATGCAAAAGACAAAACACCAGGACCAGATGGACTCACAGTAGAATTCTACCAACACTTCTTTCCTATCCTAGGCAATTTCCTTCTAAAAGTCTACCAAGAAGCTTTTCATAAACAAGAACTCCCAAACACTTGCAACATGTCATATATAACACTCATACCTAAAGACAACACAGACAAAACACAGGTGAAAAACTATAGACCCATCTCCTTATTAAACACAGACTACAAAATTCTAGCAAAATCACTTGCAAACAAAATTAAAAACTTCATGCCATCACTCATCCACCCAGACCAACAGTGCAGTATTCAACACAGAAATATACACCAACATACACACTTCATTAGGGATTTCATTACATACACCCACCAGAAAGACTGTCAATCCTCTCTCTTATCTTTAGACCAGGAGAAGGCCTTTGACAGAATCTCACACTCATACTTACACAAAACACTAGCACACTGCAACATAGGACAGTACTATAGACAGTGGATAGAAATATTGTATAAAAAATCCTGAAAGTAAGGTACTGGTGAATCATTCACTCACTGGCAGTTTCAAATCAATAGATCTGTCAGACAAGGGTGTCCACTATCACCAGTCCTATATGTACTCACACTAGAACCACTCTTAGAAGCAATTAGACAGGACACTAACATTAAAGGTACATTTATACAAGGGTCTGGAGAGCGGAAATTAATTGCTTATGCAGATGACACCGTTTTCTTCCCTACAACCAACACTTCCATAACGAACATACTTCACACCTTCAGACAGTTTGGTGAAGGAAGTGGGGCCAAAATAAACATACAGAAGTCTAAAATAATGGGTCTGGGGAAGTGGAAGAATAAAGCAGATTTCCCCCGGATCTAACAGTCACAGATAACATGAAGATTTATGGGATCACTTTTCCATCCAATCCCGGAAAAACACACACAGGAACATGGCAATCACTGACAAAACAAATTATAGACACACTACATAGGTTCAAATACAAGACATCAACAATTTTTATACGAAGCACTATTGTTAACACCTTCATCTTTCCTAAAATACTATATTTAGCCACAGTGTTAGACCCACCAAAACAAACAATCACAGACATAAACAAACACATCAGGAAATTCATCTTTAAAAACACAATCCACAGTATTAAGCACAGGACTTTAATACAAGAGAAGACTAGAGGGGGAATCTCATTACAGGACCTTAACACAAAAATACAAGCATTAAGAATCAACCACATAGGACGCATCATCAATCATCCAGATCAACACTCGCTAGCATTATACTATATTGCAATTAGATTACACAGAATTAAGAAAATAGACAAAACAACACCGCACTATTACGGCACACTACCGCACTTCTACAGAACATGTATGCAAGCAATTCAAGGTAATGAACACTTAATACAACAGACAACCAAGCAGATATACACATATTTAGTACAACAACAAGCCCCACCACTACACCTGAGAATCAAAAGAGGATACAAATATCACATGAAAGACTACAGTTGCACCTTCACTAACTTACACAACAAACATATCACTTCAAAATCCAAAGAAATAACATACAGGCTAATTTACAATATGACCCCGACAACTGAGAGGGCCGCACAAACATTCAAGCAAATAGCACCATGCAAATTATGTAGACAAAATATTCAGGAAACAGAGGATCATCTCTTCTATGAATGCCCAGCAATCACAGCCACTAAGATTGCACTGCAACAATTAATAGAAACACACACAAACAAGAAAACTGACGCTTATAAGGCCATTTTTTTTAAATACAATACCCACATCTACAAAAAACAAACACACTAAACTTCTTGTTGCACTGGCGGAGTATAGAAACATAATATGGTCGAGTAGAAACTCGGCCACACACAATCACCAAACAATACAACCACACACACTAGCAAAGATTTTTCAACAAAAATCGCCCAGCTATTCGCAGATTAATAAACAAGAGCCACTCCCATCAAATTTCACACTACATAACATACATGTTCAAACACACTCTCACAGTATATTTCTATACTCCGCATGTGTACCACTAAGCCCAATCATTGAGGAACAAAGCGCCAAATAACTGAATAAATGTCTTTTCTTTGTTACTGAGTCCTGTAGCCCAATCTAGACAGAACAATGGGACGGTGGCCTGTGTGAGTCAGTGGTCTTGTCGACCGAAGTTTGACCTCGGTCTGAACAGCTCTCTCTCTCCTCTCTCTCTCTCTCTCTCTCCCTCTATATCGCTCTCTCTCTTTCTCCCCCCCCCCCCCACCCCAAACATGAATGACTATACGCTGTATTCGCAATGTAAAAGCCTGTTTTTGTACATAATGAATGGGATATTTATGTATACGCTGAATTCGCAATGGACAACTTAACAAATTCCAATCTGTTTACGCGCGCTCTCTCTTTATCCCTCCCCCTCCTCTCCCCCTCCCCAACTCCCTCTCTCTCCCTCCCTCCGTGTTGACCGCGTTCCTGGTATCAACCCACCCCACCACAAGCAAATCCTGGGCACTTGCGATTAAGTCGAGGGCTGTCATTCAGCAATAATATTGAATCCACTTACAGGAAGTAAGCTTGCATGAGACTGCCTGCAGTGAAAAACGTGGGGCGGCTTTTGCCGTTTCGACCTTGACACCAACAATTCCTTTAATGTATATATCTTCGGTGTGGAAGAGAACGCGTGCTGTGTGTGGAAGGTTTTATAAGCGTGTGAGAAAGATGGGTTTAGAATGAACGAGCGGAAGGAATCATCACCACACCATAGTCGTTGTTGTCTCCGTCATTATCATCACCATTATCACCACCATTACCATCACCACTATCATCATCATTATCATCACCATTATCATCACTATTACCATCAATCACGTTAGAATGGGATGACTGAAAGCGTACGTCATTATCATAACTGTATATGTATGTTTTTGTTTCATTAACGCATATGACATAACACTAACAAACGGCAACGCTCTGTAATATACACAAACAAAGAAACACGCATTACACCTTGTAAATATACATTGCTTTGTATAAAATAAACGTATTAAAAAAAAAAAAAAAAAAAAATTAACATTCTTTTACTGGCCTCATAAGGCCACAAACAGGAAACAAACGTCATCATCATCATCATCATCTTCCACTTCTGCCGTCAAGCGTCGTGGGGAGGAATAATTTGCGTTCCAGCGCCCGGTGGGCGGCACTGGATAGTGTCATTCCGTGTGGTTGTACAATGTCTCTGATGTCGTCAATCCATTTTCTTCTTAGACGTCCTCGTGGTCTCGTCGCAGATGATCTTTGATGTAAGGCCAGTGATGGTAGTTGCTGATGTTGCATTCTAACGACATGGCCAAACCACTTGATCTTCTGTCTTTCAATAAATGTGGCACAAGGTGTTGATCCCACAGTCTGTCTGATAGTAGCATTTCTTACTCGGTCTCGGATTGTTAAGTTGGCAGCTCTCCTCAGGCATCTCATTTCGCAGGTGTTGATTTTGCGAAGGTGTAATTTGGATAAAGTCCAGGTTTGAGATTGGTAGCATAGGGTTGGTGTGAATATGCTGTTTATTATCTGTCGTTTTGCGGACATGGGTATGTTTGGATGTTTCAGTAAGGGTGATAGTTGATATGTAAGTGCACTAGCTTTTTGACATCTGATTTCAATTTCTCTGTCCAATCTGCCATCTTCTGTGATCATACTTCCAAGGTATTTGAATTCTTTAACTTGTTTCAGAGTTGTGTTATTTATCTGTATACTTAGTGGGCCTGGCGATCTGCTAACTTGCATTACTTCGGTTTTGGCTGTGTTTATACTCATATTGTATCTGCTGCAGGTTGAACTCAGATTAGTAATATGATTTTGTAGTCTGCCCTCATCGCTGTAAAACAGGCACTGATCGTCTGCAAATAGAAGTTCATTTATTCCCTGTGGGTCAGTTGTTTCATCTGGAGTAAAGAGTTCTAAATTTTCTGAATCTGTTCTGTCGAGACTTGCTTCTTTGGAAATTCTGTCCATGTAGATATTGAATAGCAGGGGAGAGAGCACACATCCCTGTCTCACTCCTGTATTGACTGTGAACATATCTGATATACCTTCTTGTGTTCTTACTGCACTTTGGCTCGAGTGGTACATGGCTATGATGTTTTCTAGCAGTTGCCCTTGTATCCCATAGTCTTCAAGGATGGTCCATAATTTGTATCTGTCTACTCTATCGAAAGCCTTTTCCTGATCTACAAACACAATATTCTGCTGGTCACTATATTCGATAGTTTTTTTCAAATATTAGTCTAAGTGTAAATAATGCATCAGTGCAACTTTTACCTTTCCGAAAACCGAATTGTGCTTTGCTTAACTGTTGTTCAACTATTGGTCTAGCTCTTTGTTCCAATAGTTTTGCATACATTTTCCCTATATGGCTCAGGAGTGATATACCTCTGTATGTTTCGCACTCTCTCATATTGCCTTTCTTTTTCCATATTGGTACTATTATTGCCTGTTGCCAATCATCTGGGACTTTTCTTTCTTCCCATGCTATATTAAAAAGTCTTGTTAGCCATTTAACTCCTGTTTCCCCACAGGCCTGAATAGCTTCTGTGGTTATTCCATCTGGACCTGGTGATTTGTTTTTAGGACTTTTCTGTATAACTGCTTTGACTTCTGCAGGTATGAAATTTGGTTCTTGCTGTCCCTGGCGTTTAGGCACAAAAGTGAGGTTTTCTATGTTATGTGTGGGGTTAAGTAGTTCTTGAAAGTATTCTGCCCACCTTGCTAGTCTTTGTTGTGGATTAAATATTGGTATACCTCTTTTGCTGTTTATGATGGTGGTTGGGTTGTAAGCATGCATCTCTGTTTCTCATTGTGGTGACACGTTTATAAAATTCTCTTGGGCAGTCTTTGCTAAGGGTCGCCATCTGTTCACCGTATATTCTCCAGGATTCATCTTTAGATGCTCTAATTGTTCGTTTGGCATTACGTCGTGCTATTCTATAAGTAATATAGTCCTGTTCAGATTTAGTTGTGATCCACTTTTTGAATGCTACCTTCTTTTTGAATATGCTATCTTTAACTTCGTTGTTCCACCAGGCTGTTCTTAATCTTTTGTCCTGCCCTACTTTCTTTGTTCCACATTTATTTTCCAGTGTGTCGAGCATGGCAGCCTTGAAACATGTCCATTCCTTATCTACGCTTGAGTGGTCATCAGGGATGTTCTTATGTAGGTTTTGGATTTCTTGATTGAATTCGTCTTTAACCGTATTTTCCTGCAGCCTCCTATAATTGATGACATGTGTTGTTACCTTTTTGTTTCTTATTTTCCTGTGTGGTGAAATCTTCTTTATTATGACTGGCTTGTGATCAGTATCAACATCTGTATTTGGGAGTGCTCTTGAATCTAATAGTAGCCTTCTGTCTGATTTCCTAATTAGAATAAAGTCAATTTGAGATGCTTGGTTTATGTCATTCCATTTATACCAGGTTTTGGTGTGGCTACGACGATGTTGAAAAAAACTATTTGCTTATTATTAGTCCATGTTCCGAACATATGTTGAGTAGATGTTGACCATTGCTGTTACAATCAGTCTCTGTGTCGCTGAATGGCCCCATGCAATCCTCCCACGGTGTTCTTCGTGTGCCTATTCGTCCGTTAAAATCACCCATCACAACTAGTTCATCTGTCTCCTTGACATTATTTAACGTGTCTGCAAGTTTATCAAAATATTCGTCTTTGTCTTCGTCGCTGTAAGTGTCATTACATGGGGCGTATGTTTGTATAAAAGTTGTTGTTCTATTTCCTTCTTTGATCTGTACTAGTATTATCCTTTCTGATATAAATTTAGTGTTGATAATTGCTTTCGCTTTGTCTGGATGCAACAAAACACCCACTCCATGTTTAGCTGTAGCTCGCTGGTCGACGCCACTCCATATAAGGACGTAACCTTCGTGTGTTTGTTTCGTGTTCTGCCCCTTTTTCCTAGTGTCTGCGAGTCCTAATAATTGAATATTTGATTGTTTCATAACAAACGTTATTCGGCAATATTGTTGACACATAAGTGCAAATGAGCCTGAAGTGTGAAAGGTTTTTCTATTAAATGGTTTGGTATGCATGGGAGCGAATGGTTATTTTACCACCATCGTCATCAGGTAATATGCATGTAGTTACACCATGCCTAGAATATAATGTTGTCACACATGTATGAATTTATATGCTGTATTTGCTAATGTAAAAAAGACACTGTTTTTGTACATAATAAACTTTTTACAAAATAAATAAAAAATTCGCCTTTTATAACAGATTTCCGTGGAGACGAGCAATATAATGAGTCTAAAGACTATTTTAAGACCCTACACCGTAGGATATATTACTGGAATAAATGTTACCAATTGTTTAAAATGTAAGTACTATCATCATTGGCTATGCCGGCGAACGTGGGTCTTTGGCTTCACCATCTTGTATGTAAGTAAATAGCACCAGCCTTTTTCACGAGTTTGTAAGAAATTGAATTTCACACATCATCCAAAACCTTACATATGACAATGCTCCTTTTGTACACAATGAAAATTTACAAATAAACGGCAACATCTTGAACATACACTATTCACACTAAAAACACCATTTCTGTTTCATTCATTCATTCAGTAGCATGTCCTTTGCAGAACCTCGCTCCAATAACATCATCATCATCATCATCAAGTGCCGTGCCGGCTGGCGTAGGCGTTCATGGCTCTCCACAGATCTCGGTCTTTCGTTTTCTGGATCAACTCTGCTGCTGACATTCCTCCATGCCACCGTCTCAATCCATCCAGCATCATTTCTTTTGGTCTGCCTCTGCCTCTTTTCCCCTCGATCTTTCCAGTTGTTACGATGTTCTCCAATGCCTCTCTTCTCATCACGTGACCGAAGAAAGATGTTTGTCTCTGTCTTATTGTTGTATACAATGTTCTAGTTTCATTTCTCATCCTGTCAGTCTTCCAGTCTCTCTCCTCTCTGGTCCATGTGATCATAGCCCCATCTCTGCGAGTGGCTGTTGAAATCGCCACACACAATCATTTTTTATGTTAATGGTAGTGTGTCCAGTGCCTGTGGGCGGTCACTTGGACAGTAGTAATTGATCAGATGTAGGTCTTCTTCTTCTTCTTCTTCTTCTTCGTTCATCCGGAGTTTCTTTTTTCGGACGTGATTGCGTTGTGCCTGTCTACAGCAGAGCTGCGTTCTTGCGCCGTTAGGCCGACACATCCGACTTCTGCGGGCATTTGTTGACCGGGTTAACCTTCCCGGGGAGATGTAGGTCTGTATAGCCTGTTTTAAGTTTAAGTGTCTGATACTCAGCCCCTTCAATATAGACTTCGATTGGGGAAGCAGTGATGTTATTTTTTACAAGGGTAAGTATCCCACCTTTTCGCCTGTCCTTTCGGTCAGATCGGTAACACTGGTAGCCTCTGATTTTGAAGGCTATATTTTCGTTGAGGTGAGTTTCTTGCAAGCAACATATGCTTACTTTTTCTTGGTCCAGGATGTTTTCTAATTCTACTATTTTGTTGTTGACTCCCTCCGTAATCCAGTGCATTATTTTAAGTCTTTGTTTAGTATGGCCAGCTGTTCTATTCTTATGTCCCCTGGCTCCACAGGACATCTGAGGAGGACCTCCAGTAGTTGGAGTTGGACCCTTTCGAGACATAGGGCCCGGCACTGCACCTGCCTGGGGGTCCAAAGCAGGGCGAGCACCATAACTTTTAGCAGCAGTCGACATATTCCATTTTGCGTAATTGCGCGGCATCCTGATTTCTGTGGTGCGCCTCCTGGCTGGTTGCCTCCGTCTTCAGCACCTTTCCTTTACCAGTGCAGACTGTGGTCTCACTCGAGTTTAGATGTGTACATACGCACACACGTGTCTGCACATGCATGTATGTGTATACACATCTAGAGCACACTGGTTATTTTCCGGCGCCAGACACTCGCCGTCGCCCCCTTCTCCTGTTAGTTTAAACAGTTCCGCCACGTGAAGGCCAGGAGTTGGACTTTTGCTGCATAGGTAAAGTATTCACGAGCCATTGGGGTATTTAAGCAATGTTGGGCGCTCACTCCAACACTGCGCCCCGACTACATACAGCAACATTTGGAACCATGTGTTGTGTTGTTGCCCTCGTTTCATTGACTTCAGTTCTTTAAAAAACTTTCTGGATTCGTTTTTTCTGGTGATTAGTTTCCATATCATTGATTATATTACTCATATATTTCGAACTATTTTTGTAGCCTCTTTACATTCGTTTCTATATTGCTCTTCCTTTTGGATGTTGTTGATGTCATTTAGCCATAGCTGTCTGGCATTCTTTTTCCTAATGACTGCTTCTTCACACTTTGGATTGAACCATCTGTTCTTTCTATGCGTGGTTAAAACACCGAGACATTCTTCTGCGGTAGATTGAATTGTATTCTTGATGTTCAACCAGGTTTGGTCAACGCTTTCCTCCAACTGGTTTTGTAGAATTTCAAGTTTACATTTTATTTCACCTGCAAATTTCTCTTTGACTGTAATTTCTTGTAGCTTTTCTCTGTTATATGTTGGGCGTAACTTTTGTAGTTTAGCATTGAAAGCTCTCTTAAGTTTTATTTTAAGTTTTGCCCCAACGAGGAAGTGGTCGCTGTGGCACTCAGCTCCTCTATAACTTCTAACATGTTGTATGTTTGATGCATTTGTGTTGTTAATTAAAATGGGATCTATTTGATTATAAGTTCTATTGTCACGTGATTTCCAAGTTTTTTAAAAAATGTATATCCTTTCTTTGCAGTCTGGTACTGCTGATCTGCAGTCCTTTGGCTTCTGCTAGGTTGATGACTCTCCTTCCATTGTCATTTGAAGTTGTATGCAGGCTTTCCATACCAGCAACTTTTTTATGAGTTTGCTCTCTACCTATTTTTGCATTGAAGTCTTCCAGCACAATCAGGTTATCCTGTTTGGGGGTTTCTTCTATGACAACTTCTAGATCATTATAAAAGTCTTTTTTAATATCTTCTTTCTCTTCAGTAGGTGCATGTACATTAACCATCGTTATATTTTTCCATTTACCTTTTATTCGTAATTTACTAATCCTGCCATTAACAGTTTTAAAGTTTAGAACGTTCACCCAAAATTCGTTTTTGATGACAAATCCTGTTCCTAATTCATGTTTATTTTGGGTGTTTCCTCCATACATTATAATCATTCCATTTTGCTCTAAAGTACCCTCTCTTGGCCACCTTATTTCTTGAATTGCTGTTATATCCATTTGATATTCAACCAGCTCCCGGGTTAGTTCTTCAGCCGCTCCAGCTCGATATAGTGTCAGTACATTCCATATTCCAAATCTCAAAGTCCTTTAATGTTCCAAGGTCGTTGCCCAAATAAGTCAGTCCGAATTCGAGGCTTAGTTATCTGTTTGGTAACAAAATAGTTTTTACAAAGGTGGGAATGTTAAACCCACGCTCCAACCCCCAACTTGGAGGACCAGGGTGTTTCTCTTTATCTGTTCTCTACCCTTTTACCTGTCCGGCTTGGGAGGTCCTGCTGGTAGCTACACTACCGCCGGCATAGCTCTCAGGGTCATTGAGAAACTCAAGCTCCACCACAACGCCAAGATGGAACACAATCGGGGGGAGCCCTCCAGTATGGTTTTTATAAGAGTGTTTTTTAACGTGGCAAAAATATTTAATTTGCCTATTTTTTTTATTTCTTTAATGACCTCTCTTTTCATTCCCAGTTTCTCAACCTTAGTACTATTAGTATTATCACCATCATCCAGTGCCTTGACGGTTGACGTGGGCGATCGTGACTCTCCACAAATTACGATTTCTGACGTCATGGATCAATTCGTATGTTGACTCCCTTCCGTGCCATGACACAAGACTGTCAATAATCTTTTCACTTTGTCTTCCTCTATCGCTCTTTCCACAAATCTTTTCGGTTGCCACATGTTCCAGTTTTTTTTTTAATGTTTTTTTTCCTTTAGTATAATTTAGCTGCAGGTTTCCCCGGCAAAAGAGTTAAGGACGTTGTTCGTAATCCCGTATACTCTCGTATGAAACAACAGCTGCGCGAGATTTGGAAGCGGATCGTGTCGCTCTGGTTACTTACGGAGGTATGTGAGCCCTGTCATTCAGAAAGCAATGGCAAACTACTGAACGTAAAACTTGCCAAGACATCAACAGCAGCTGGAAAATGCTGGTGTTGACTGCAATGTCCTGTAAAGGATATGCGAACAAAAATTATCTTAGATATATGTGATTTTACGTTCAGTAGCTTTGTTAACTGGGTAGGGGTATCCCCTATCAAAGGAGATATAAGACAACTCCTTTCCTCCATTAGTCTACGGGACACCCTTGGGCATGGTGGGGTACCGTTTAGACCCTCCCTTCTCTCCACCCTCCCCCCAATCAGGATTACGTGAATCCATAGAAGCAGGTGGTGGATGGAGTGTGAGAACAGTAAACAGATTGTTGTTGGTTATGGTCTGCATTCTGCGGCGATAGGCATATGGTCTCATTAGTAGAGACAATGGCTATGGCCACCGACTAGTACAGTCACTGCCCAGAAGGAAAGCAATGGCAAACTACCTTCCGCAAAGCTTGCCAAGAAACCCTAACAACCAAGAAAATAGAAATATTTTGGTCACTTGAAACGCCATGAAAGTTTGGAGAGAATAACGGAGGGGTATATGCCTGGGAAGAGAGGACGAGTAAGGCCAAAGAAAAGATGGGTGCAGGATGTGGCGGATGATCTCCAGATGGGTGTATCGGACGCGGGACGTCTTGCTTATTATCGAGAAGCAAGGTTCTGCAAAGGGCATGTTTCTGAATGAATGAGCTTGCTATTGTTATCCGAAAGACTGACATTCATACCATTCTTAAAATCAACACTATGCGATCTGCTTCCAAATCTTCTGTAGCTGATATCGAATGCGGGACTGCAAAATCTGCCCACTGCATTTCCCCACAGACATCCGCTGTTGTAATCATCAATCAATCATGTGCCATGCCGGAAAGCGTGGGCGGTCATGATTCGCCATTTCACTCGACCGCCACAGTCGTGGATCAGCTCAGTGTTCCTGTCTCGACCGTACCACGCGGCCTGGTATTGGCATGCAACAATTCGCGCCCTGGTGATGTTGTCATCTGAACAAGGTTCGCAGCGAAGGTTAATAAAAACTTTATTACAGGAGATCCTGGAATATGATACACAACATCTAGTCCGAAAATGGAGGTGGAAGCAGTCAGTGCGGTGGTCCGCTGGCTGACGGATAAAAGCACACATAAGCCGTGATTGTAACGGACTCACAGAACATGCTAATTAGGATAAGACATGTATTCTTCAATTATGAAATCTATCAGGAGCGTCCATTTGAAATCCGTTCGTGCTGCACCGCGCGTAACTGCATACATTGAACATGATCATGTCATAGTCATGTGATAAGTACTCACCAATGAATAAAAGAGCACGTGCTTATCGTCCCATGATGCATATGTTCTGTTTCTCACCTTTGAGAAAATGGCTGAGTTGATCCAAATTCCATCCAAAGAAACTCAAAGAGCGGTGATTCAGTTTTTCTCATTTAAAGGATGTCTACCAGTGGACATTTATCGAAGAATGCAGGCAGCATACGGTAACAAATGTGACCACACGTTGACTGATCCTTTCGAATGTTTGTGATAGGTTGTCTTTTTAAAAACAAATACTACTAGAAAGCAAAAAAAAGTTTCATAAAAAAAGATGTACTTTTTTTTATTTTTTGATATGTCAGTTTTTACTTTCTTGTGTGCTCGCTCGCTTTGAACTCAAACGTAGTCCATACACAGTACTTCTAGTGCACTGAACTAAATTTTGTACGTGGCTTAGCATACCCTATTACCAGTGTCCCTAACCAACCCACTCCTACTTCAGAGGTACTTGTAATTCACATCCCCAAGTCAAGGATGATAGATCAACATTTTAGTCCTGTGTATGGTGCAGGAGCAGCACAAATGGATATTCAAGAGCGTGTATTCTTATACATTCAGCCATGCCAGATGTCTGGGATAAGTAAGACTAGTTGGAAATCATGCACCAAGATTATCCTCTGCTTGCTGACAAATGTGGACAATCACAGATACCTGTGCTCTTGTTCCAATTATGCCTCCTAGGTACTCGTCTTTTCCACCATACAGTTTGTGAACTGTCAGTTTCGAGTTTTTTTTTAAAAAGGGAACCCATCCCGATATTTATCTCTGCCTTCACTGATTCATTTTCCATTAACCGTGCCAACGGTCACCAAGTTTTCTAGATTAAGAATGTCATGATGCATAGATTTACAGAAGTATATGTAGCAAATAGTTAATTTCATAAATTGAAGAACGTGCTATGCGATATCATCATGTGCCATGTCGATAAACGTGGGCGGTCATGTTTTGCCATCTCATCAGAGTCGTGGATCAGCTGCTCCTGTCTCGATCATGCTATCCAGATATTTACTTTTCCCACCCTTTGTTCGTTCAGCCTCAATTTTGGCAATTGTCACCAAGTTCTCCAATTTATTTCTTCTCGTAATGTGTCCCAAACATTGACTATGTATAATCTCTCCTATCAGCACACACACATGTTCATGCCGTGACCAAAGGATGCTATCTCTTGCTGCCTTCCTATACCTTTCCACAATTCCTTCCGGTTAGTTTTTCTGCTTTCATTAATGTGGCAAAACAATGCACTGTTCTGATAAGTTGTCTATGGTATAGATTATTCGCGCTGGATATTCAAGAAAATTATAGCATCCAGTAAAAGTACATACACAAGTCAAATACATGTTATGATTGTCCTTGTTACATATGAAATTAAAAGGGGGATGATGGAAGTCACTGCAACCAACTCACAACCACTCAAATTTTCTCAATGACAAGCAACAGGGTCTGATATTTTAAGCACAATTTATTTTACACCTAAAGACTGTACACACTTGAAAAAAATTACAGGGGGAATAACGTTAACACAAACATTTTTTTCTTCTGAACTCTTTTATATGTAGTTTGGACTGGAGAAGCCAGCGAGACCATGAAATCAACACTAACTGAGTCAGTTTTTTGACAGACGAGTACACGATACAAGCAGGGTTTGTGCTATCAGAGGTTCTGTATGGGTATTGGATTCTTAGAGATAGCTTTAGCTCATCGGTATCAAACCCCCGACTACAACAGTCAGATATGGTAGCTAGCATTTCTGAGCTGTGAAGTCTCACCACACCAGTCGAGGGTTTCTCTAACATTCACTTTTTCTTGGTAGCGGCTTTGGTGACCTTTCCAGCAGCAGCATCCTCTTTGACGACAGTCTTGATGACGCCGACAGCCACGGTCTGCTTCATGTCACGCACAGCAAAGCGCCCCAGGGGTGGGTACTCGGAGAAGGACTCCACACACATGGGTTTGGTGGGGACCAAATCCACCATGGCAGCATCGCCAGACTTGACAAATTTGGGGTTGTCTTCCAGCTTCTTGCCAGAACGGCGGTCACACTTCTCTTTGATCTCAGCAAACTTGCAGGCAATGTGGGCAGTGTGGCAATCCAACACCGGCGCGTAACCATTCTTGATCTCACCTGGGTGGTTCAGGATAATCACCTGTCAGAATAAATAAAAATTGCTATTAAATATGCAAATTAAATTATACAAATTAAGCAGTAGATCGGCTGCTGCTGCAGCAGTTTCAATCTCCATTAAAGAAAATATTTACGAGCCAGTGCTGGGCCCGAAACAAGCACCACATATTGACTGTCTGAAGTAATGGCGAAAAAACAGGGAATTCAACCCATCATTAACCAGTGAGCCTGGATTATGAGAAGACCATGCACACTCAGTCAATGCTGTTCACAGGATTCACTTCAGCACACTTAAATTTCATAGTTTCTTAAATTTCAAGCATAATCTGATTTTGGATAAACTTACTGCTTACCAAAATTGCCACTGTGATTAATAAGTCAAAACACCCTTAAGATGTAAACATTAACATTGCTAGAAACTTACTATAACCTGTAAATATATTTACACAAATTTTTCACCAGCAGAAACATTTAACTGTAGGTATAGGTGATGCCTCATCATACGTCTTTGATCAGATTTGTGCTATCATCACTATTATGCCACAATGCTACGCCATCCATATATTCTTTCTTTTCCCCCCTTCAAATTTTCTAGTTAACTAAGCATTATAAATGTTTCTCATTCACAGCAAGCTCAAAAAATAAGTAAGATTACCGAAGTTATTTCTCCAACTATGTTAGGTTTTTAATCTCTGGAAAGACTGCTTTTGTTTTTCTGCCCGCCCATGGTATTCTTGGCATATTCCTCAGAAACATGTTTTGCTGCTATTACTTAACCCCTCATCCCATCAGATGTCACAGGAATTCAAGAAACCTACACAGATGCCACCGAAGAACTAGAACCAGACATACTAAAAGAAGAAATTATAGAAGCCATCAGATAAGCCCCATTGAACAAATCACCGGGACAGGATGAAATACCAAATGAACTAATTAAAGCAGCAAGAGAAGTAGGAACAGCATGGCTACATAGGCTATTCAACCATGTTTGGGTAGAACAACAGACACTATGAGAGTGGGGAAATGCCATAATTATCCCAATTTGGAAAAACAATACAGAGGCATTTCACTGTTGAGTCATACTGGCAAAATATTTTGTAAAATTCTTGAGGAAAGATTACTAACAACTATAGAACCCCAGCCCTGGAAGGTTAACCCGGTCAACAAATGCCCGCAGAAGTTGGATGTGTCGGCTTAACGGCGCAAGAATGCAGCTCTGCTGTAAACAGGCACAACGCAATCACATCCGGAAAAAAAAACTCAGGATGAACGCAGAAGAAGAACCCCAGCTAAGTGAAACAACTTGGAATTAGGAAAAACAAAGGATGCACAGATGCCATTTTTGCTCTTAAGACAACTTATAGAAAAATCAATCGAATTCAATGAAACTCTACTTAGCCTTTGTCGACCAAGAAAAGATATTTGATAAGAGTAGATAGAAACGAGCTGTGAGAAATCCTTAAACAATATGGAGTGAGTACACATCTAACAAACCTATGTAGAAATTTATACAACAACAGTTAATGCATAGTGAGAGCAACTGGAGGACACTCAGAACCCTTCACCATAAGATCTGGAGTACGACAAAGTTCTGTCCCTCTCTTGTTTATAACATATATAGACAACATATGTAAAGAAACCTGCTAAACAGAGACCGCAAGAATACCGCATGATGAGAACACAGAACTATCTGCAAATCTAACCATTAGAGAACTCCTGTTTGCAGACGACCAGGCACTAATAGCAAAATCAGAAGCTGAATTACAAGACCACATGAATAGTCTAAACGAAATGTGTAAGGAACATAACATAAAAATTAGCACAAGTAAAACAGGGGTAATTACTATACCTAAAGAAGAAAAAAAAAACAATTCACCTAAACGAACATCCCTTGAAACATGTAAAGAGTTTCAAGTACCTAGGAAGTATAATAACAAATGGCAGATCAGAAGAAGAGATTGAAAATAGATGCAATAAGGCAAACTAACGCATAGGACAAATGGCACCAATACTAAAGAACAAACATGTTACTAAGAAATACTTAACAACACAATCTTCATACCAACTCTAGGCTACCAATGCTAAACCTGGACAATGACAGAAAAAGAGAAAATAAAAATCACAACAGAAATGAGATTCCTGAGAAGAATACTCAACGTATCAAGAAGAGATAAGATCAGAAATGAAGAAATCAGGACTAAAGTGGGGGTTATGGCAGCACTAGATTTTATTAGAAAGCAGCAAGTCAAATGTTTTGGCCATGCAAGTAGGTTACCATTCAACAGCATACCATAACAAGCAATGATGTACAGACCAGATGGAAACAGAGGAAGAGGCCGACCACGTAAACGTTTGACGGAGGGAATAGCAGAGTCCATGGGAATATTGATACATGAAGCTCATAAGCGGGCACTCTCCCGCTGTTTATACTTCACCTCGACACCGCAAGGTACAAGAGGAACATGATGAGATGAGATGAGATGAGATTTAACCCCTCCACCTTATACCAGTAATGATAATTAGGGGACACATTGGCATGGGTTACACACTCGATCAACAACTGATTCAATTCATGGTATGGAGTGCGCACAATTTTACAGCGTAAAACAGCAGATCACTGGTGACTTACGGGGGTATGTGAGCCAGCCATTCAGAAAGCAATGGCAAACTACTGAATGTAAAAACTTGCCTAGTACATCACCAGCAGCTGAAAACTGCTGGTGTTGACTGCAACGTCATTTAAGGGATATGCAACATTTATAAAAAAAATTTTTTAAAAAAAACTCCCTCCTGATTCTGGGTTAGTGGGTGAGACAGATCCGGTAAACAATCATGCAGCCTGTGCACATAATATATATATATTGTCAGCGATATTTAAAATGAACAATAGATGTGTGCCACTGCCCAAACTACATTTCTGGGCCAGAAAACACACAAAAGAATATATCTTATGTCATTCTGGCATACTCACATGTGTATCCCTGTAAGTACGACAGAGTTGTGTGTATACTTAAAGTGATAGCCTACTAGAAACTAGTAACGGTTGAAATCTTAGTTAGTAATAAATGCAATGCTATGTTTTTTTGTTTTTTTTTTAAATTTCTTTTAAAAAAAGAATATATCCTACTACAATGATACAATCTCCTAAATGTAACGGTTATTCCAAGCAACATACTAACCTGAGCATGGAATGTTTTAGTGGCCTTGGGTGGGTCATTTTTGCTGTCACCACACACATTGCCACGACGAATTTCCTTGACGGACACGTTCTTGATGTTAAAGCCCACATTGTCACCAGGTGTGGCCTCAGGGAGGGCCTCGTGGTGCATCTCCACAGATTTCACCTGGACAAAATAAATTTAAAACACATATAAATAAAATTAAAATATACACAGTAAAATATAACGTTGTGATACTATTCTTGGTACTTAACTAATTACTGTTGGAAAAATGTTTGTGGTCTTTTATCATCTATGTCTTGTAAACTGTAAATATGTAACATATGGCCTTGAAGATATGGTATGCTTTTCTTTCTGGGTTTCTTCTTCTTCTTCATTCATCCGGAGTTTTTTTTTCCGGATGTGATTGCGTTGTGCCTGTTTACAGCAGAGCTGCGTTCTTGCGCCGTTAGGCCGACACATCCGACTTCTGCGGGCATTTGTTGACCGGGTTAACTTTCCCGGGGCTTTCTGGGTTTAAGGAACAGCGTGCGGAAGAAGCTGCTGACTGAGCTAAATTTCAAAAGGAAATAAGAAAACCCAGCCTCATTAGGCTATATAGATGCGTAATTTGCATTGTAAAATATTTGCAAATCAAAACTGCCCATGTGTTTTTGGGGCCCATACGGTTTATATATCGTTTTTAACCTTAATTTTACTCCACAGATCTTGATCTGCAACACTCCCCCGATGTGTCTCCACCTTGCCGTGGTGGGGGAGCTTGAGTGTCCCACTGACTAAGCGCTATGCCGATGGATGCTAACTACATATTGGATAGCTCTTGGGATAGGGACCAGACTAAGAGAGACACAACCTGCTGCTCTGCAGGTAGACTGAGGATAGCAGTCTAAATCAGGCGAACAATGCCAATAATCTGTCTGGACACACAACCTCTAAAGCTCTCACCCGAGGGGTATGGCTGAACGTCTCTAAGCCATAAACCCTTCACCTACATCAAAATTGAGGTGAGGTGCTGAGCATGCTACATGCTTGTTGCAGATACTCGTTCGAAGGCTCTTAGCTGGGGGATATGAGGGATCCCCGGATGAGAGGGCCTGGCCATTTCTAAGGCTCTTAGCTGGGGGATATGAGGGATCCCCGGATGAGAGGGCCTGGCCATTTCTCGCCCACAGACGCAGAGGTAAAGTGCTGAGCCGGCAGCACATGTAGCCTACCCCGTGAGCGAGTACTCTTGGAGAACGCTTGGCTTGCGACTTTAATATAACTTTAGCTAGTTTTCCTAGTTTGCTAATAGTTTTGCTTAACTGAGTAAGGTTAAATACATACCTCAGTTGTCACGTTGGATGGTGCAAAGGTGACCACCATACCCGGCTTCAGAATGCCAGTCTCAACTCGGCCGACGGGAACAGTTCCAATACCGCCAATCTTGTAGACATCCTGCAGGGGCAGACGAAGAGGTCTGTCCGTGGGGCGGGAAGGAGGAAGAATGGCATCCAGGGCATTCATCAAAGTCTTTCCAGAGGCGTTGCCTTCTTTCCTTTCAATTGACCAACCCTGTTGAGAGCATAGGGTCACAAATGTCAGTAACAGGTGGGCATTGTGATACAGTAAAACAATATGAAATTCAGTGAGAAGACTTTACACTTTTTAGAACAATTGTGAAAATCACTAACACTGTAGACTGTTTCATCAACATAGGAAGCATAAGCGCCAGATAAAACAAACATCACTGCTTTGACAAAACATATGATAATTAACTAAAGCAAATAAAGCAAGCACTGAAAGAATGCAGATTGTGAAAATTTATACAAATTGTGAAAATCACTAACACTATAGACAATGATTTCCATCAACATGGGACGCATAAATGCCAGATAAATCAAAATCACTACTTTGACAAAACATATAAATAATTAACTCAAGCATATAAAGCACTGAAAGAAAACACATACAGATGACTAACAAAATTAAAGTTACTTTCTGGCCAAGATAGGTTACATGAATACAAGAGTTGATAACAGAAGTGGTGGGGGGAAAATAAAACTTGCAATCAAGCAAGACAAGCCACAACATGCAGACAGATGAAACACCGAATAAATGCTGACACATTGCTGCCTTTTCAATTAAAGTAAAATGGTTAGCTCCATCAATAAAAGTAAATGAACATTTTATCTTGCAACAGAAAGCAGACAAACTACTCAATACCCACAAAGAAAGTAAAGACAAAAGCAGGGTGAAATAATTTACCTTGAACCAGGACATGTTGGGGGATTCTTCAATCATGTTGTCTCCATGCCACCCAGAGATGGGCACAAATGGGACACACTTGGGGTTGTAGCCAATCTTCTTGATGTAGTTGCTGACTTCCTTAGTGATTTCATTGAAACGTTCCTGTCAGAGCAAACATCAGAAAGAAAAAATTTTTAAATAGGTTATCAATAAAATATACATTTTATATTATCAGCTTGTAACGGGTCTTTTTCTTCTGCGTCATGGACTGCTGAAAAGTTTCTTGATTTCTTCTGCCTCATGCCCACCCAAGGAGTCTTCAATGCCCAAAAGATAAAGTTCATGCTTGTCGACCCCCACCTTCCATCACTGTTCTTTGCAAGGCACTTTGAAGTTCAACCTGGCCAAGTATTTCTGCCTCCACAAGCCAGTTTTCAATGTTTGTGAATTTCAAGATATTCCTTCTTGGTCCACAATGATACGTAAATGCAATCACCTGGTTTCCACCATCACGATAAGAGTTGACATGAAAAAGCCCTGGCAAATTCCTGTCAAATTTACATATAATTCCTGGTGCCGATTACATTCCACTATGTGGACACAAAGAAATGAAAGTATAGTGTAACAATGAGAGATTAAAGAGCAGGCCAGGAACATCAGCTGCAGGTTATAAGCTATGCAGGGATAGTTTTGATAGCTAAAATAAAACATCTACATCATTCTAACATCAATTGTGCAAAAGAATATTCTTGAATATCAAGAAAACAGAAAGGAGGTCAGTATAGCCGAATAGAAAAGAGTTTTCGTTCTTAAACACTGTGTGTACTGGGGCAGCGAGTTCAACTCCTACACAGGTCCGTTGGGACTATAATGTTGACTTCTCATCTTAAGACAGAGTGGGGTTGCCTGATGGCGAGGGACACATAATAGGGAAAGTTAATCCACACGCAAAATTCAATCCAGCACTACAAGAAGTGGTGTGTATGGACTATGCTTGAGTTTAAAGCAAGCAAGCGCAAACAGACAAAACAACTGAAGAGACAGCAGATCTTAAATACAAATGCACATCTTGCATGAGGAAAATTTCCTTTGAGAAGCAACACTAATTCAGGTCAAAGTTTTACCAGCTTGGGCATGTCATATATCCAACATCCTCACAAATTCCCCAAGGAAGGAAAAAAAGAGAAAATGGAAAATAGGCACACAAAATGTAGACTACAAAGAATGAACAAGATGCAGTATTTTCACACTGACAACAAAGAGCAGTAGAGGATTCATGATGCTTCAATCATGACACATGAACACTTTAGTGAGTGGGATGGTATCTATAATCCACCTGTTGGTGATGCACAATTAGGATTCAAGATATAAGGACCAACAACTGCAAAAATAAAATCTGCAACTCACTTCTTTGTAGGCGCAGCTGTCCATCTTGTTGATGCCAATAATCAGCTGTTTAACTCCCAAGGTGTAGGCGAGCAGAGCGTGCTCACGTGTCTGACCCTCCTTTGAGATGCCAGCCTCAAACTCTCCAACACCGGCAGGCGACAATCAACACGGCACAATCAGCCTGTATAATGAAGATGTTTCATATACAACTTACATGAATAGTATAAATTTGAGTTGTTTTAAGTGAATGCCTCTCTATTTTAATCGCTAGATTTTTTAAATGTGTTATACATGGTATCTAGAAATATACACAAATGCAATATACGAACTTTAAAACGGATGTAGAGAATTTATTTACATTTTCAAACCAGGTTGTTTATGATTTCAGTGGAGTCAAGAACGGATAACAGCCATTGTCGCACATGCTATCTTCAACAGCCAGCAAACGGTTCTAGGTCTAATTATATATGTCTGGTGATCAATCATTAACATGGCGAAGAGTACTGACCGGATCCTCTAGTGACTCACTATCTATAAGTTAACATGTTATAGCTAAATTGTTATTTTTGTATAACTTGAAGTCTGGTAAGTACTGTCAATGACTAATTGCAGTCAATAAGATACAAGTCAAAAAAACTCAAAGAAAGAAATAAGCAACCAGAAGTGGGAGAAACGCAAATGCCGGTGAATCCAGTAATGTTAAGATGAGAAAAACAATGACCCATCACATGTTCATCAGTACCTGAGATGTCCCTGTGATCATATTCTTAATGAAGTCCCGATGGCCGGGGGCATCAATGATGGTGATGTAGAACTTCTCAGTCTGGAACTTCCAGAGGGCAATGTCAATAGTGATACCTCTCTCACGCTCTGCCTTGAGCTTGTCCAGAACCCAGGCATACTTGAAGGAGCCTTTGCCCATCTGGAAATATTCAATCAGTTAAGCATCTTGGGAGTCATTGACCAGCTAAAAATGTCATAATTAGATATGTGGCTAATCAACATGCTAGGATATCTGTGTCACATAATAAGGCTTGTCTTAACTAAAGCTATGGGGACTTTACCGACAATGAATGTACAGGGGTTTGCTTAAAGTTATGTTATACAATACTTCTACCCCCATCCCATCCCCCGTTTTTTAATCTCTATAGTACATACTCAGGTGGTATTCTTGTACTTAGAAACGTTGGCACTCTTCTGAACAAATTATTTAGTGTAAATGATGTTAAAAAGCATTACAGGGCCTCATGCTGATATAATAAAAAATTATGAACTATGAACTAAAATATAGAACTGAGAAAATGGAAATATGTACCAATAATATTTCAGTTATACGTGGAAACTGTGGCACCAAAGTTGTAAATACTGACCAAAAACATGTTCTAAACTCTTGTATCAGTTTATACGCGGGGAAAAAATTATATAGCATGAACCATTACGATGTTAAATTTGAGTATTTAGTCATGAGACCAGCACAGTAGATAGGCCTTGAAAATCAAAATCTAATGGTACCTCAATGATGCCTGTATGTCACTTCTAGGTGAAGATATTCATATTTTTGTGAAGGTGAGACTGAGTTGCGATTTCTCATGCTATTCACCCGATATTGTACTCTTCAGTGTGTCTGTATCCTCCACAAGCGGTCTGTGCATGTCTGTGCGTGCAAGACGGTCTCAAACGGTCATTCATAGTCATATGAAAACTGACTTCAAAACGTTCCGTCATGTTAAATGATTACAAATAGTAAAAGTATACAAATAAATTATTATTAATCTTTAAACTTGTGTTCACTTTAACTTTAGTAGAAGTTGCATGTTTTGAGTGTTACAAAGTGTATCGCAATCGATATGCGCGGCCGTCCATGACCCGTAGGTTTCCAATTCACAAAGGCACATCTTCGCAGAAAATCTGTTTTCAACCACAATTCGAGCACATTTAGCGATGAAACTATACTGATTCAAGGGCAGTATTTTATATGGCAATTAAAATTCACATTAAACAACATCTATTGGATTCATCGATTCCAATACGCGATCATTACGCTGCCTCTGTGGGATGTGCTCCCCGGCAGCCGGCAGCTTGCACATATCCATAGAGCACACATTCACAAACTTCCAGTTTCTTAGTTCTATATAATATTTTAGTTCGTAATGTTTAATAATTTCTATTATATCACCTAATAATTTTGTGAAAAAAAAATACAAAAAAAAAAAACAAAGTACCCAGCCAGGAATAGAACCCTGATCTCACGCATGACAGGCGGAGTGCTTACGACTACGCTAGCGAGGACAATGATTGGTCCATCAAAGATTAGTAATATAGTCAAGCTGCCGTTTTGGGTTTCTCCATTCACAAAGGCGCTCAATTATCACCATCGTAACATCTTCGCCTGTTTTTCAACCACAATTACAGCAAGTCTAGCGATGAAACTCCAAATTTCTGCAAAATTCGAAGATCCATCTACAATTGATGGTTTTCTATTGAGCGCCAGAAAAAGAAATTCATTAAGGTTCAGCGTGCCATTTCCATTTATCTCCGCGTGCGAGGGTGCCTCAACCAAGTGGGTCATGGGCGGATTATGAAAACTGACTTCAGAAATATGTTCCATCATGTTAATTGATCAAAAAATAGTACAAGTATACAAATAAATTATTAGTAATCTTTAAACTTGTATTTTCTTTAACTTTAGCAGTTCAAATTGCACGTTTTGTGTTTTCAGTGTTACAAAGTGAAAAGTGTACATGCCAGTCTGTTTGATATGTGCATGCGCAGCCGCCATGGCCATGTGTCTCCTCATTCATGAAAAGCACATCTTCAAGGAAAATGATTTCATCGACAAATTAAGCTTGTCTAGCGATGAGTTTCCAAACATATGTAAATTTGCATGCATTCATTTCAGAAAAATTCATCTAAAAGTTATGCCTACCAGCACCAGAATAGTGTTACAAAGTGTACATGCCAGTCCGATCAATAATGTGCAAAGAACAAAAACACACCTTCGCAGAGATGTTGATTTCATCGACAAATGACGCTAGTAATATAAATTTGCATGCAGAACTTGAAAATTCATCTAAAAGTTATGCCTTTCTATTACCAACGCCTGAAAAAAATTAATTACGGTAAGTATGAAATATAATTTTATTTATATAAAAAGTTGCGATGATTTCAACCAATCGCTGTGCACGGAATATTAGGCAAACCTTTCCTGGAAAACCCAGGATGAAGTGTTTTCTTGTCACGTGATATTTGAATGAATGAATCTCCCCCGATGTGTCTCCACCTTGCCGTGGTGGGGGAGCTTGTGTGTCCCTCTGACCCCATGTGCTTGCCGATGGATGAAAACTACATATCGGACAGCTTATGGGATAGGGGCCAGACTAAGAGAGACACAACCTGCTGCTCTGCGGTTAGACTGAGGTGAGGATAACAGTCAGAAGCTTAAATCAGGCGCACAAAGGCAAAAGATTTGGTCCGGACAATAAAGCTCTCTGTCAAGGTTGAGGCTGAACGCTCTAAGCCACAAACCCTCGGATCTGAGAGCTGGGCCGATACCCACCCTCTGAAAATAGAGGTGAAATACTGAGCAAGCTACAAGCCCAGGTCTGATACCTGTTCGAAGGCTCTCAGCTCGGTATATGAGGGATTCCCCGATGAGAGGGCCTGACCGTTTCTCGTTGACTGCTGCACGGAGGTAAGGTGCTGAGCCGGCAGCACATGTAGCCTACCCCGTGAGCGAGTACAAAAAGTCAGAAAAGTGCCCCAGTCGATTGAAATGGTTACGAAAACTGTCTGTATCTAACGCGTAGAGTGTAGACAAAAGTGGAAAAATGTCTCAATAACACGAAATGAAATGCACGGCTAGTGAATCCATTGCGTGGTCCGAAGCAACAGCAAAAGCTTACCGAGTGGATGTCGCCCGCAGTCTGACCGTTCCTGGTGTGTGCTTGAGCGACCAGTGGCAAGCGAGATGCCCAAAACACGGGAAGTGAGGAACTAAAGCAGCCATGAGCAGGACGTGGCAACTCCTTGGGTGAGCCCAGTCTCAGAGCAATATGTGCCGGCTCTGCAATTATGGAAGCCTCATTGGATAGCAAGGGAATGCCCATGGTCTGTCCCTGCCTTCCCTTGAGGGCCGACCACGATGTCGATCGTTCTATCTTGACCAGCTGAGATGTGGGCGACACCACGACAATAAGTCTAACGTGCCTCGAAACCCGAGGAAGACTAACCTCATTAAAAAATGCCTGCCGGAAGTCGTAAGTGCCATCCTACGGGTGGCAAACTAAAAATTGGCACTACGCATTTACGTCAGAGTGAAATGTCTCGTCCGAATGTCTCTCGTGCTAGGGACAGCTCTGACTACCTAGTTTCCGAATGCCGCTCTTGTTCGGAACAGCTCTGACTAGGTAGTTTTCCGAATGTCTGTCGTGCCTGGAACAGCTCTGACGGGCGCAACGACAAGCACATGTCCGAAAACTCGCTGAGTGTATAAACCATTTGCAGACCTGTCTGGTCTGTGCGGGAACGGCCCGGAGCGAACAAAATGCCCAGCCCAATATACTGAAGTGAGGAATTAAAGCAGCCATGAGCAGGACGTGACGATTCCCTCGGTAAGCCCAGCATCAGAGCGTTATGTGTCGGCTCTGCAATTATGGAAGCCACCCAGGATGGCGGAAAATGCTATGGACTGTCCCTGCCTTCCTTTGAGGGATGACCGTTGTCTTCGACCGTTCAACCTTGGCCAGCTGGGTTGTAGATGGCACCACAAAAGTGAGTCCCAGGAATGCTACCTAGTCAAAAAAGCACTGCTGTAGTCGGATGTGTTGGCCTACGGGTTTCGGCCCAAGGGCGCATAACAGACACACCGCAATCACATCTGAAAAAACACTCCGGATGAGCGAAAAGAAAAGAAGAAGAATGAATGAAGTCGAAAGAATGCATGATCTGAACTTAGCGAAACGGGGGACACGGTGAGTCATGGCGACATGACTCTGTACATGACTTCGGTTTTCATTTCCGGTCGCGTCACGATGTAACTGTCTAAATTATACATATCAGAACGAGCATTGAATGTGCTGTCGATCACTGAACTTCCGGTTCAGTGTGTCACTGACTGCTAGACCGATCGATGGATACAATAAATGTGGCTGGGCCTAGAGTGCCCTCTTGTCGTCGGTAGCACAAGATATGGATATACACTCCGACGACAGTGAGGGCCCTTAAACCTTTATTGTATCCATCGATCAGCCTAGCAGTCCGCCACACACTCAAACATCGATCGTGCTAACAGATGGCGAAACTCTCAAACGTAAGTGATTGACAACACATCGCCCCGGAAATGACTTTATGAGGCCCTATAAGGGATGCATTTTACACTAAATAATTTGGGACCTGTCGTTCGGAAGAGTGACGAAACTTCAATTTCCATACTTAACCCAAGTTAATATCATTGACTTTAATGATACATTTAGACATGATCTATTTCTTTGTCACTACCATTACATCCGTCTTCCTTCTGCGCTTCATTGAGAATTTTTTTTCGGACGCGATTACTTTGTGCTTGTTTACAGCAGAGCTGCGTTCTTGCATCGTTAGGCCGACATATCAGACTTCTGCGGGCATTTGTTGACCTGGTTAACCTTTCCGGGCATCTGTCTTCCTTGTATTAAGCAAAGAATGTATAACTCTAAACCACTATAATTTTCTCTAGTTTAGTATGTATCAGAATAATGTTAGCACAACATAGGTTATTTTTATCGTGGCCACTAACCATGATCCACAACATTTTCTAGTGTCATATGCTCACAATATAACAAATCTGTAGTGCACATCCCTGACCGATGCCCTTCAATATGCACTGATATGTTCCTAAATGGTTAATCTTAATAGCTTCTCTCTGCTGCTGCTGGGTTGTAACTTAGTAATAAAACAACTCACATTACTGACACTTGCAGACAGAGCTTGAATGGCCTCTTGCAGCTTGAGTGCATTCTTCATACATATAAAAGGCCTCTCTTTAACTTTCACCATTCTCTTGTGCTAAGCCGATAAGCATGTGCGGTCACGTTTTGCAATCTCACACAATCACCAGTTTTGAGTCTGTCCATTGTATTCTTTGCACTTTCTTCAGAACTTTTCCACCACCACTAGATGTTTTTCATCTTTGCCCTTTGTTAATGTTTCACCTCCATACAACAGGTTCTAAGTGGCATTTCAACACACGATATAGACAAATTTCAAGTCAAGCGAATAAAAGAAATAAATATTCAAATTGTCAATGTCTTGATATTTACCTCTTGGGCCTCCTTTTCAAATTTGGCTATTGTCCGCTCATCAATGCCACCACACTTGTAGATGAGGTGACCAGTAGTGGTGGACTTGCCAGAGTCCACATGGCCAATGACCACGATGTTGATATGAAACTTTTCCTTGCCCATGGTGGGATTTAGTTTTCACAACTGTAATGAAGCAACAAAAAAAATTCAATATACAGTTAAGGTTGGAAAATAGTAACTGCATGACTGATACAAAATAGCTGAATTCATATGAACATGTGTCTGCGAGATCAGACAGACTTGGGTATGATTTTGGCTGGCATTTTGCCAGCAACTTCACATGTGGTTAGCAAGGTCATGTCTATGATAGAAATTAATGTAGCTAACCAAAATGTTAGCATTTATTAATTCAACAAGAAACATCTTCAAGCAAGGTCACACAGACATGTGTCTAAGACAAACATTTAGCTAATTGAAATGTTAGCATTTTTTAATTCAGCAAGAAACATCTGCAAGCAAGGTCACAGACAGACATGTGTCTAAAAGACACAATTTAGCTAACCAAAATGTTAGCATTTTATTCACCAAGAAATGTCCACTTGTGTGACCAACAGTTTGTTTTGCTCACAAAAGCACAATGTGACCTGTTTCACACACATGGCGTATGAATTTGTTCATGACACCCCCTACACCCACACTGAGGCAGAAATGGTGATCAGTGATCCTCGACTTCTGGGGATCGAAAAAAAAAAAACCCTCAATGTTGATCCAGTTTTGATAGTTCACATGAAGAATGCAGTGACCGTGACATTTATCAGCTATTCGGGGATCATATCTTGTTCTTAATAATATAAGTAAATTTTGCACACATTTTAAAAAGAAAGTGTCTATTCGGACTCCAGCTCGGAATAAACTACTCTGTCTATTCAGAGCTGAACTATCACGTGATTTTTCCCGGTCCCGGAAACCCCGGGTGGTCCTGGTCACGTGATTTGCCTAGTCACGTGACTCAACGTATGAGACGTCATCGGGACATGAGCGTGGCTATGTTATATACTTTTGTTGATTCACAATCATATCCTCAGTAGCACAGTGGTAAGTGTCTCTGCCTGATAAGCGGGAGCTGTTGGTTCGATTCCCTACTGGACGCTTATTTATTTTATTTTTTTTCAATTTTTCAGCAATTAATTGGGTGCAAGCAACTTTGTAATAAAAAAATATTAGGAACTATGATTATGAACAGATGTTTTGTCACTTATATTATCTTATTTATATTATATAAAAGTTATCACTTTTTTATGTCTTTCAACACATCTTTCTCATATCTCTGTCTCTCATACTAGCTTCGTTATCTATCTCCCCCCTCTCTCTTTTCAACCTGCTTCACATATACCAGGTTGTCCTGCACTTTATGTGCGTAGCATTTCCTTGTTTATTTGTTAATTCATCAGGCCAGTAAGTCGGAAGCCTGGTGTTTGAATTGCCTAATCATATCTTTCTGAGGCGACGCATATTACTGTCAGCTTGGACCGGAATTATGAGGACATCAATAGCAGGAAATAGTAGGGCGGTAATGTCAACAAAGATGGAAGCCTGTAAACAGTAAGTGTACAGAAACGCAAGTTAACAATTCTTTAACTCGCATGGGAACACAATTATTGTTATTGGGGATACCAATCCGGAAAATTATTCTTGATATTTAAACAGCTTCATACTTCAGCTATGTATAAACTACTCTGTCTATTCGGACTCCAGCTCGGAATAAACTACTCTGTCTATTCGGACTCCAGCTCGGAATAAACTACTCTTGTCTATTCGGACTCCAGCTCGGAATAAACTCTCCCTTTTTAAAATATAGCAAAAGACTACAGGCAAATTATCTGGTGCTATTAGACTAAAAAAGGTTGGCATTGCTAAGAGATTTGACATTTAAAAACGTGTATTTTAATTTGACTAAAATGGTGATAAAAAAGATTGTGATCTATACTCCATCCATCATGTGTCATACCGACAACTTCTGACAAGCATGGGCGCTCATGGCAAAAAGATGGATAGGGAGAGCTGCACCCAAAAGAAATTAGATGCATATCTATACTGTCTATACTTAAATCATATGTCTTATTTTCCATTCCTCATATTCATAAAATGAATGTAAGAATATATAAAATAATGTTCCTTAAAATACAAGAAAACAGCAATTAAAGAAAGTCAAAATACTGAGAGAAAAAAGCTGAAAATTATGAAATGTACAGAACATGTTTTGTTGCAGGCTTCTTTGAATCATGCAAAGATGAATAATTAGAACTTGGAACAAGCAACATACCGTTCATGAGAAGAATATGAGAATTACTAGACTGCACAGCTATAATAACCATGACTGCCTGGAAGAGCTACATGGAAAGAGAAAGAGGCTATGAAAGTAGACTAGAACATTACAATAATGAAAGAAAAACAGCATTTGTTGGTCATATGAGACATTGGAAAACATCGAGACGGGAGAGATCAGTGGGAGAAAAGGCAAGGGTAGACATAAGAAGAGAGGTGGCCTGACAGTGGCATTGGGGAATACCTCACAATATCAACAGAATAGAACAAATCCAGAATATTAAGGACAGAGTTTTAGAATTGAATAAGCCTAGGCAGGGCACATTAAATTATTAAATTAATTATTAAAATTAAAGGGATAACCATATTTCTTTGTTTTCGATAGGTTGTTCTTTTCATGTAAGAACTAAATCAGTGAATGTATTAATATGTAATGTTTTGATAACTAAGAAGAAAAACTAGAACATCCCTCAATGAGCAATCACATGGGTTGTACAAATAATTGAAATATTGATTATTCAATTCGAAGTGTCTGAACTTCAGAGAACTGTCTCCCGGCATCACTTTGACCTTGTCTAACCCACAACCGCGCAATAAATAACGATATATTTTAGCAACATTCTTCTCAAATCGTCTGTCCTTTTTGATTACAGATTCAATTGGCATGATATTCTTTAGGTTTTCATTGCTAGCTTAAGAATTTCCAAAAGAAACGGTCTACGATTTCAAAGACGAAATTAACGAAAGTCTGGAACTCTTGTCGACCTCCGGTGAAAGACGATCGATTGATTTCTTCCGAATAGTTCACATATATTATAGAACAGCATTGACAAAATGTGTACGAACGTATTCAACTAATATATCGAAAACGTTTCTTAAATTATTACATATACAGATATAGATACAAAACGTGAATTCTGATATGTATCGTAAATAAAAGTAAATAAATGCCAAACGCCGGTGCAACAAAATTAATCAATACTTTATGGCAGATATTCGCCGGCTTAATAACTATTCACTTAAAGACTTGAAAACTATGCATTTTATTATTAATATGCACACAGTTGTATGCTAAATACCTTTAGGATTCACGTTCGTTAAGAAGACAGACTGATGGACAAGAACTAGGAAAGAATTGATGTCGATAGAAACGACAACACTCACCTCAAGATTTGAATGCGAAATGATACGGTGAAAGATATTGTCGGCACAAAGTCACGTGATTAAATAATCCTCGTTTTGGATGCTGGGATACACTGCGCATTACGTACAATTCTAAAAATAGCTGAGCTTAGTCAGATAACGAAACTTGCAGTTGATGATGTTACTGTGTTACATATATTTATATATCACATTCAACCATTGATAAATTGACAGCTAAAGAATTGCATCAACTTATGCAATACATAGAAATGTATCTTGGCATGCACCCGCTCTACGCTCTAGGTAAAAACAAACTGTACAGAGATGCCAACGAACTCAAAAGGTGACCCTAACTACGTTGATGAAGCTTCACTTTAAGAGTTGGAATCATACACATATTTAGGTAGCAAAACAGATACAAATTGGTGCACGGGTAGAGATGTTACAATAAGAATACAAAGGACAAGGAAAGATTTTATAGCACTGGAAAAGTTTAATCTAACAACAAATTATATGTACTCAAGCATCAAATGTATTACTACTATTACCGCATGAAGCAAAACAACAAGAAGGACGACTGATCACTGAAAAAATAACTTCGTCTTCTTTCATCTTGTATCCAACATTTGGGCATAGGCACTCGACCAACTCATTTTAGCCTCCCTATCTTTAGCTACCCCATACAGCTCTTCCGTGACTTCCCTATGATATTCGTTTCCGTTTCTATTTCTCTTCTAAGTGCTATGTTAGGTCATCCTTTGTTGTTGCTGCTTTTTTTTCTCCCTGTGGATTTCTAGTTATACTATTCTTATGTTTTCTATTGGGACTCTTCACTGGCTGTTGCGGATGAGAACGGAGTACGTATGGGAATGCCCCAAGTGCGGTGATGTCGGTTCTTGACTCACCTCAAATCTATGGCATTTCAATGACAGCGTGTTTTCTTCATCTCTTGATCCACTGGGATTTATCTAGATCTCTCCTGAGCTTCGCAATCGTGATTCTCCCATACCATTTTAGTCCCTCTATTTGCTCAGACATCGATTAATAAATGGTTGTAGTTTAATTGAATTGTATTAGCTGTTCATGCGCGTTTCAGACACACACACACAGTGGTACTAATTTGACGGTTGAAATTAATATTCTAATTTGGATGTCACGTTTATTGTCTTGTAGCTTTTATAACTGGAAATATCAACAGGAACAGAGGCAGAGGAAGACCAATAGAAGTTATTCTGGATGGACTGAGACCGTGGCATGAAGGAATATGGTCAATATAGTTATTTAGAACACCAAAGACCGAGATCTGTGGAGAGACATGAACAATTACGCCAGCTGGCATGACACATCATGACGATTATGAACTTGTATAAATTTGCAAATGGTATAAAAACCTTTCTTGTCATTTGTATTCCTATTTCGATATCTTGATCCGTTCCACCATCTTTATTTACATTGCTGCTTTAATGAGTGTATGATTATGCCTCTTGAATTGAATGTTTCACCAAGGGAGATATGGTAATTTTTCCTCGATTTTATTCTCATAACCTTTGTCTTTCCCAATGAATTTTAAAACCTAATTGTTGTGACCACTGGTTGAATATGTGTAGTTTATCTTGCATTTGATTTCATGTGTGGGCCTGTAGCGCAATGCCATTGCGAAGTCCAGATCATCGACTTGTTAATGAATTACTAATAAATTACAAACATTCGTTAACTGGAGGTTGAGGAGAGCGGGACTAAAATAGTATGACAGAACCGGTAATGTGGAGTGTAATGGAAGGAACTAGACAGATTACATCAAGATATCAAGAGGTAGAAATGGCTCTTTATAGCACACACGGAGAGAAAACCTGTTTATAGTGTGAATAGAATGTAATGTGTGTGTAATTACGGGGCAGGCGACATAGAGAAAGAAACCTAAACACACAAGGGGCAGAGAATTAGAGACATGGATCAATAATATGATGTGGGGGAACGCACGTTGAGACAACCCGTTTATAGTGTGGACTAAAATGTCTTTTGTTTATAACTCACACCGCAAGTGGTGGGAAAAGAGAGAGAGAGAGAGAGAGAGAGAGAGAGAGAGAGAGAGAGAGAGAGAGAGAGAGAGAGAGAGAGAGAGAGAGAGAGAGGAGAGACCCCTTAAGAGACAAGGCGAAGAGAATCAGAAACAGATCAATAATATGGGAGGACAAAGAAGACGCTGCAGGAGATTCTAATCTAAACGATGGAAGAGCATAGCGTCAGTTGGCCCAAGGTCGAAGCTCCATTGAGGGATAACATGCAACAGAAGAAGAAGAAATCGATGTTTCGATTGCCTCTCTTTATCTAGCCACGTCATGAGAGTCGTGAAGATTGTGATCAGAGGTTTGCTTTAGTGGTCTATAGTTGCAAATAGCAGAGTCAGTGAGACACATTTGATGGAGGTGAGCTCTGAGTCTACAATGTCCTGTTCCGAGTCAGAAGGTTCTTGACGGCGCATTTTTGCCAAGCGCATTTATCCTGGCGTGTTAAGGTATGTGTGAACACCTAGGGTTAGAATTAAATTGTTACAAGACACAGATTATGATAGTCACTAGGAAAAAGGAAATACCAGTTTACTATACAAGTAAATGGAATATTCCGAAACAAGTGAATCGATACAGTTATCTCGGAACAGTTATAACATGTGATGGGAAATGCCTTGAAGAGATTAGAACAAGAATCGCGCCATGGCGGAGGTAACCTTCTGCAAGGTGGAAAACATACTGACCAATAAAAAGATGTCATTTGCAACGAGAAAAATAGTGTTGAACTGATACATAGAAACTATACTGTTGTATGATTGTGAAGCGTGGACAATGAGCAGACAAGGTGAACAACATTTGAGTACTGTATAAGTGTGGTTTCTGGGGAAAATGCAAAGAATACCATGGACAGACAGAAAAACCAATGACCTAACCCTAAAAGAAACAAATGAACACCGTTACCCGATAAGATAAATTATTCGTAGACAGTCACAACAGTTTTTGACACATTATGAGAGGAAATAAATAACGGTGACAACTGGCAAGATTGAGGGAAAATAATAAGGGGGAAGGCTGAGAAGTAAATACACGGTGGACACGGTGTATTTTTAATAACTGTGCAGTGTTTGAAAATATTGCCGGTCTAAGTTTTGTATTTACTTATTATGTTGTATGAACTTTATGGATGGCAAACACAAAACTTGGACCAGCAATATTTTCAAATACCGCAAAGTTATTAAAGATACACCCTAAATCAGGATGGCTAGGCCACGTGGTATGGTCGAGACAAGAACACAGACCTGATCCACCACTCTGGTGATCGTGTGAGATCACGATACATGACCGCCCACGCTTATCGGCTGGGCACATGATGATGATGACGATGATAAGGTATGTACTTTTCGTTGTCTTTCCTCCGGCCCATCCCGATAGATTGCTCTAGTAGTGATTTACCTCTCTAAAGCTCTGGGATGGATAGGATTGCTAGAGGGTTCCTTCCATGGATCGACCTCCAACCTTTGCTGTCTTCTCATTTCTAGAGAGTTGAGTTGAGTTGAGCTAAGAACCGACATCACTGCACTCAGGACATTCCTACACACACTCCGTCCCCTCGTTCAATAGCCAGCGAAGAGTCATACTGCTAATCGTTCCAACTGCCATCTAATTGAAAGTTCTCCTGGTGTTCCCTCTCAGTTTTGAGATTCGCCTAGAGCCCCTGCCGTCCCCGCCATCATTCAGAGGGTTCTTAGTTTGAAAAGTTTCTTCTTCTTCTGCGTTAATCCGGAGAGTTTTTTCGGACGTGATTGCGATGTGCCTGTTTACAGTAGAGCTGCGTTCTTGCGCCGTTAGGCCGACACATCCGACTTCTGCGGGAATTTGTTGACGAGTTAACCTTCCCGGGGATCGGGGTTCTCAATTTGTTCCCCCGCTTTCTTCACCTCGTCCCACAGGAGCGGGACCACCCTGTCATGACCTGATTTAAACGGTATCATAGGTCATGATAATGTTCAGAAGGAAAGTATAGTTTGTACACCTGGATCGTGAAAAGTGGTTCGCCTTGTGAGCACTTTTCACACAGCGGAAAACACGAGGATTTGCTTCGCAGCAAGCGAGAAGCGGACCCGTGAAGGTCACGCTGCGTTGGACGGTGGTCAAGAGCGGACGAGGTCACGTTTCGAGGCTGGTAATGTCCTTACAATAGTGCCGCTTAATACTTTTAGATTTGTGGAGATAGAGACATATTATACACGTGCTGTTAAAGTATTTTATAACAGTGAATATCTGATGATTGTTGTAATAGAAGATGAAACCGATTCAGCGTTATGTCATTTTTATACATTTCATACTGTGACCCTTCGTAAAACAGTGAACGTTGAATTTCAATAAATAAGTAACCTGCTGAGGCACTCGGTGATTCCAAATTAAAGTCCTAATACAGTCAATGACACGAGGACACATGCCCAACTACAAAGCTCTGTGTTCGGCACAGATGAATAAGCTGAGAAAAAACCACGGCGACGATCTATTGTAAAATGTAAGCCCCTAGAATCAACAGAGTGGAGCAACATGGGTGATTCAAAGAATAATCCTAAACTCCACAAATTAGAAGCGTAAGTCGCGCTGGGGAATACCCCTCCCTTGTCTATAGGTAATCTACGTCTGAGAGGTGCATTCCCTGCCAGCATATCAAGCTGTTCACGCCCCCGCACTCCCGCAAAATCCTTTTCAGAGATACCACAGTGAGCTGGTGTCTACTGAAAGACTAGAACTGTTCTTCTAGAAGGCATTCTAATGGTGTCATTTAAGTTAATAAGTAAGTCGCAATTGGCTGTAGAAAAATAACTATGATAACAACTTGAAACCAGTTTATTTTTATACATACATTATATAATTTCCACCAACATTGATGCACTTGACTTATCCCATCATTTTATTAGCCCTCCCAAACCGACTACATAGAACTGAGTGCCATGTTTTCTAAACCACGTTTTCACTTCACATTCAACTTCGGCGTCATTCGCGAAATGTCTCCCGACAAGGTGGGTTTTCAGCGGACTTAGCCCCTAGCGATTTCCCGTAAAGCGGTGCATAGCTGGGTAGAAAAAGTTACGAGGGTGAGTCAATAAGTCCACACAGTTCCGTGGGATGACAGGTAAATGAAAACAAGGCACGCAATTCTATGCAGCCGGTATAGGGAGGACTGAGAAAACTATGGGATAAGTGCATCAATGTTGGTGGAAATTATGTTGAAAAATAAAGGGACAATGTATGTATAAAAATAAACTGGTTTCAAGTTGTTACCATAGTTAGTTAGTTTTCTACAGCCGTTTGTGACTTACTTATTAACTTAACCCCCGTATTTCGCGGATAATACTGTCCTCTTTGGGGCATGAGATGGCGTGAACGTGGTACTACCGCCTACCTTGAGCTACTGAGATCGTGGGTGCCGATCTCAAAATACATCAGCCTGGTCCGCATGGCCGAATGGAAGAAGAGAGATCATTCTTAAACATCCGGTGTGCTGATGCCGAGGTAGCGGGTTCAAACCCTACACCCATTTTAGTGACTTGGACTAAAATGGTGACTCCTAGTCCTTGACTTAGGGACGTAAATTACAAGTACCTCAGAAGTCGGAGTGGGTTTGCCTGATGGCGAGGGACACTGGCAGTAGGGAAGCTAACCCACACGCAGAAGTCAGCTTAGTGCACTAGAAATATTAGCACGTGTGTGGACTACGGTTGAGTTCAAAGCGAGCGGTCGCCAAAAGAAAAAAAAAATATGCGTCATTTGGTTGGCTGGTGTAATTATATTGTTCTCATTCATTCATTCATGCATTCATTCATTCAGTAGCATGTCCCTTGCAGAACTTCGCTCCCATAACAACCTTCCAGAAAACTTCTCGGTCATAAGCAAGATGTCCCGCGTCCGATACACCCACTTGAAGACTATTTGCTACATCTTGCACCCATCTTCTATTTGGCCCTTCTCTTCCTCTCTTCCCGGACAGTATAGTTATATTTATTTGCATAGCCTTCACATGACGTTGCAGTCAACCGCAGCATTTTTTTTTTGGCTGTTTGTGATCTCTTTGCAAGTTTACGTTCAGTAATTTGCCATTGCTTTCTGAACGACCGGCACCCATACCATTTTATAAATAACCCAAACACAAGGTGGTCTGCTGTTAAATCGCCCGCAAATGTGTTTCTAACACGGTATGCGGGATTACGAACTGCACCCCTCCATTTTTGTTCTTTCCAAGCTTTCATGACGTTTCAAGTGACCACACCATTTCAATTTTCTTTGTTTTATCGTCTCTAGTGCCCAACCTTCTTCAACATTAAGATCTTGTCGTATGGATGCATTTTTTTTTTTTAAATCCAAGATATTCTTTTTTTTTTTAAATCCTAGACCCCTGGAAATTATCCCCTTTCCCATGAGCCTATCCACTCTCCTTCTTATTATGATACTGATTATCTAATATCATCAAGTGACATGCCAGCTAGCATAGGCGTTCATGTCTCTCCACATAGTCTTTGGTGTTCTGGATCAACTCTGCTGCTGATATTCCTTCATGCCGTTTATCTATACAGTTTATCTATTATATGAGGAAATATAATTTAATAGACAATTAGGATCTACTTCATTGCACCATGTTTATCCTTCCGCAGGGGAGCCTGCCGAACGCTAGCACAAAGCAAGAACTCCGTAGCTCCAGCAACAACCCCCAGAAGTCTCAGAAAATTGCACTCGTGAACCGAACCCAGAATTGTCGGACGTTGGGGCGACGTAACCACTGCACCACAGACTCCCTGTCTATTATATGAGAATTGGTCAACCCTATTCGACTCTTAGGAGAACCAACCCAGCAGCTTTTTGGAAATGAACAACAAACGATTGTGTTGGCAACCCAGTAAGCTAACTAACCACTCTGCTCTTATCTGTGATTCGCTAGGGCCGTGACATGTGTGGAGCTATGGTTGTCGATCAATGACAAAAAATGCGCCAATTTCTCTTGCGGATTGTTATTTATGGATGATTTCTTCTTCTTCTTCTTCGTTCATCCGGAGTTTTTTTTTCGGACGTGATTGCGTTGTGCCTGTTTACAGCAGAGCTGCGTTCTTGCGCCGTTAGGCCGACACATCCGACTTCTGCGGGCATTTGTTGACCGGGTTAACCTTCCCGGGGGTTTCTTAGGACGTTAGACTCTCACTGTTGTGGTGTTATCTCCCATCCCATCTTGGCCCATATAGAACAGCCAAAGGCATCCTGGTCAGCCCTCAAGGGAAGGCAGGGGCAGACCATGGGCATTCCCCGCCATCCAAGGAGGCTTCCATAATTGCAGAGCCATCACACAGTGCTCTGGTACTGGGCTCACCCAAGGAATCGTCACGTCCTGCACATGGCTGCTTAGCCTCACTTCCGTATATTGGGCCTTCCGTTCACCATAGGCTGTTCTTCTAGAAGCCAGAAGAATGCAGTTTGCAGATGACATCCACACAGTGAGCTGGATGATTTCTGATATCAGCTATCCTCCTTGATCTTTTATCTGCAATTTCAAGAATGAGACGACATGCATTACCACCAAGGAGGACGATTTCTTTCAGATCGCGTGTGCTGAAAAGGCCTGGTAAATAAAATTAGGGCTAAGTGGAGAAATAAGCGCATGTGAAGACTGAAGAGGAAGAGAAGATATATTAGGCTCAGATCCAAGTAGATGGCATGTTGTGGAAACCATTTCTTGTTTCTGTTGTGTTGTGATGATAAATCAACCAAGGCAGAAGTGACATTTTTGACCATGACACCAAATCTACTTATGTCCACCATCCCGATGTCTGCCAACTTGACTTTGTAGCTTTGCTGTTGACATTGAATATATGTGCTAGTCTTACTACATCCAATAAATATCTACAACCGACATCTGGCCGATTCGGCCACAGGATTATTAATCCGAGGCTGTGTTTGGCTCTTATTATAACTTCTCTTCTGAGGCCTTAACGGAGTAGGGGTAATAGAAAAATGGATCGGGTAGGAAATGGAACATTGTAAAGTCAAGCAACACACGCATTTGCACACGGAAGATAACTTCGAACACTAGTTCCAGTATGAATTCACCACACTTCACTCCCCTAAAGTGGCTTGGTGGAGGGTGAATTTGCTAACCAAACGGGGGCCAGATTTGAATTTTCCTGTTATTCCACTGCATGTTATTCCTCCACACGTGTTATTTCATAGCATATGTCATTCACTCCACACATGTCATTCCTCTGTATGTTATTTCTACGCATTTGTCATTCCTCCGCATGTGGTATTCCACTGCATATATCATCCCTCCACACGTGTCACTCCTCTACATATGTCATTTCTTCGCATGTGTCATTACTCCATATGTGTCATTCATGCGCATGCATTACACAGAACCCCCACGTGTTACCGGAAGTCCTTCGGGCATGATCCATGTAGTGGTCAAAACAAAAGGGACTGAACTTGACCAATGAACGTTTGAAGCGTGCATTACAGTGGTCATTCAAATGTAACGATCTCGGGTATTGGGTGAAAGCAACTAACGCAAAAAGGATCTTTCTGCAGCCTGAGGTTTAGATGAACACCTCGCAACAACTAAATCCGGCTTTGAATATTGTGACTGTCTGTGGATACAGAACAAGGGGGAGTACCGCGTAAAAGATGGCGTGATGGTATCGAGAAGAACCTTAGAGAAATGAATACCAACTTACAAAGACGTTAGAAAGAGCGCATGAATTGATCTTGACACCCTCCCCCAACTTCACCGAGGTAAATGGAGGAAGAGAAGAAGACTGTCCAGCTAGTGTGACGATCCAACATTAGAAATATAGATAATTTAGTTAGTATAGTTAGGGTAGAGTATTGAAGCTAACTTGTGAAATATATTAAGTATAGTTAGGGTGGAGTATTGATCCTAACTTGTGAAATACTCGTATATTGTGCACTATTATAATAGCAAGCACTAACAGGACCGTTAGGAAGATGTGAAAAACAAACTTACTACCGTTTTGTTGAACTTTCATACGTGTAAATAGCGGACAATGTGGAACTGTGGCTCGACTTGCATTGCATTGGCACCTTGCCGTCTTGACAGACGATAGTTTGTGCTTTAAAAAGGCATAATAACTTTTACCTATAGGCGGTAGCGAATGTGACTGATAAGGCCAATTTGCGCTGTAAATGTCCGTTCACAGTGGGTGCATGTGAACACGTGGTCATTTCCACCATCATCCACCATCTTACGTCTCACACGCTCGGTGTGTGACTTATCTGCAATAATTTTCTCCTTTGTCTTTATTCCATTTCTGATCTTTGCCCTCCATGCAACACGTTCAGCGGCGACTTGCTCCCAATGTGCATTATCAATGCCTGAATCAATCATGACCCGCTTACACACACCTTTGTATCGTAGTAGAGGCCAACCCTGAGATCTCTTTGTTTTTTGGGGTTGCGTATCCCTTACGGGACGTTGCAGTCAACACCAGCATTTTTCTTACCCATCTGTAATTCATCCAAAAAAGATGTCCTTTGGTATTCTACCATCATCCATCCTCCTAACATGTCCTACCCATCTAAGTCTACGAAGACTGAGCATGGAATAAACCGTCACACAACCTGATCTTTCCAATACTTCAGTATTTGTGATTTTGTCTTGCCACTTAATACCAAGAATTCTTCGCAGACACCGCATATGAAAGCGCTGTTTAAACGTTTCTCTTGGATGTGAGTAAGTTGTCCAGGTTTCACTGCCATAAGGAAGAGTACTAAGGACAGAGGCTTGATAGACAAGGACTTTTGTTTTGGCAGTAAGCTTCCTGTTCTCCCACACTCTTTTTCTTAACCTGTTCATTGTTGTTGCTGCCTTACTAATCCGGATGTTGATTTCCTGATCTAGGGATAATTTGCTATTTACCACTGATCCTAGATATGTAAAATGGTCTACCATCTCTAGTTCGGCGTCGTCAATAAAGATTGATGGTACCCCATGTGCACCTTGTGACATAATCTGTGTCTTCTTTTTGCTAATTGTTAAACCAAATTCAGAACAAGCATTGCAGAATGCAGATAGTAGACATTGCAATTCTTCCTCAGAGTGGGTCTCTCCACAGCACAAAGCCTGGGCTAAAATATAGACATAGAGATCATGTGTTGCCCATGCAGCATGATCCCTCTCTCGGCCTGCCTAGTTCACTCCAGAGGAAAGGTAACACCCCTACATCTGGAACAAGACAGCTGCAGAAGCTGCCGGATCAGCAAAGCGATGCTCTAACTGTCCGCCTGTCGGAGCTTCGATCATAGACCAGCCGCCAACCAAGGCTTAGGGCCTGGTCTGCCCTGCCATGACATTTTGTCTTTAGCGTGCATTTCCTCGCACCAGGGTAAGGCTTGTACCCTCCCAATTGCGCTCTTCCGCCCGAAGCCGTTGGCACAATGTGGCTGGACTTACCAGTTTGTATAAACGTTGCTCGTGAAGGCTTAAAAGTGCAGGACAGCCCTGGTGTGTCTTAGTGAAGAGCCAAGTTAGTTAGATTATTAGCTGAAATGTTATGTTATGTCAAACACATTACTGCACATTGGGGAATCCCTTGCGTGATTGCCATGATCGAGATTATAAAGTTGTAGATCATGGCAGGATTGTGGACAAAGCGCGATCTGTAATAGGAGACCGTGCAAAGTGAGCCGCCACGAGCGTCGGTCACTATAGCGTGAAAAGCGCTCGGGACGTTGTGACAGAAGGACAAAATGTCACCTTCAAATCAGTTGGGCTTGAGCCACTGTCGAGTTTAGACGTGGTTCTTGGCTCCGTAGCACGGCCACACAATGTGCCGCTACATTATTTGTTAGTTTTATAGTTGTTGTGTATTCTCTAAGTGTTGGTATGAGCGGTAAGCGTGTATAAATGACATTGTTTATAGGTAACAGTGTTGACAATACTTAGAGATAAGAAACAAGTGGAAACAGTGTTCGCGTGATGTTCTTGAGGAAATGTTGAGTTCTGTTTCGAATAGCTGATTGGTATCAAATGTACAGTGGAAGAGCGTAAATAGAGCCTAATATAGTAGGAGAGATGGCGGTGAAGAGAAAACCACGCCATCATCTTGAGACATCAATGAAAAACGGCGCAGAAGTACGCCCAGACAGAGAAGATGTGCAGGTCACAGGACGAGCTGTCCGCACACGAGTTGCTACGAACGCAAGAGTCATCGAGATTGTAATCTCGACTATGAGGTATAAGACCATGGGTATCAACCCAAGTATTGTTGATGTCAATTTATCATCACTGCCAAGTAAACAACGTACCAGTCATGGGCGTAACAACGAGCAATTTACCATTGTCGCCTATGGCAGTGATCACTCCTCCCATGCAGCAGCAGCCATGCCAAAGTATTCTCTTACTGTTATTATGTACGAGGAGTTGGTTATGATATCGCCTCTGTTGACCCCGAAGTCAGCATCGACGTGCTTGACCAGGGTTTACTACCGATTAGGGTTAACGTCAGAGTCTCGTAAGTAATATATGTTAGCTAAAAGGTAATAACTCAGTTATTGGAGGACATGAAGTGGATGTAAGAAGAATCAACTCAATATACCCAAGCATACACAAAGGCCCTATAAGCAATCCCTGACACCTGCGACCATTGTCTTGGTTATCAGCATATAGAAGTAATATTAATATGGGCATCTTCCAACTTGCCCTAGATGCACCTTCATGCATCACCATCATGTGCTCTGCCAACTGGCGTAGGGTTTCATGTCTCTCCACAGATCTTCGTCATTGGTGTTCTGGAACTCTGCTGTTGATATTTCTCCATGGCACCGTCTTAGTCCATCCAGCATCATTTCTCTCGGTCTGTCTCTGCCTCTTTTCCCCACTGATATTTCCAGCTATAATGTTTTCCAGCCACGTGCACGTGTGGATTAGCACCGCAGACGGGACGCAGAGGTGTTTCTAAGGCACCAGGGCCGGGTTATATACTGGCCAAGACCTATTGACGCGTCCACGTCGAGCGTCCTGGGCAACAGGTCCCTTCGGGGTCCTGGCTAAAGTCAATAGGATCGCCGATTCCTCCGAAGTCGGAGAGTGTCTGCCTGTACGGCAAGGAACCACCAGTCTGCACACCAATAAGCCAGACATGGGACAACGGATACTCACGCAAAACTCAGGTCCTGTATGACATCACACTGATGTTGGACAACAGGATGCCTTCATCCGACATACAGGACTTCGCGTTGGAGCTCAAGCCAACGAACACAAGCAAGCAAGCACCGCAGACAGCGGATCGCATATTTCAAGACTGCCCAAAATACGATATATCTAGGGAAACCTTCTGGCCTAGAGAAACAACAATTGAGGATACTCTCTTTGGACAACTGAGTGAACTAAAAGGACAGTTAAATTAATACAAAGACAACATTACAGATACAGACACATTTTCAGCGAACGAAAGAAGAAGAAATAATGTTTTTCAACGTCTCTCTTCTCATCATATGACCAAAGAATGCTTTTGTCTCTTTCTCATAGTTTCATCAGTCTCTTCCAGGCAATTGTCGTTACTTATTCTAAGATATAGGCAACATTCATCCCAGAAACAACATCTCTGGTGCTTCCAAGTTCTTCCTAATTTGTTATTCACGTTTCATAATACCCTGTCAAACAGCAAAACAAGTTCAATATAACGTTTCAGCACTCGCTTTTCTGACATTAAATGACTTTGACTTATAGCATAAAATACTGTTCATCTTTTGAAATGCAGCTTTGGTTTGACCTATTCTGCTCTTAATCTCTGTCATGCAAAACATCCATGCATATAATAATAATTAACAGTATCATCATCGTCAAGTGCCATGCCGATAAGCGTGGGTGGTCATATTTCGCCATTTCACACGATCACCAGAGTCGTGGATCAGCTCTGTATTCTCGTCTTGACCATGCCATGTGGCCAAGCCACCCAGGTATTTACTTCTCTGTCTTCCCCTTGTTCTTTTCCCCTAAATCTTGCCAGTTGTCGCCACGTTCTCTAATTTATTTCTTCTCATAACGTTTCCAAAAAATTGTGACTGTCTACGTATATTTTCTCAAATCTGTTTACGGTTTTCATTTGTTTATTGTAGGACTTGGTCATTGGTTTTTCTGTCTGTTCATGGTATTCTTTGCATTTTCCTCAGAAACCACATTTATACAGCCATCAAATGTGTTTTCAGATTGTCTGCTCATTGTCCACGCTTCACATTCATAAAAAGTACAGGTTCTATTTATCAGTTCAACGCTCTTTTTCTCGTTGCAAATGACATCTTTTCAATAACAATATACATAACCAATCAAAGCTGACCACTGCTGAACGTTAAAGTGTCTTTCGTTTATGGTATCATGAGAGTTTTCCTTTAAAGACAACACGCATAATTATTGAAATATATCAACATCAGTCATGTTGTTGAGTTACACTTGGTAACAGGTATCCAATGAAGCTGTGCCAACATTACTGTAGGTATACACAAAATAAGCAGCGAATAAACAGAGGATATGCACTTAGAGTGGTGGCGTTAGTGTAGTTGATAGCTCGTCATGTCACGAGCATGGTCGGGCATGGGTCCGACGCCCAGTCTCGTCGTCTGAGAAGTAAAGGAAAGACTGACCCCTTATTCCTCCGTGCATCAAGGCCTACAAAATGTAACGACACTACCATATTACATGTGCATACAGTACACTGCTTTGGGTAACTTATTATGTACTTAGAGAGGACCAATCCAAGCTTGAGACCCAAGTGATAATAGAGCAAGTTACAGCCATACATCACTCTTATAATCGATGATAACATGTGGCTATGATCAATTAAAGTTTCTTTTTCTTTATGTTTTTGCGTCGCTTTGAACTCAAGCGTAGTCCATACATATTACTTCTGGTAGTGCTGGAATAAATTTTGCGAGTGGATTAGCTTTCCCTATTAACAGTGTCCCTCGCCATCAGGCAAACTCACTCCGACTTCAGAGATACTTGTAATTTACGTCTCCAAGTCAAGGACGATAGGTCAACATTTTAGTTCTGCTGTTCGGGTGTAGGGGTTGAACCCCTTACCTCGGCATCAGCACAGCGTTCTTATCCAGTCGGCCATGCTCACCTGCTGATCAATGACATCAGGGATAACGTTTGACATTGGCAGACATGAAGGAGCGTGGTAGGGGACGGAGTACATATGTGTGCAACCAACTGACCAAAAGTAGCTTAAAATCGACAGGGTCGATTGCATTGCACCGGGTTTTTATCCCATATGACTCAGTATCTTTCCGCAGCGCGGAAAGCGTCGCACAAAGCACGAACTCCGTAGCTCCAGCGACGAACGTCGGAAGTCTCCTAAAAAATGCACTCGTGAAATGAAGGAATCGAACATACAACCTTCGGAGCCCGAGTCAGACGGCTTGACCACTTCGCCACGGAGACTCCCGAGAGGGGTGCAATGTGTAATATTAGTAAAGCCTGAGAATATACAGAGCCATGGGGTAAAAAAATGAGTAAATTGACAGGAAAGTAGAAGGAATATATTTCTTACCTTATTTTTCATTTCCTTCTTGTTTCTTCTGCTGCTGGTTAATAATTGTGCACAAGTATTCAAGTTACTAGGATGCATTTAGCTTTTTATATTGAGTTCGTGAAAGCTTACAAATAGCTGCGCGTTAATGTGCGTATGGAGTGACCAGAAATGATACCGCAATTTAGTCATCATGTGTCCATTTTCAAGGATCTGTTCAGCTGTCTGTGTAGTTTGTTCACATGTACACATGGGTGACAGACCCGCTTTGAGTCTTCGTGAAAGATTGTCTACTGTGCTGTTTACTGTTCAGAGACGGAACATGATTACCCGTTTTGCACTATGAAAATAGTTGTCAGTGTCTCTGTAGTGGGCTTTCTTCTTAACGACCAAGATATTGATCCTCTTTTCATTGAAGTTTATAGATTGATTCGTATGCACGCGTGTTATCTCCTAATTTGACAACGTGTTTGCTCTCACGTTTCTTGTTATGCCACAATATGTCAGTTTCCACCGCAATATTACTCTTCTGTTGGTATTCAATGCGTTTAGTGTGTGTGTGTGTTTTTTTTTCTTTTCTTTAATACCAGTTGTTTGTCACCGCTGAGGGCTTGCGGAATTGAAAATTCATCACTATGGAATACAAACTGTTGCCATTGACATTGTGCTGATGCTGTAATGTTTAGGGCCTGCAATTCGTCTGAATAGTTGGAGCAAAATATCTCAGTAAGCGTGCACATGGATTAAGGTCTGCGATCTGCTCAGACCTTAATCTGTGTCGGACGATTCCAGTAGGTTGATGACTGCTCTCGGTTGCATAAAATTCAATCCATCCTTTCTCCAATAGTCCTCTTCCTCTTTCAACACATGGTGCTCACATTTTCCCAGTAACTTTTATCAATATTTAATAGCGCGGACTGGATTAGTATCTTGACGTCAGACAATTTGAATATAGTATTGTCAGCTGGTATCTGTCCTTTAATTTTAATCTGTCATCTAGTAGGAATTGAACTTGAGGGACATTAGGATCCCCTTGTTAATTTAGTAGACTGCACGGACAATAGGATCCCCTTGTTAATTTAGTAGGCTGCACGTTCGGCTGACATCATTCACCCAGGATTTGGCGGTGTGTGCTGTTGCTTGTCAGGTGGTATTCTGATCATTTCTAGGGAGCACCAACTTTGAGATCCCCTGCCAGTTCGGTTTAGGCCAGGGGTGGGCAAACTACGGCCCGCGAGCCGCATGCGGCCCGCCACCTGGTTTTATGCGGCCCGCGAGGGCATTTAGGAATAATAATTTTCACTTTGTAAGTTATTTTGTTGAATTGTAAAGAATTTCATGTACCGTTATGATTGTTTCAACATGTTTGATAAGATTTCTTTCTAATTATCAATTTTGCAGCAGCTGCTGCTGCTGCTGCTGCTGCTGCTGCTGCTGCTGCTGCTTCTTCTTCTTCTTCTTCTTCTTCTTCTTCTTCTTCTTCTTCTTCTTCTTCTTCTTCTTCTTCTTCTTCTTCTTCTTCTTCTTCTTCTTCTTCTTCTTCTGCTTCTGCTTCTTCTGCTTCTTCTTCTTCTTCTTCTTCTTCTTCTTCTTCTTCTTTCTTCTTCTTCTTCTTCTTCTTCTTCTTCTTCTTCTTCTTCTTCTTCTTCTTCTTCTTCTTCTTCTTCTTCTTCTTCTTCTTCTTCTTCTTCTTCTTCTTCTTCTTCTTCTTCTTCCTTCTTTCTTCTTCTTCTTCTTCTTCATTCTTCTTCTTCTTCTTCTTCTTCTTCTTCGTCTTCTTCTTCTTCTTCTTCTTCTTCTTCTTCTTCTTCTTCTTTCTTCTTCTTCTTCTTCTTCTTCCTTCTTCTTCTTCTTCTTCTTCTTCTTCTTCTTTCTTCTTCTTCTTCTTCTTTCTTCTTCTTCTTCTTCTTCTTCTTCTTCTTCTTCTTCTTCTTCTTCTTCTTCTTCTTCTTCTTCTTCTTCTTCTTCTTCTTCTTCTTCTTCTTCTTCTTCTTCTTCTTCTTCTTCTTCTTCTTCTTCTTCTTCTTCTTCTTCTTCTTCTTCTTCTTCTTCTTCTTCTTCTTCTTCTTCTTCTTCTTCTTCTTCTTCTTCTTCTTCTTCTTCTTCTTCTTCTTCTTCTTCTTCTTCTTCTTCTTCTTCTTCTTCTTCTTCTTCTTCTTCTTCTTCTTCTTCTTCTTCTTCTTCTTCTTCTTCTTCTTCTTCTTCTTCTTCTTCTTCTTCTTCTTCTTCTTCTTCTTCTTCTTCTTCTTCTTCTTCTTCTTCTTCTTCTTCTTCTTCTTCTTCTTCTTCTTCTTCTTCTTCTTCTTCTTCTTCTTCTTCTTCTTCTTCTTCTTCTTCTTCTTCTTCTTCTTCTTCTTCTTCTTCTTCTTCTTCTTCTTCTTCTTCTTCTTCTTCTTCTTCTTCTTCTTCTTCTTCTTCTTCTTCTTCTTCTTCTTCTTCTTCTTCTTCTTCTTCTTCTTCTTCTTCTTCTTCTTCTTCTTCTTCTTCTTCTTCTTCTTCTTCTTCTTCTTCTTCTTCTTCTTCTTCTTCTTCTTCTTCTTCTTCTTCTTCTTCTTCTTCTTCTTCTTCTGCTTCTGCTTCTGCTTCTGCTTCTTCTTCCGTTCGCCTTGAATACTATAAATGCAATGTTGCCTCTTGTGTGAATTTAACTGTCTTTTTTACTTCACTCAGCAGTCCATAGAGTTTATCTTCCACTGCCGTCTCTCTTGGCCAGAAGGTTATCCTAGACATGTTGTAATTTGGGCAGTCTTTGAGTATGTGCTCTGCTGTCTGCGACCATAATCCACACGTGCACATGGCTGATTCACCAATCTTGAATCTTGTATACATGTGGTTGCGCAATCTATTGTGTCTTGTTCTTAGGAGCAGAATAATGACTTGTTCTGGTCTGTCCATAGCGTGGTAGTCGTCTTGAGCTGGTTTTGGTGGCTTTCTGACTGATTTGATCATTCTTTTCTTTTGGTGGTAACGGGCACATCAGGCTGTTCTTCTTTTGCTCCTTCCTTAGCCAATCGATCAGTTCTGTCGTTTCCGGGTACTCCACAGTGGGATGGTATCCACTGTATGGTGACCTTATGCTGGCTGCTAAGTTCAGAAAGTAGTGTCCTTAATACTGGCAATTTCCAAGACATCATTTCGTTTTCGTTGAGGTGAGTTTCTTGCATTCCAGTGCATTAGTTTTAGTCTTTGTTTGGTATGGCCAGACGCTCTATTCTCAGGTCACCTGGCTCCACAGGACATCTGAGAAGGACCTCCAGTAGTTGTGGTTGGACTCTTTCGAGGCATATGGCCTGGCACTGCACCTGCCTGGAGGTCCAAAGTAGGGCGAGCACCGTAACATTTAGCCGTAGTCGACATATTTCATTGCGCGTGATTGGTGGCATCCTGATTTCTGTGGTGCGCCTTCTCGCTGGTTGCCTCTTTATTCAGCACCTTTCCTTTGCTGGAGCAGACTGTGGTCTTTCTCGAGTTTAGGTGTGTAGGCACGCACACACATGTCTGCGCATGCACGTACGAGCATACACATCTAAAGCGTTCTGTATATTTCTCGGCGCCAGTGTCTTGTCGCTGCCCATTCTCCTGTTAGTTAAAACAGTTCCGCCACGAGAAGGCCAGAAGTTGGACTTCTGCTGCAAAGGTGATGAATGCATGAGCCGTTAGGGTATTTATGCAGGGTTGGGCGCTCTCCCCATCCCGTCCCTGTCTACACACAGCAACATTTGGAACCATGTTATGCTAAAATGCGAATTTATCGATTTTTATATAGAGAAATGTTTATCGACATGAAAAATTTAATAAGGATGATTTTATGAAAAACATATATTTCTCCGGTGAATAAAATGATTTATTTTGCAAGAAAATATTAAATTTAAATGTCTTTTGTTGTTTTACATTATTTCCACATTTACAATGTTCAAATTAATTTATTTGTTGTAGTAGTCTTGATATATTTCTGAAATTTATTCTGAGTTTACTACTTGTTTTCCGAATATTTTATTTTCACACACAGCCGGAAGTAGGTTTTGTTTCATTTCCGTCTTAAAGTTTTGTACAGTTCTAACTGTTCGAATTTTATTTAAAAAATGAGTGTCAATAACAAATGTAAGATTGAAGATGAATGCCGTGTTTTTAATTATGAATGGACAACTAAGTACTGTTTTATAAAAGTTGGTAGCAAATCAGTTTGCTTGCTGTGTCGTGAGTCAGTGGCTGTCTTCAAGGAGTACAATTTAAAAAGACATTATCAAACAAAATATTCCGATTTGGGATACAATTTAACAACCGAAGGGAGAGAAAGGAAATGCCTTGAGTTGGTGAAAAATGTTGGAGAAACAGCAAACTGTTTTCACTAAACAGCCTTGAATTCAAGATGCTGCAAATGAAGCTAGTCTTGTGCTGTCACACAGAATTGTAAAACAGAACAAGCCATTTTCTGATGGCGAGTTCATCAAGGAATGTTTGCTAGATGCAGCAAACATTATGTGTCCAGAACACACACACACACACACAAACAGATCTGACAACATTACTTTATCCAGGAGAACCGTGGTCAGACGTGTTGATAAGATAAGTGACAATGTTATGCATAAACTTCAAGATGCAAGTAAACAATTTTTATGGTAGTCTCTTTCATTGGATGAGAGTACCGATTTACATGATACTGCCCAATTATTGATATTTATACGTGGAATCAACACTTATTTCAAACTCACTGAAGAGTTATTGAGTGTTGAGTCACTCAAAGACACAACCACAGGCCATGATATATTCAATGCTTTTACTAACTGTATTGAAAGAACTGGGTTAGTTCGGAACAAGATGGCAAGTATTACAACTGACGGAGCTCGTGCTTTGACTGAAAAAAAATGTAGGTCTGGTAAAGTTGATAAGTGATAAGATTAAATCAGAATATCCAGACCATACATTATTACCACTTCACTGTGTGATTCAGAAAGAAAGTCTGTGAAAAACTGTTTTGAATATCAAGCATGTTATTGACCCAGTTGTCAGTGTTATCAACCTCATCAGATCAAGAGGACTTATTCACATACAGTTCAAGGCATTACTTGACGATTTGGAAACTGAACAATCCGATGTCTTGAACCACACCAGTGTTCGATAGCTGAGTCTCGGCAAGGTGTTGAGGCGAGTGTGGGAACTCAGAGAAGAAATAGTGATGTTCCTAGAGATGAAGGGCATTGAATGTGACTTTAATACTAATATTGTCAATAAAGAGTGGAAGTTAGACTTTATGTTTGCCATTGAAATTATGGAAAAGTTAAATGAACTGAATTGACAAACTTCAGGGCAATGGTGTGTTCGCACATGAATTGTATGTACATGTAAAATCATTTCAGGCAAAACTCTCACTGTACTCCAGACAAGCAAGTGAAAAAAGATTTTGTCACTTCCCTTTGCTGAAACAAGAAACCATTTCTGGTGAAATGACTGAAAAGTACAAAGCCCAATGAGATGCACTGATTGAAGAATTTGGATGGAGATTCCAAGATTTCAAGAACGTAGAGCCACAGTTCAATATTCTCAGTTCCCCTTTCAGTGCAGAAGCTGATACAGCCACAGAGGATATACAATTGGAGCTGCTTGCCATAGAAGCAGATCATGACCTGAAAGAGAAATTCAAGTCAGATGGTTTGCTGGATTTCTATGGATCTTTATGACAAGAATCATTTCCCATCTTGAAAAACTTTGCAGCTAAACTTTTATCATTGTTTGGATCAACATACATTTGCGAACAAGCATTCTCTTCCTTGAAGATCAACAAATCTAAGAATAGGTCTTTATTGTCGGACTGCAACTTGCATGCTGTCATGCGAATTTCAACAAGTAAACATTCTCCATATTTCAAGAATATTGTCAAAAAGTGCAAGCAGTTACATACATCTCGCTAGAAATCAACAACTGTAGTGACAGTGTTGTCGGTTTGTGTCTAAATTAAAGCCATTGATAGATAATAAAGAATATTTGTTATAATAACATGTTGTAAAATCTTGTTAACAAATTAGTAAAAGATTTTGTCCATATTGTCAAATATAATGTACTAGCTGACCCGGCCCGGCTTCGCCCAGACCCTGGTGGGGAGCATCTCATTTAATTCATATAAGTAGTCATATAAGTTCTCGTTCCCGTTACCGACTATCTGTCTGTCTGTCTGTCTGTCTGTCTGTCTATCTGTCTATCTGTCTGTCTGTCTGTCTGACCCGGCCCGTCTTCGCCCAGACCCTGATGGGGAGCATCTCATTTAATTCATACAAGTAGTCATATAAGTTCCCGTTCCGACTATCTATCTGTCTGTCTGTCTGACCCGGCCCGGCATCGCCCAACTCCTGGTGGGGAGCATCTCATTTAATTCATATAAGTAGTCATATAAGTTCCCGTTCCCGACTGTCTGTCTGTCTGTCTGTCTGTCTGTCTGTCTGTCTGTCTGTCTGTCTGTCTGTCTGTCTGTCTGTCTGTCTGTCTGTCTGTCTGTCTGTCTGTCTGTCTGTCTATCTATCTATCTATCTGTCTATCTGTCTGACCCGGCCCAGCCCATGGTGGAGAGCATCTCATTTAAATTATATAAGTAGTCATATAAGATCCCGTTCCCGACTATCTGTCTGACTGTCTGTCTGTCTTGAGTAAATGGAGGAGGGAGGAGGAAGAGGGAGGTGGAGGAGGGAAGAGGAGGGAGGCAGGATGAGGAGGAGGGATGAGGAGGGAGAGGGAGGAGGTTTATTTCCCACGTACGCACTTGAGGGAACATTCTAGATTTTTCTATAAATAACTAGAATAGCTCCGCCCCGCACTACGTTTCTAGGGAAATCACCTATTAATTGATATTAATTTCAAGGGAGACCAACGCCTCGCACTCCCTTCAAAGGGCTATTATGCAGAGATCTGACGATCTGTAGGCGTTTCGTCACAGGGGGTGACCATTTTACCTTTCAGATGCAGTGTTGATGATGCAGTGTATTCACTCCTATACACAGTGATCATCATACGTTAGGTTCCCTGACTCGACAACCGATAGGACACCCTTTTTCTATAGTTTCCCTCTTAACCACGTGTCTCAGATGTCCCATTACCCCTGTGACCGGATGTGACACCATATTTGACCAGTTTTAGTGAATGAGACGTAGTTTGGTTGTAGCAATTACCCATGTGTGATAGGGTGCGACGCCATCTTTGACCGGATGTAACTATTGTCCATGTGTGTTGACTGTACCACTAGGTGCTATTGATCAATACAAAATCAGTGCTCGAGGCGCTCCTGTCAGGGAAATTGCCGATAGTAAGGACATTACTTTCTTAACTTAGCAGTCGGCATAACGTCTTGATCATTTCATCGATCACTTTAAACATCATCATGTCACTACACATACCATACCCTACAATTTAAGTGATCCTTCGACCACTTGATCACTACTTCACCAGTACTTGACCACTATTTGACTATATCCTTACTTATTTTACCATCACCGTTTCACAACACGTACCATACCCTATAATTTAAGTGGTCATTCAACTACTTGACCACTACTTGACCACTATTTGAACACCACTTGACCAACTCTTGATCATCACCATGTCACTATACCTACTTTCACCGACAATTTAAGTAGTCACTCGACCATTTACCACTACTTGGCCACTACTTGAGCACGTCATCGATCACTTTAACCAACACAGGTTCACTACACGTACTTTCCCTTACAATTTAAGTGGTCACTCGACCATTTGACCCGTACTTGCCCGCTAATTGATCACTACTTGACAACGTCACTACTTAATTTATCCATCTCTGTTTCACTACACGTACCATACCCTACAATTTTCTCACTTGAGCGGTTGACCACTGGTTGAGCACTACTTGACCACTGCTTGACCACGTTGTCGACCATTTTACCATCACCGTTTCAATATACGTACTTTTCTCTACCTTTTAAGTGTTCATTCGACCACTTGACCACTGGTTGACCGCTACTTGACCATGTCATCGATCACTTTAACCACTACCATAATCTTAGGGACATCGTCCTCTACAATTTAAGTGGTCACTCGACCACTTGGCCACTACTTGACCATTGGTTGACCACTACTTGACCACTAATTTACCACCCTTTAATCATCACCATATCATTACAATCACTTTTCCCTAAAATTTCCTCACTTGACTACTTGACCATTACTTGACCACTGCTTGACCACTGGTTGACCAGTGTGTAACTGCGAACATAACACCTCTTATCTTATTACATTTATGACCACCCCTATATCGACCACTCCTACTTGACCACTAATACCCACCCCTTACCATCAAATGACACCCATTACAACTTTATAAGATTTCTTTTGTAATGATGGTAGTGAATAAGCTACATACCACCCTTTACTTTCACTTAGACACTACTAGCACACTGTTCAGATGATAGTAACCATCTACACCTCTTACTTCGTCGAGTATAACCACGACCCATCACACCCTTGGCAGTTTATACATCACTACACTCACCACGCATAGTGAACAGACACATTATGAGATGTCTACGCCACCACCATATATCCAACCCATGAGTAGAAACCACGACCCATCACACCCTTGGCAGTTTATACATCACTCACCACGCATACTAACACATTCATATACCCTACGTAACCACGTCCAACCAAAATATATAACTTACACCCCTTCACACCCCTCATCCGTGCTCACACCCTCTCTTTCTATTTCCAGTACTTACTTTTACATCCCACCAACCAACATAGACACGAATACTTTTACCTTAATTACTTTCACAGAAACTTACCCGCCGTCTAAAAAATAGACCCGTTCCCACACGCCGCCAAAAAAATTTCACCTAAAATTTCTCCCTCACTCGGCACTTTTCCCATAAAAACATCAGCAGCCAGACGCGTCCAAAAATATACGTGGATGCGCGCCCCACTCCTTCTACTAACGTAGCTCTATGAAGCAAAAGGAAGAGGAGATGGAACAACAACGTGACTCTTTAAACAAAGGGAAGAGGGGAGAGAACAACAACGTGACTCTTTAAACAAAGGGAAGAGGGGAGAGAACAACAACGTGACTCTTTAAACAAAGGGTAGAGGTTGGGAACCACAAGGTGATCCATTAAAATAAAGGAAGAGGGGAGGGAACAACAACGTGACTCTTTAAACAAAGGGAAAAGGGGAGAGAACAACAACGTGACTCTTTAAACAAAGGGTAGAGGTAGGGAACCACAAGGTGATCCATTAAAATAAAGGAAGAGGGGAGGGAACAACAACGTGACTGTTTAACAACAAAAGTAAGAGTGGGTGGAGCAACAACAGGGCTTTAAAATAAATGGGAGAGTGTAGGTTAATATGTAAAATATGTTCAAGTGCATGTAACATAAAAACATAATAAACACGGCCTAAGGTTGCTGCGAGTAAGTTTGAATGATACAACATGCCCCTTCAGGCAACAAGGGGCACTGAAAGATTCAATGTAATCTCATATAATCATTGTGTAGAACAGATATCAAGGGAAATCATTTTACAGAAAGATGATCGAGGAATTATATACCTGGGTCATTCAAGCGATGTGTACTTGCCGTTGGGTTGGCAAGCCAATGCACTACTGCAATTGCAAACACAGCTTCTTCTTCTTCTTCGTCTTCTTCGTGTTCTTCGTCTTCTTCGTCTTCTTCGTCTTCTTGCTTCTTGTCTTCTTCGTCTTCTTCGTCTTCTTCGTCTTCTTCGTCTTCTTCGTCTTCTTCGTCTTCTTCGTCTTCTTCGTCTTCTTCGTCTTCTTCGTCTTCTTCGTCTTCTTCGTCTTCTTCGTCTTCTTCGTCTTCTTCGTCTTCTTCGTCTTCTTCGTCTTCTTCGTCTTCTTCGTCTTCTTCGTCTTCTTCGTCGTCTTCTTCGTCTTCTTCGTCTTTTTCGTCTTTTTCGTTTTCTTCGTCTTCTTCGTCTTTTCTCTTTCTCTTTTTTCGTCTTTTTCGTCTTCTTCGTCTTCTTCGTTTTCTTCGTTTTCTTCGTCTTTTCGTCTTCTTCGTTTTCTTCGTCTTTTTCGTCTTCTTCGTCTTCTTCGTTTCTTCGTCTTCTTCGTTTCTTCGTTCTTCGTCTTTTTCGTCTTCTTCGTCTTCTTCTTCTTCTTCTTCTTCTTCTTCTTCTTCTTCTTCTTCTTCTTCTTCTTCTTCTTCTTCTTCTTCTTCTTCTTCTTCTTCTTCTTCTTCTTCTTCTTCTTCTTCTTCTTCTTCTTCTTCTTCTTCTTCTTCTTCTTCTTCTTCTTCTTCTTCTTCTTCTTCTTCTTCTTCTTCTTCTTCTTCTTCTTCTTCTTCTTCTTCTTCTTCTTCTTCTTCTTCTTCTTCTTCTTCTTCTTCTTCTTCTTCTTCTTCTTCTTCTTCTTCTTCTTCTTCTTCTTCTTCTTCTTCTTCTTCTTCTTCTTCTTCTTCTTCTTCTTCTTCTTCTTCTTCTTCTTCTTCTTCTTCTTCTTCTTCTTCTTCTTCTTCTTCTTCTTCTTCTTCTTCTTCTTCTTCTTCTTCTTCTTCTTCTTCTTCTTCTTCTTCTTCTTCTTCTTCTTCTTCTTCTTCTTCTTCTTCTTCTTCTTCTTCTTCTTCTTCTTCTTCTTCTTCTTCTTCTTCTTCTTCTTCTTCTTCTTCTTCTTCTTCTTCTTCTTCTTCTTCTTCTTCTTCTTCTTCTTCTTCTTCTTCTTCTTCTTCTTCTTCTTCTTCTTCTTCTTCTTCTTCTTCTTCTTCTTCTTCTTCTTCTTCTTCTTCTTCTTCTTCTTCTTCTTCTTCTTCTTCTTCTTCTTCTTCTTCTTCTTCTTCTTCTTCTTCTTCTTCTTCTTCTTCTTCTTCTTCTTCTTCTTCTTCTTCTTCTTCTTCTTCTTCTTCTTCTTCTTCTTCTTCTTCTTCTTCTTCTTCTTCTTCTTCTTCTTCTTCTTCTTCTTCTTCTTCTTCTTCTTCTTCTTCTTCTTCTTCTTCTTCTTCTTCTTCTTCTTCTTCTTCTTCTTCTTCTTCTTCTTCTTCTTCTTCTTCTTCTTCTTCTTCTTCTTCTTCTTCTTCTTCTTCTTCTTCTTCTTCTTCTTCTTCTTCTTCTTCTTCTTCTTCTTCTTCTTCTTCTTCTTCTTCTTCTTCTTCTTCTTCTTCTTCTTCTTCTTCTTCTTCTTCTTCTTCTTCTTCTTCTTCTTCTTCTTCTTCTTCTTCTTCTTCTTCTTCTTCTTCTTCTTCTTCTTCTTCTTCTTCTTCTTCTTCTTCTTCTTCTTCTTCTTCTTCTTCTTCTTCTTCTTCTTCTTCTTCTTCTTCTTCTTCTTCTTCTTCTTCTTCTTCTTCTTCTTCTTCTTCTTCTTCTTCTTCTTCTTCTTCTTCTTCTTCTTCTTCTTCTTCTTCTTCTTCTTCTTCTTCTTCTTCTTCTTCTTCTTCTTCTTCTTCTTCTTCTTCTTCTTCTTCTTCTTCTTCTTCTTCTTCTTCTTCTTCTTCTTCTTCTTCTTCTTCTTCTTCTTCTTCTTCTTCTTCTTCTTCTTCTTCTTCTTCTTCTTCTTCTTCTTCTTCTTCTTCTTCTTCTTCTTCTTCTTCTTCTTCTTCTTCTTCTTCTTCTTCTTCTTCTTCTTCTTCTTCTTCTTCTTCTTCTTCTTCTTCTTCTTCTTCTTCTTCTTCTTCTTCTTCTTCTTCTTCTTCTTCTTCTTCTTCTTCTTCTTCTTCTTCTTCTTCTTCTTCTTCTTCTTCTTCTTCTTCTTCTTCTTCTTCTTCTTCTTCTTCTTCTTCTTCTTCTTCTTCTTCTTCTTCTTCTTCTTCTTCTTCTTCTTCTTCTTCTTCTTCTTCTTCTTCTTCTTCTTCTTCTTCTTCTTCTTCTTCTTCTTCTTCTTCTTCTTCTTCTTCTTCTTCTTCTTCTTCTTCTTCTTCTTCTTCTTCTTCTTCTTCTTCTTCTTCTTCTTCTTCTTCTTCTTCTTCTTCTTCTTCTTCTTCTTCTTCTTCTTCTTCTTCTTCTTCTTCTTCTTCTTCTTCTTCTTCTTCTTCTTCTTCTTCTTCTTCTTCTTCTTCTTCTTCTTCTTCTTCTTCTTCTTCTTCTTCTTCTTCTTCTTCTTCTTCTTCTTCTTCTTCTTCTTCTTCTTCTTCTTCTTCTTCTTCTTCTTCTTCTTCTTCTTCTTCTTCTTCTTCTTCTTCTTCTTCTTCTTCTTCTTCTTCTTCTTCTTCTTCTTCTTCTTCTTCTTCTTCTTCTTCTTCTTCTTCTTCTTCTTCTTCTTCTTCTTCTTCTTCTTCTTCTTCTTCTTCTTCTTCTTCTTCTTCTTCTTCTTCTTCTTCTTCTTCTTCTTCTTCTTCTTCTTCTTCTTCTTCTTCTTCTTCTTCTTCTTCTTCTTCTTCTTCTTCTTCTTCTTCTTCTTCTTCTTCTTCTTCTTCTTCTTCTTCTTCTTCTTCTTCTTCTTCTTCTTCTTCTTCTTCTTCTTCTTCTTCTTCTTCTTCTTCTTCTTCTTCTTCTTCTTCTTCTTCTTCTTCTTCTTCTTCTTCTTCTTCTTCTTCTTCTTCTTCTTCTTCTTCTTCTTCTTCTTCTTCTTCTTCTTCTTCTTCTTCTTCTTCTTCTTCTTCTTCTTCTTCTTCTTCTTCTTCTTCTTCTTCTTCTTCTTCTTCTTCTTCTTCTTCTTCTTCTTCTTCTTCTTCTTCTTCTTCTTCTTCTTCTTCTTCTTCTTCTTCTTCTTCTTCTTCTTCTTCTTCTTCTTCTTCTTCTTCTTCTTCTTCTTCTTCTTCTTCTTCTTCTTCTTCTTCTTCTTCTTCTTCTTCTTCTTCTTCTTCTTCTTCTTCTTCTTCTTCTTCTTCTTCTTCTTCTTCTTCTTCTTCTTCTTCTTCTTCTTCTTCTTCTTCTTCTTCTTCTTCTTCTTCTTCTTCTTCTTCTTCTTCTTCTTCTTCTTCTTCTTCTTCTTCTTCTTCTTCTTCTTCTTCTTCTTCTTCTTCTTCTTCTTCTTCTTCTTCTTCTTCTTCTTCTTCTTCTTCTTCTTCTTCTTCTTCTTCTTCTTCTTCTTCTTCTTCTTCTTCTTCTTCTTCTTCTTCTTCTTCTTCTTCTTCTTCTTCTTCTTCTTCTTCTTCTTCTTCTTCTTCTTCTTCTTCTTCTTCTTCTTCTTCTTCTTCTTCTTCTTCTGCTTCTTCTTCTTCTTCTTCTTCTTCTTCTTCTTCTTCTTCTTCTTCTTCTTCTTCTTCTTCTTCTTCTTCTTCTTCTTCTTCTTCTTCTTAATACTCCATCTCCTCCTTATTGTTGTTGTTCTTTCTTTTCTTCTTCCACCTTTTCCTCTACATCCTTTTCCCCCTCCTCTTCCTGCTCCTTTTCCTCCTCCTTTACCACCTCATCTTCTTCCTCCTCTTCCCCTCGTCTTCCTCCTTAGTCTCCTCTTCCTCGATAGTCTTGTGTCATGACACGGAAGGGAGTCAACACATGAATTGACCCATGCTGTCGGAGATCGCAGTTTGTGGAGAAGCATAATTTCCCTCGCCAGCCAGCAAGACACTGGATGATGATGAAACATACCAGATCGTATCGTATCAAAACTACACAAGGGTGGGGCTGTTGGGCAGAGTTACAAAATAAACACACTGATGATAAAATGTGCCCCTCCTCGCGTGCTTGTGTTAAATCGTGGTAGGGCTGATGAAGCTGCTAATGCACTGTTTAAACATTAATAGTTAGTTGCATGTCCTTTACAGAACATCGCAATCAAGCCCAGTGTTTTCTGTTTTTATGTTTATGATTTACTACTGATTTACGCAGTTTGTACGCTCGGCAGTTTGCCATTGCTTTCTGAACGACCGCTGTCCATACCGTCGTAATCAAGGCAAGGTGTTCTTTAAAATCGTCTAAGGCTAAATTCGAACCATCGACTAGGTATGCCATGGGTTTGTGAAACGTGTTCACTGGCCTTAAACCACAGGGCCAGCAAATAATCATTACCATGTAAAAAATAAATATTATCATAATGAAACTTACCAGATCCTCGCGTACCAATGCCAATTGATCATGAAGTCTCTTATTATCATCGTCATCATCATCATTATCGAGAAAATCACAAGGCTGGGTATTCTTGCAATTTTCACCATGTTCACTTTGTACACGAGAGTCCTGAGGTAAACTGCCATTTTTAAGATACTTCTCTCTCCAAATCGTTGTACTAAGCCTTCTCGTTGGTAGATTTAAACGAGTTGCCAATGCTTCTAGTGATCTAAAATCTGATTGGTCAACAGCTGATAAACGACGAACCATAAGATTATTTGATTGGCTATCTGAATAGGAACGCTTGCTGGTTTTATAATCAGAAGAGTATGAAAACGAGCCATCTGATTTGTTGTGTTTAATTTGCGGTTGTTGATTGGTAAGACTTTTGCCTAAATTTGGCAGCGAATGTAAATGTTTAAATCGGCTAAAACTGGATTGTGTGTTAGAGTTCGCAGACTGTTCGGCAGTGGGATCACAAGATACTTTGTGCAACCTATTCCATGAACAATTTCTAGAGAATGACAGTTCTCTTGGATGAACTAGATCCTCAGAATTGTAGACAGAATCATGACTGGGGTGGATCATATCCTTCTGATCTTCATGTTCATCTGACGACAGGTAAAATTTAACGTTCTGATTACTGGAGTTCTCAGTACTAATGCTGTCTCCCCTCTTAATACCTCCTCTCTCATTGCGAGCTAGAAAGGAGGAATTCTTGTAGTCATAACTGCCCATACTACGTCTCAAGGGCCTAGCTTTGACCGAAGGGAACTTAAATGAGTCGCTTTTCCTGATCTTGGTTTTCCATGCCAGTTGTTCTTTATTTAATGTCTCGTTTTCGTCTACTTTTTGACTTTCCACGTTTGAGTTGTTTGTATTTTCCACTGCTTTGGACACTGTCAAACTTCTGAACGCTTTTCTACCCATTTTTTACTGTCTTTCAAACCTTCCTTTAAAAATGATTCTCTTTGTTCATTTGAACACTTTTTAGTACTGTTCGAATCATTTAATTTATACCCAGAATTCCGAATATCATTGCGTATATCTTTATACGTTCGATTAACCAACCTTGAATTTGTTTGTTGCTCGGAGATTGTGGAATATTTCTTTCCATTATCGTTGTTTATTTTCTCATTCAAGCCGACGCGGTATTGGTCAGTTGTATGAGCGGATGACAACACATCACCTGTGCGATGTACACGTTTAGAAGACATACCAATCTCCGAAACTTGTGTACTTTCCGATGGTTCCTGAATCTGAAAGCAGTTCTCACTATCACCAGAACAGTCCAAACGTTCTAGAACATGCTGTATTCTACCGCCATTATCGCTATGAATAATTCCACTGGACGTGCCTTCAGCGCAGCGTTCTGTCCAATCTTCTTGGGAACTACCTTCCTCTACAGGTAGATTATCTGGACTCAGGGCAGTCACCGGATGCTCCAGTGGCGCCACCGATATTTTTCTGACCTGTTTTGGCTGGGTGTGCTTTTCTTTGGCGTCGTCGTCGCTTTCATTTTGGAAATAATTTTCCGCGTAGTCGTCAAGAGAACTTTCATTGATGATTGAAAGAGGGCGCGGCTGTTTGCTTCTAATCTGAGACGCCATTATAAGTCACGTGATGAAATACTAGCTTATTATTGGGGAAATCACTTGCACAGAGAACAAATATAGGCAAGAAATTAATGTTACTGAAAAACTGCTCCTTTGAGTTGCTTGAATACATCTAGATTTTCGTAGAGATGTCGGACGAAGAATTACTGCCTGCAATAGAAAAATAAATAAGTAAGAGTAATGTGTAGATTTAAAACGTTGCTACTTTGTAAACTTCCTAGACTTGGAAATCACCACTTGATGATTCGCTAGTGTATTCTATCCTCGTTTTCTGTGCCACGTGGCCGAACTTGTAAATCAGCTAGACTTGGGAAATCACCACATAATGATTCGCTAGTGTATTAAATCGTCGTTTTATGTACCACGTGGCCGAATGGTTAAGAGTGTTTGCTCTCAAACTTCCTGTGCGGTGATGGTAAGGTGGTGGGTTCTCTCCTTATACCGAACATTTGGACGTAACCGTTGGCATCTCGTTCGGATAGAATAACAAATGACATCTCGTTCGGATAG
>JACEFZ010005598.1:470000-496608 GCA_014155875.1 Cepaea nemoralis | reverse complement strand
TAAAGGGATGACCCACCTGCAGAGCACAATAGTGAAGGAGACATGTCGTGCCGATGTTGGTGTGAGAGGTTGAGTCATATACGTTTGTTGGAGTGATGGTACCCACCAGGACAGGGTCGCACTAGCTTGCCCCTAGGGCCTAATCCCTTCACCTCCCTTCCTTCTCTCTCTCTCTCTCTCTCTCTCTCTCTCTCTCTCTCTCTCTCTCTCTCTCTCTCTCTCTCTCTCTCTCTCTTTACTTTTTTCTTTCCTCCCCCTTTTTTCTGTAAATATGGCTATATGTTGTGGTACGTTTTCTAAACAGGGATGGTGGTCTTTTAGGCTTAATACTGGGGTAGATCCGAAATGCTGAATATTGTCATCAGTAGGGTCAAGATCCTCAATTCAGGATGAGGAGATACCTTGATACTGTTGAAACAGCGAATCTCCAGTTAACATTATAGACTCCTCCGATGTCAGAAGCCACCCCAGATATCTGTATCAACAATGCACTTTAGCCAGTGTGATGGTTTGAGGAACTTTATAGTCGTATAATCTTTCGGAGAGACTTATAGACATTATCTATTCCTTATGGCGTGAATTATAAAAGAGCCGTTGTAAATTAGTTAAACATTTCTGAGGACTCCGGAACAATTTAACTAGAGAAATAGAGAATTAGTGCTCTTATTGTGTGTGTGTGTGGGAGTATTTTGGAGAGCGTTGTGTTTTTAGTTGTGTATGTTAAATGTGTCATTCTAACATAACCCCCTTCCCCCAATGTGTTATCCCATCATATTGTTATAATTTATAACAAAGAAAGTTGTTTATTTTCTTGTTAATTGGCGTATAGTCTTATGCGCGAGTAAGTGAGTGATACTTCAATAAGTAAGAAATCTTTGGAGAAAACAGTGTGGCAGGGAGACAACACGCGTCAGGTCATTCTGGGTGAGATTGCTCCTCAGCTGAATGCTGTGGACTTCTCTGTGTTCTCCAGGCCCTCCATTGGGAAACTTTACTTTTACGAGCCAAGTTCTTATTTCCTTATAATACTCAGCTATAAGGGTTGATGAATTCTTCTCCCACTTCTATTTTAACATACCAGAGACCATACCACTGGCTAGTAAAACTAAGTTAATGTATATTAGCACATTTTTAAATCTGTGATGTACTTAATGTTTCAACGTTGTTCTACATACAATGTGTAGTGAATTTTGCAAACACCTGGTAATATACAGGGGTTTCAGGAAAAGTGAACCATAATACCATACATAATTTCATAAGAAGGTTGTTGACAGTAACCAAAACAACACAAAAAATGTCTAATCTTCCTGTCGTTAGCAAAATTAATTCGGCACGTGGAGAAGAATAGTACAGAGTTATGTTAGTTTATTGTTACTGTGTAATCAACAACATATAACACGACACATCACAGTAGTTAAACTATAGTGTCTGTTGTTAGTGGGACTATATTATAATGAACTATTTTTGGTAAAATATTTAAGGCGACTGTTATATAAATATTTGTTTCAGTGCTTATAATAATCGTTAGATATGAATAATTCATACTGTTAAATTTCTACACAAATATTACTGTATTGTATGCAAATGTATGTATACAAATGCTTGCGTATTTGGGGACAAAAAAAAAACAAAAGTGAACATCATGATATATGAGATGATGTGCATTTAGTTGAGATGAATTGGGTTGAGCTAAGAACTGACATCACTGCACTAAGGACATTCTCATACTCGCTCTGTCCTCTCCTTCAACAGGCAGCGAAGAGTCATACTACTAATCGTTCCCACCACTATCTGATTGAAAGCTCTCCTGGTCTTCCGTCTCAGGTTTGAGATTCTTCCAGAAACCCAGTCTCAATCTCATCCTGCCCCCAAACAGGTGCTCAATGTGTTCCGACATTTTATCCATGTGGTCCCACAGGCGCATGTCCAAGTCTCCCTTGCCCATAGGTAATCTACCACCAAGAGGTGCATTCTCTGCCAGCTTATCAGCCTGCTCATTCCCCCTGCACTCCCGCATGTCCAGGGGACCAATATCCGTACAATTATCACAATATGTGATCAATGAAGCGAGGTGAGCCGTTCTACACAAAGCATTCCTTTCTCCACGTTACTAAGCATACTCCGTGAGTGTGTATTTAGTTATTTGGCCTGCGACCACAGCCACCCTGCGGGCAACATATGTGACAGGCTGGCTAAACCAGGCGCGGGTAGCCAATTTGGTGTCAAGCTGATCAGTGAATTAGGGTATGACTACCCAGCATGTGAAAATAGGATTCGGCAGACTGCGAGGAAGAAATCATTCCTGATTCAACGGGCAAGACGGTGTTTACCTGCAAAGCGTTGTGGAAAGTAATGAGCACGGCAAGGCATGTACAGCGACCAGGTCATCCACTGCACCTGTATTCGTCTCCAGTCGTCTCGACTTGTCTTGCCACTGGACTCAGATGGAGTCAGGCGAGAGAGTGAGGTCGAAGAATTGAGCAACTCTTCCTAACTTTAATATAATTCATCGCGCAAGTCATTCTTCATCCAATGTCATATATCACCTTCAAGCCCTGAAGCGATGGGCGAGCGGCGAAGCGGCAGGCGTGGGTACGCTGACAGCCGTAGTCGCAGACCTGCACACAGGCGGCTCAGGCCATATGGTCGTCTTCTACTGACCGGAGCAGCAGTGGGATTCGGCAGCCCCCTGAGCGACTGAGCAGCCCTCTATAGGAACACACTGCTCACCTCCATAGCATGAGGAAGGGGCTAGAAAAGGTGCCCTAAACATTGTCTGCTCCGTTATTAGCTAACCAGCTTGCCGCGGTTGGTGGGTACCCTATACTGCGGTCAACATACAAACAAAGGAAGAAAAAAACAGGTATAGCTAAAAGAGCAAAACATATTCCCTTAACAGTCGGAACTTGGAATGTGCGCACCCTACTTGATATAGATGACGCGTCGGGCCCAGAGAGACGAACAGCACTGATTGGGAGAGAGCTGGGCGGGTACAACATCGACATTGCAGCCTTTAGCTAGACACGACTTGCAGAAGAAGGCCAAATCTGTGAAGTATGTGCCGGCTACACATTTTTCTGGAGTGGAAGGAAAAGCGAGGAAAGACGCCAGTCTGGTGTTGGATTTGCCATTAAGTCGGCCCTGGTTGGCAAACTAGCTGGATTTCCAAAGGCTATAAACGACAGGCTCATGACCATTATGTTGCCCCTGCTTAATGGAGAGAAGCACGCAACCATTGTGAGTGTCTACGCACCAACTATGGCCAATGAGGATTATGTCAAGAACAAGTTCTATGAGGACTTGCACAATGTATTAACATATGTTCCCAAAGGAGACAATCTTATACTCCTTGGAGATTTCAATGCCAGAGTAGGCACGGACATCACCTCTTGGCGTGGCATTGTTGCAAAGCACGGAGTCGGAAATTGCAACAGCAATGGATTCCTCCTCCTTCAGACAAGTACCGAACACGATCTCCTGATTACCAGCACAATTTTCCGTCTTCCCATGAGAAATAATACATCGTGGATGCACCCTCGCTGGAAACACTGGCACATCATTAACTATGTCATCGTCAGGAGGAGTGAAAGACAAGACGTTCGGGTGATAAAATCCATGTGTGGTGCTGAATGTTGGACAGACCATCATCTCATTATCTCGAAAATAAATATACACATCAAACCACCACGGTATCCTCAAGGGGTAAACATGCACAAAGAAAAAACAACGAAATGTCAAAATCCTAAACAACAAAAACATGCAGCGTCGTTTGAAAATATGCTGGAAATCAAGCCCAATGCTGCAGCTAAACAGGATGCAGAAACAGAGTGGAGAGCTCTAAATGACATAATTTACAACACTGCTACGGGAATCCTGGGTCCACCCCCCTCCTTCCGTCCCCCCACGAAAGCATAAAGACTGGTTTGATGAAAATTCCGAAGACATCATCCAATTGCTGGCCGAGAAACATCTTCTCCTCAAGGTACATTTAAATGACTCGAAGTCAAAATAAAAAGGAGGCCTTCAAGAACATTCAGAGAGTAGTGCAGCAGAAACTTCGGCACATGCGGGACTCCTGGCTGAGCTGCAAAGCTGATAAAATTCAAGGCTTTGCTGACAGACATGATATGACAATTTCTACGACTCACTGAAAGCGGTCTATGGTCCTACATCACCAGGCATAGTTCCCCTCTTCAGTACAGATGGGGGAACATTGGTCACCGATAAGAAATACATCCTTCAACGCTAGTCATAGCATTTCAGCAACATCTTAAATGCAACTTCCTTCTTCAATGATGAAACCACCAACTGCCTTCCACACGTTCCTACAAATGATGCACTTGATGACCTGCCAACCATAGTGGAAGTAAACAAAGCCACCCAGTAACTCTCCAGCGGCAAGGCACCTGGTCCTGACTCCATCCCAGAAGAGATATACAAGGGAGGTGGACCGGTCCTAACAGAGCAGCTTCACAAAGTCTTTTTAACTATATGGGTGAACGAGACCATGCCACAAGATTTCAAGGACGCGTCAATAGTCCATCTTTACAAACGTTAAAAAAAACGCCAATCCTGTGACAACCACCGAGGCATCTCCTTGCTTTCAATTTCAGTGAAGATACTCGCCATAATTCTTCTCAATCGCCTCACGGCCCATCTCCATCAAGGTTTTCTTCCCGAGAGTCAATATGGCTTCAGAAAAGAACGAGGAACTGTTGTCATGATTTTCGATAAAAGGCAAGAGAAATGTCATGAACAGAACTGCGAAATGTTGTCCACTTTTATTGACCTTACCAATACTTTTGATACAATCAGTAGAGAAGGAATGTGCAAGATTATGGCAAAATATGACTGTCCTGGAAAATTTTGCTAAATAGTGCGGCTATTTCATGATGGTATGCAGGCACGAGTACAGGAAAATGGTAAAATGGCTGAGCACTTTCCTGTCACTATTGGGGTAAAGCAAGGATGTGTCCTGGCATCAACACTTTCCATCCATACGGTAGTTGATGTCTATTCCAATGTCGTTGTTCTCGAAGGCATTCGTCAACATAGTCACAATACAAAGGAGGGCATTGAAAAGACAACTGAGCAGTTCTGCTGTAAGTAGAAGCCTAGACATAGGGCGATAAATGACCCAGGTAACCTATTATTTCCAAATGATAACTTTCTTAATTATACAAGTGTACCCAGTATTACAGCAGCTCTGAGCATAGACAGCATGTTAACTAACTCTAGCAAGTCAGGAGGTATGATAGAAAGAGAAAAGTTACCACCGCTATTTAATGAATGTGTTTAAGTTAAGCCAGACCTTAATATTGATATTAGTAATAATGAAGATGGTGTGGTGGATCGTCGTGGCATCATTGCCAAAATGGATACTTATTTTTTTCCTAATGATAGCTTTGTCGACCAAGAAAAGGTATTTGATTGAGTACATGGACACAAGCCGTGGGAAATCCTTAAACAATATGGAGTGAGTACACATCTAACAAACCTATGTAGAAGCTTATACAACAACAGTGAATGCATAGTGAGAGTAACCGGAGGGCACTCAGAATCCTTCACCATAAGATCTGGAGTACGACAAGGTTATGTCCTGTCCCCTCTCTTGTTCATCTATATCTATAAAACAAAGTGTATGTATATATGTATGTAAATATGTATGTCCTTTATTTGTTCGCGAACGGCCCATCCGATTGAGATGAAATTTTCTACACGCCTTCCTTTCATTCCAGAGCTGTCAACTGTCATAGTTTTTTTTCTTCTTCCTCCTCCTCCCTCCTCCCCCTCCCAAAATACGTACGTAAATATATGATGATGACGATGAAAGAATCCCCGAACCAAAACGCTAGGGAAAGGGAAGAAAATGACGTGCACTACACAGAATCGTCACACGGCAATCATCATCATCAAGTGCCGTGCCGGCTGGCGTAGGCGTTCATAGGCTCTCCGTAGATCTCAGTCTTTGGTTTTTTGGATCAACTCTGCTGCTGATATTCCTCCATGCCACGGCAATATCAATAACAATTCATCTTTTTATGTGTAAGGAAGTTATCTACAGTCGTGTAGAAGGGAAGAACTAGACGAGTATGAATTCGGAATGGCGAACTCTCTCCTCCTCTCTTCTCCTCCCTCCTCCTCCCTCTACCTCCTCCCTCCACCCTCCTCCTCTTCCTCCTCCCTCTCATCCCTCTCCTCCTCCCTCCTCCTTCTCCCTCTTCCTTCTCCCTCTTCCTCTCCCCACCTCCTCCATCCTACTCCCTCCTACTCCCTCCGCCTCCTCCCTCATCTTCCCTCCTTCTCCCTCTCCCTCCTCATCCCTCCTCCTCCTCCTGCCTCCCTCCTCCTCCTCCTGCCTCCTTCTCCCTCATCATCCTCCCTCCTCCTTCTCCCTTTTCCCTCTTCCTCCTCCTCCTACCTCCTCCCTCTACCTCCTCCTCCTCCTCCACCCTCCTCCTCCCTTCTCCTCCTCTTCCTCCTCCCTTTCCTTCCTCCTCCTCCTCCCTCTACCTCCTCCTCCCCCTACCTCTTTCCTCCTCCCTCCTCCTCCTCTTCCACCTCCCTTTCCTTCCTCCCCTCCTCATTCTCCTCCTTCCTCTCCCTCCTTCCTCCTCCTCCTTCCTTCTTCTCCCTCTGCCTCCTCCCTCTTTCTCTCCCCTCCTCCTCCTCCTCCTCCTTCTCCTCCTCCCTCCTTCTCCCTTCTTCTCCTCCTCTCCCCTCCTCCTACACTCTTCCTCTTCCCTCCTCCCTCTCCCTCCTCCATCCTCCTCCTCCCTCTTCCTCCTCCTCCCTCTCCTCCTCCTCCCTCTTCCTCCCTTCCCTCCTCCATCCTCCTCCTCCTCTTCCTCCTCCTTCTTCTCCTCCTTCCTTCTCCTCCCTCCTCCTCCCTCTTCCTCCTCCTCCTACCTCCTCCCTCCTCTCCTTTTCCTCCCTCCTCCTCCTCCCTCTAGCTCCTCCCTCCTCCTCTCCACTCTTCCTCCTACCCTCTTCCTCTTCCCCTCCCCCTCCTCCCTATCCCTCCTCCTCCCTTCACATTCCTCCTCCTCCCTCTTCCTCCTCCTCCCTCCTCCTCCTCATCCCTCCTTCTCCCTCCTCCTCCTCTCCTCCTCCTCCTCCTCCTCCTCCCCCTCCTCCTTCCTCCTCCTCCTCTCCTCCTCCTCCTCCTCCTCCTCCCTCTACCTCCTCCCTCCTCCTCCCTTCACATTCTTCCTCCTCCCTCTTCCTCCTCCTCCCTCCTCCTGCCTTCTCCTCCTCCCTTCACATTCCTCCTCCTCCCTCTTCCTCCTCCTCCCTCCTCCTCCTCATCCCTCCTTCTCCCTCCTCCTTCTTCTTCCTCCCTCCTCCTCCTCCCTCCTCCCCCTCCTCCTTCCTCCTCCTCCCTCCTCCTCCTCCCTCCTCCTCCCTCTACCTCCTCCTCCTCCTCCCTTCACATTCCTCCTCCTCCCTCTTCCTCCTCCTCCTCCTCCTCATCCCTCCTCCTCCCTCCTCCTCCCTCCTCCTCCTCCCTGCTCCTCATCACTCCTCCTCCCTCCTCCTCCTTCTTCCTCCCTCCTCCTCCTCCCTCCTCCCCCTCCTCCTTCCTCCTCCTCCCTCTCCGCCTCCTCCCTCCTCCTCCTCCTCCCTCTACCTCCTCCTCCTCCCTCCTCCTCATCACTCCTCCCCCTCCTCCTCCTCCTTCCTCCTCTCCTCCTCCTCCCTCCTCCTCCTTCCTCCTCCTCCTCTCCGACTCCTCCATCCTCCTCCCTCTACCTCCTCCTCCTCCTCCCTCCTCCTCCCTTCACATTCCTCCTCCTCCCTCTTCCTCCTCCTCCCTCCTCCTCCTCTCTCCGCCTCCCTCCTCCTCCTCCTCTACCTCCTCCCTCCTCCCTCCTCCTCCCTTCACATTCCTCCTCCTCCCTCCTCCTCCTCCCTCCTCCTCCCCCTCCTTCTCCTCCTTCTCCCTCCTCCTTCTCCCTCTTCCTCCTCCCTCCTCCTCGCCTCCTCCTCCACCCTACTCCTCCCTCCTCCTCCTAATCCCTCCTCCTCCCTCCTATTCCTCCCTACTCCTCCTGTCTCCTCCCTCCTCCTCCCTCCTTTTCCTCCTCCACCTCCCTCTTCCTCCTCCCTCCTCCATTTACCCAAGACAGACAGACAGTCAGACAGATAGTCGGGAATGGGATCTTATATGACTACTTATATAATTTAAATGAGATGCTCTCCACCATGGGCTGGGCCGGGTCAGACAGACAGACAGATAGATAGATAGATAGACAGACAGACAGACAGACAGACAGACAGACAGACAGACAGACAGACAGACAGTCGGGAACGGGAACTTATATGACTACTTATATGAATTAAATGAGATGCTCCCCATCAGGAGTTGGGCGATGCCGGGCCGGGTCAGACAGACAGACAGATAGATAGTCGGAACGGGAACTTATATGACTACTTATATGAATTAAATGAGATGCTCCCCATCAGGGTCTGGGCGAAGACGGGCCGGGTCAGACAGACAGACAGACAGACAGACAGATAGACAGACAGACAGACAGACAGACAGATAGTCGGTAACGGGAACGAGAACTTATATGACTACTTATATGAATTAAATGAGATGCTCCCCACCAGGGTCTGGGCGAAGCCGGGCCGGGTCAGCTAGTACCATATATAGACAAAATACATAAAGAAATCAGCCAAACAGAGACCGCAAGAATTCAGCATGACGAGAACACAGAAGAAGATTTGAGTTGAGTTGAGTTAAGAACCGACGTCACTGCACTCAGGACATTCCCATACGTGCTCTGTCCTCTCGTACAACAGCGAGCGAAGAGTCATACTACTAATCGTTCCCACCGCTATCTGATTAAAAGTTCTTCTGCTGTTCCCTCTCAGTTTTGAGATTCTTCCAGAACTCCTGCCGATCCCCCGCAATCTCATTCTTTCCACATATGGGTTCTCAATCTGTTCCTCCGCCTTCTCCATCTGTTCCCATAAGCGGACGACCCCCCCCCCCCTTGTCCATAGGCAAACGATCACCAAGAGGTGCATTCCCTGCTAGCCTATCAGCCTGTTAATTCCCCCGACCCGACCCCCCCCCCCCCTCCCCCATAATAGCCAGGGCAAATTATCCATACAATTCTCACAATAAGTGACCTCCGAAGTGACGAGAGCCATTCCACACGAAACATTCCTTTCTCCACCATACTAAGGATACTCTTTGAATCCGTAATGAATACAACGTGTGTTGCAGTAGTCTCCTCTAGCGGAATGCGGCTGTTACTGCCTCCACCTCCACCTCCATTCTTATGGTGGAGGTCGTAGTCTCATATGCCAGACTCTCCTTTTTCAAGATTCGTCCATTAGCCTTTGCCATAAAGCCCCAGCCACTACGTCTGTTTCTCACCACTGACCCTTCGGTGTAGACAAATATGTCACCATGATGTGTGTTGCTCTGGATCAGCTGTTGCACTTCAAACTCAGTGCGACCCGCTGCCCATTGTCTGCATTCACGACCCAGAGTTATTATTACATTGCGCCAGTCCGTGATGTCTTCCGGACCTTCAACACACTCTCTTTCACGATTGATGGTCTCTAGATCACACACCTGATGTATAGAAAGTTCCGCCTGTGCCATCCAGGACCTGCCTCGTATTAGTCTATGACCCTTGACCATATCCATTGCTGCATGCAGCGGGTGATCCCTATCTGCGGCAACTCTCAGGTACCATTTGGCCTGAAGGACCCTATGCCTATCCGTCATTGTTGGTATCACCAGGATATGCCTCATGCATATAATTGGTGTGTCTTTGTGCACCCCAGGATTAACCGCATGGCAGCATTCTGTATGCGCTCCAACCTTTCAAGCTGACTCTTTGATACTGTCAGCAGCCCCAAACCATACTCAATGACAGAAATTATTAACTGCTGAAAGAGCCGGTACAGCATCCTCTGATATACCCCCGTTGCTGCCATAGCCCTCAATGCATTATGTCCCCTCCCAGCATTCACCACGAAACCATCCACATGATCCTTAAAAGACAAACACCTGTCAAACGTGATACCCAAGTACTTCAATTTACTCTCTCGACTTAGAGGACATCCATTCAACATAATACCTGGGACATCTGCCTTGACGATCCGGTTATCCAGGGAGTACCACACAACCGATGCCTTGTCTGGGTGTATAATAGCCCGTGCGTCCCTGCACCACTCCATTACCTTGTTTACTGCCACCTGTAAGTCTTTCGCCGAACTGGCCCTGTCTCTGCCCTGTTTGTAGACCAGCACATCGTCTGCAAATGTCAAGATTCTACCCACACCTGGTGTCTCAGTAGCTGCGATTTTGCTGGTATAGACATTAAAGAGCACTGGGGACAAGGCAGAACCTGTGGCAACCCAGGTTTAATAGTACATGGATCAGAAGTCCAGGAATCCATGCGCAGTGCAACCTTACGCTCATAAAGGACTGCCGCAACTCATCTCACAAGGCAAGGGCAGACTTCCATGTCCAACAGTGTGTGTATTAACCGATCATACCTGACCCTGTTATACGCATCCCCCAGGTCAAGAGCGACCACCACTGTCTCCTGTTTATCCTAAAAGCCCTCGTAGACATCAAATGCAAAAGTCGCAGCATTGGCCCAGGTGTCCTTCCCAGGCCGGTAACTCCCGAGTCCTTGGGAAAGCAGATTACTACTTTCCAAATGTCCCTGGAGCCTGCGTGCTACTATCTTTTCGAGGACTTTGCCATAGTGTTTTGCAGGGTTATTATTCGGTATCCATTACGTCTGGAGTGATCCTTACCTGGCTTTGAGAGTAAGACGAGGTATCTATGCAGTCAATCGTGGGGTATTTCCGCCGTATTGATGCTTAGATTGAATCAAAGAGCTATCTCCTCCAAGTACCCATCATTTATGTTCCTCAAGTGGGAGTACCTCACCCCATCGGGACCTGGCGCTGTTTCTTTAGCCCGCTTCAGTACCCGTCTAATGTCCTCCACTTTAATCTCACAGTCCTCCTTCCTAGTGACCCTTTACAAGTTTCTCTGACGTTATCTCTAATAGCCCTGTTTTGCTGACCCGTCTGTTTTTATAATCGCGCAAGAAAGGCCTCCCCTTTGTCCTTGCCAGTTGTCATAGGTCGGTTGTTACCATGTGTACCAGCCATCGCCTGTATCTTTATCTGCCGGTGCAGCCTCCAGATTTTTCCCAATGTCACATCCCCACCGACTTCATTGTTAAACTGTTCCCACTTAATCTTCTTTGCCTCTACTGCCTGGGGTTTAAAATCCCGCACCTTTACTGTTTTTATATCTTTCGGCCTCTTCCAATTCTGTGTCAACCCTCTGCCAATTTCTTATGGCCGCCCTCTTTTCCCTCCATGAATTCTCTACCTCTGGTGTCTACCATGGTGGTTGGGTGAAGATTCTTCTTGTTGGTTTAGATCTTCTCTGTGATCTAAGGCGCCCCTAGAGTGAAGAGTGGTCGCGCTCATAACTGAATGTCCTGCGAGCTCTTATATTCCTAACTGTGCTGGACTTATGTATCAGCACAAAACAGAGGACGTGGTCACTTCCATGGTCTCCAAGGACGCTCCATTTTAAATCTGATGCCGCTTCTTGGGATACAAGCGCCAGGTCGATGGCCGTGTCAGGGTCCCCCGGTCTCATTACTAGCCTAGTGTGTGTCCCGTAATTCAAACAAACAGCATCAAGCAAGGCCTCAGCAAGAGCAGTTCCCTGTCTGTTCTCTCCCGACCTGCCCCATTCCTTGGCGCGGGCATTGAAATCACCACATATCAGATACCTGGTACCCGGAGTGTCCACTGAACCTTTCAACCAGTCCCAACTATCTCTCTCCTAATGCAAGATTCCCCACTTACATATACATTTATCAGGTTATAGCTGTATCGGCCGATTTGTATCCGCATTCCCTGCACCTCTTTACTCTCCTGACCTCACCAACTCATATCCATTACTGAATGCTGTAAACCATCCTTGATCACCAGAGCCTGCCCATGATTTCCCTGCCCAGTTGGGTTAATGTAACATGTATAGCCAGGGCACTTGCTTTCGTATTCAGAGTTTTTTGTATTCAGAGTTTGTATTCAGTTCTTGTAACATCAGGACATCAAAGTTGTAGATCCTGTATTGTACCTCGTTGCTTTGCACTACGGCAATTCCAATACCCAACCCGTACATTTTTGAGTCCCAAACGATCCGTTTTCCTTCTACCCCTTCTGGCTCCAGCCCTCTTCTTCCTTTTCCTTTCCCCCTCTCCCCTACTTCTTCTCCTCCGTTTCATTCTCTCCTCACTGGCTGTTGTCAAAGATATCGAGCATAAAGCACGTATCCCGGTGCTTCGGCGATAATTCTTTGTATTACTCATAGTTGGTTAGACACGACGGCAGGATACAATCGGTCACCCTAGTAGAGCCTGCCTGCTAGGGAAGGGGCAGGGGATGTCCATCAAGACGCCCCGCCCGCATACCAGACGTTCCACGTTTACGACCAACTCACCCGTGGCCATTCAGTCCTCGGCACGTCAGTCCATCTTAAACTTGGGGGTTTATAATGGGAGTTTTCCATCTCCTAGAGTGGCCGCTGTAATAGCTAACGGGCCCAGTCTACCTGGGGGAAAGAGCTTCCAGCGCCTTATTTCTGGCGAACACAGTAGCTACATGCATACTGGGAACAAAACCAATGTCATACAATATCTATAAAATAGTACATACTACATAGTTAAAGTCACTTCACAACGGAAAAAATAACTCTCGCAGGTAGATAGTTGAGCCCCAAACAAAGCAGTTTCGACATCTGATTGAGCTCTGTGGTGCTGAGACAACAACATGACAATGCTTGGGTAAATTACATAGCAGTTCCTGTTGTATTATAGAGTGGTGGAGTGGTGGCAGACACAACACCATCCATTATACAATGCCATCCAATTTGAAATGTAATTGTGTCACTGTTGGAAAAAGAACTGTCACTGTACTTCACACATTGAGCTATGTAGTACTGACACAACATCATCCAGTTTGCAATGTAATTGAGTCACTGTTGGAAACAGAACTGTCACTGTTCTTCACATATTGAGCTCTGTAGTACTGACACAACACCAAGTTTGCAATGTGATTGTGTCACTGTTGGGGAAAGAACTGTCACTGTACTTCACACATTGAGCTCTGTTGTACTGACACAACTCTGTCTATTTTACAATGTTATTGTGTCACTTTTGAAAACAGAACTGTCACTGTACTTCACACATTGAGCTCTGTAGTACTGACACAACATCATCCAGTTTGCAATGTAATTGTGTCACTGTTGGAAACAGAACTGTCACTGTACTTCACACATTGAGGCTCTGTAGTGCTGACACAAGACAAAGTTTGCAATGTGACTTCGTGTTGTGTCAGTACTACAGAGCTCAATGTGTGAAGTACTGTAACAGTTCTTTCTCCAACAGTTACACAATTACACAGACGAAGAACCATCTGCAAATCTAACCAAAAGAGAACTAAGCACTCATAGCAAAATCAGAAGCTGAATTACAAGACCACATGAATAGTCTAAGCGAAATGTGTAGGGAACATAACATGAAAATTAGCACAAGCAAAACAGAGATAAAAACTATAACTAAAGAAGAAAAACAATAACAATTCAAATAAACTAAAATACCGTGAAACAAGTAAAGAGTTTCAGGTACCTAGGAAGTATAATATCATTAAATGGCATATCAGAAGACGAGATCGAAAATAGATGCAATAAGGCAAACAAACGCATTGGACAAATGGCACCAATACTAAAGAGCAAACATATATCAATAATTACTAAGAAAGCACTTTACAACACAATCTTCCTACCAACTCTGTGCTACCAATGCCAAACCTGGACGGAGGGAATAGCAGAGTCCATGAGAATATCGATACAGGAAGCCCATAATCGGGCAATCTCCCGCTGTTTATACTTCACCTCGACACCGCAAGTTACAAGAGGAACATGATGAGATGAGATGAGATGACAGAAAAGAAAGAGCCGTACAAGCACATTGATGATGTCGTACATGACAAATAAAGACGGAGGCGCTAGTAAAGATAACTGAATAGAAGCCGTTGGGGACAAAAAAAAAAAAGGTTTTTTGATAACAGCTGATCATGAAGCTAAACAAGGAGGTTAAGCCAAAGTCACATTGGAAATCAGTGATGAAAATTTGGAACGTAGACCAGATAATGTGACACAATATCGCCTTGTAAAGAAACAGGTGACACAACTGCACATACAACATATAGACATGTAGAATATGGGGAAAAGTTACGCAAATAAACATGAAAATACGACAGTTGAAGCGCGTTTGTCGTCGTCGCAGTTCGCACTGCGAGCGCTATCAAGACATGTCACCTGAACAAGTCAAGAAGCCTGATGCTCTGGAAAATGGTACGTTGCAAGAACACCAAGAAACACAAGGTATCCAAGATGTGCAGCCGAAGAAAAACCGTCACGAAGAAGAACGTGGAGAGCCTGCCTGCTTGCTGCATCAAAGAACCTGAAACTACAGCTATTACTGAAGCTACCACGAGGGAGAAGATCGACAGCCCACCACAGACAAGAAGCAAACCTACTGAGAAACAGAGAGAGTAGAAAGACACCAGAGTCGGAAACACCGACTCACCAACAAGCAAGTGGGTTGTCAAGCGCATCCAATTGGAGTTATCTGACGAAGAAATTCTGAAGCAGCTACGAGAACAGTATCCCCACATACGATTCTTGAAGGCGGATCGGTTCCTCGCCTACTCCAATATAGCTACAACCTTGGCAGAGGTGACATCGGAGGGCAGCGTAATGCCGACCAAAGTTTCAATCAGCGAGAGAATGCAGCAGCCAAAGACATTCATCCCAAGGATCACCCAATGTTCCAGATGTCAGAGGGCCGGCCACAGCTGAGCAGCATGTCGAAGTAAGACGGAAATCTGCCGGTACTGCGCCCATGACCACGCCTTCAAGGAATGTCCACTGGCCAAGCTGGACACGGACTTCCGAGCACCCAACAACAAACCAAAGTGCGCCATCTGCCTGGGCAAGCATGTCTCTGTGTTACTTGCCGGATAAAGCCTACATTAATTTATGTTTTCATCTTCTGTTTCTAACAAAATCATGGCAACATTCTACCCACAGACACTAACACCAAAGGTAATACTGTAGAGACGACAGGACACTGGTTCAGTGTCATAAAACAGACTTAAATCACAACATCCATCGCACTTCCTTCTGCTTGGTCACTGTGTTGGCATCTCTAGAGTCCAGCCCCCTTTTAAATCTGATTTAGGTAACAATGAAGTGTTATTTCACCTACCAGCTGTTGCCGGTTCGCCATAGTGTGCTCACATCGCAAGCGCATGTGACAAAGCGATCCTCCTGCACTAATCCCTTCACATATTTCTAACGCCAGCATTCATTGCACATGTTGCACATAATGCACACGTGTACTATTAAAAGTTACGGGACAATGTAACCGAAATCAATGCAGACACCTGTTATACAGACTGCTACGTCTAATCACGTCTTGCTTCCTTTCTAATGACCTGGCTAAATGATGTCCGCCCACGAAGTATTTTTGCCCCTCAATATTACCGGTTAACTAAACGCAGAATGATAACATTAAACGCAATAACGTTAATCGACAGTGGATCCAATTACTAGTAATGGCATATTGTCATTCTGAAAGATGATAGTTTGTTACATGGTGCTTCAAAAAAGACATACAAACTTCACCCATAACAGTAGCGAATACACGTGAATTGTCCAGTTCGAGTTGTATATGTCCGAGCGGTCAATGGTTGTATGTAAAAGCACGGTCATTTCCACCACCATCATCATCACCGGATGTCTCACACTCTCATTGTGTGACATATCAGCAATCATGTTCTACTTTGTTATTCCATGTCTAAACGTGTTCTTCCTTGCAACGCGATCAGCGGCGACTTAGTCCGAAATCAAAATGTCTTTAAGCTTGTATCAGTCATACCCTTCTTACACATATCTTTATACAGTCGTAAAAAGACCACGATATATCTTACCCATCTGTAGTTAAGCAATAAAGATGTCTATCTTCCTAATATGTCATATGCATCTAAGTCTACAAAGATTCAGCATGAAACAAATCGTCACACAACCCGATCTTTCCATTACTTCTGTATTTGTGATCTCAGAGTTAGTTATATAAAGTTAACTATACTACAATATATTGTATATCTAAATCACACTGTGCGTTGTCTCTTTACTAATCAATTAATCATCTAAATTATTGCAACAATTATAGGCTGCCCATAGTTACACGAAAAGGTTGTCATCTGTTCGGCTCTGGTTCTCCGATTTTGTTGAACTCAGAATTCACTCAATGTTGTAATCTCCCTGAATTGTGGGCTGATAGACGTTCGCAATTCGTGACACCTTGATACTATGCATTCTTTTCCGTATATCAACAACTACCGCACTCTATCCATTATTTGGTCTGTGTTTTCTTCTATAACGGTATTATACATGGATAACATCAGATGGAAGACTCAAGAGGTTCGAATCGTGTCGGTAACTTACGTGATATGTGAGCCGGCCGCACAGTAAGCAATGGCAAACTACTGAGCGTAATCTTGCAAAAAGAAATCAACAATTAGCTGAAAGATGCTGGTGTTGACATATCGATGGCACCTTGCGTCTTAGCAGTCGATAATTTGTTAATCTGTGCTGAAGAACAGGCATGCCTACAACCCATGGCGTTGGCGATTGCCACTGATCAGACCTATTCGCGCTATAAATGTTTGTAAAAAATAGATGCATGTGAACACATAGTCATTTCCAACACCACGCACCATCTGACTCTCACACGTGCAGTGTGTGACCATTCCGCAATATTTGTCTCGTGTCTTTATTCCTTATCTTATTAAAATCAGACTGTGAGTGAGCAATACAGTTTCACGTGGGCGTTTAAGTAAATTATTGACAATCTTGTGTCATGGCATGAAACTCTCGTTGTGCACGAATTGATACATGCTTTTGGAGATCGCAAGATGAGAAGTACGATCGCTCCTACCAACTGATGATTATGTATACATGTAGAATAACGACTGGTTCTGTGTGTTTTTGCACTGACTGGTTGTGTAAAGGCAAATCCACATAGAAAGAAACACATCAACATGTTATAGAACTTTCTTTAAAATGTTCTGCATGCAACACAACTGTATTGCTTTAAAACAGTTGTTTATGTGGATATAGTATTTGCTTTATGTATTATAACTTCATCTTGAAAATTGTATGTTATTCATCGAGTGACATGCCCAAGTACGTCCATATAATTGACATGTTACTTAAATATTACAAGCGTACAAGATAAATAATGGTTATATATTTACTGTCACCTAATATCTACTTTGAATCTTTATTCGTGTGTGTACAGAAAATACAAGAGAATGTATGTGTAGTTTTACCGTTATTAAATTGATGGGCTAAGTACATTTCAACATCATACGTAGATGCTTACATGGTGGCATTCCGTAGGCATACATTATTATACTAAGATACATATTAAAGGGTTGTGGCATGTTGTTATAAAACTAAACACACTAGTAGTAAGAAATAAACAGAGGGTGATACTATCGTTCTTATACATTTTGGTTGATTCAAACATCCTATTGAAAAAAAAAATATAGTTTAAGAATATCATGTAAAGTTCCGACAGCTCAATAATTGTGTTTTCCCTTCTCAAAGTATAGGACTGCCGGCAATACTTATTAGCATCAACTCTTATGCAGCCTTCGCTATCATGGCATTACATCTAGGCGTATAGAGACAGACATGACATTGCTCGAATTTGGGTACAGAGACAATAATAAATAAATAAACAAAAAAGATAGCTTATCCCTTCTGAAAATCTGTAACTTTGATATACTGCATTTAAGAATTGTAACACTGAAAGGCAATTTATAATCAAAGTGGAATTAGCATTAACTAGCATAAACTTAACTGAAAAAAAATGCTAATATAGTTCCTGTGAGTTTGTGTGTGCGTGTGTGTGTGTGTGTGTGTGTTTGTGTGTATGCGTGCGTATGTAGATGTATCAAGTGTGGAGTTAGGCAAGGTTGTGTAAATTTTTCCTATCCTATATGGAATATACTTTTCACTGATATTGAAATATACCTTTCGTGATAAGAATCGAAGTATCTAGTTTCACTCACGCTCTAATGGCGGCATCTATAATAATCAGAGATTGAATAGCAATACCAAAATTAGGAGGGTTCTGATCAAAGAGTCGTTTTTTTTTCTTTTGGTGTGTGTGTGTGTGTATGTGTGTGTGTGTGTGCGCGCAGATGATGCTGTAATTACGACACACTCTGAGTAAAAATGACAATGGCTACTTTCTGCATTCGACAATGCTTGTTATACATGTTGTTTAATAATTTGCAAATAGAAGACGCAGATTATGACGAGTGGTGCAAATCGGGTGCCATCAATCGATGCAAAGTTGGAGACAGTAGGCAATTTCACATATCTGGGATCAGATTTAAACAATAAATTATCCCTAGATCAGGAAATTAACATCAGGTTTGGTAAGGCAGCAACATTAACACACAATAAAAAGAGTACGAGAAAAGAGGACAATTACTACTAACACAGGTCCTCCTTTATAAGGCTTAATTACTCTTCTTTATGGCAGTGAAGCCTGGTCAATTTCCTCACACTAAGAGAATAGTTTAAATAGCTTTCATATATGGTATATGCGAAGAATAATTGGGATTAATCGACATGACAACATCTCAAACACTATAGTATTTGAAATAAAATGTTGTATGACTGTTTCTTCCACGCTCATTCTTCGTGGATATTGGGAGAATGGAGGACAGCTGAATACGAAATGACATCTTTTTTGTTGAAATATAGATGGGTAAAATATCTCGGGGTTGGCATCTACTACGGTATGTGAAATCTGGACATGATTGCTAGAGGCATTGATATTGCGCATTGACTGCATGTCGCTACTAATCGCACTGCATGGGTGGCAACAATCAGGAATGGAGTAAAGACACAGGAGACAATTATTGCGGAATGGTCACACACTGCGCGTGTGAGAGTCAGATGGTGCGTGGTGTTGGAAATATCAATGTGTTCACATGCATCTATTGTTTACGAACATTTATAGTGCGAATAGGTCTGATAAGTGGCAATCGCTACCGCCATGGGTTGTAGGCATGCCTGTTTTTCAGCATTGCTTAACAAACTATCGACTGCTAAGACGCAAGGTGCCAGCGAAATGTATATATATATATATATATATATATATATATATATATATATATATATATATATATATATATATATATATATATATATATATATATATATGGTGTAGTTGGTCATTTCATCCAGTGGGGTTGAAGGTATGGAGCCGTGAGTTCTAAGATGACTGATAACGCCTATTTTTGCTCAAAATGTTCTTTGACAATGCGGCAAAGAATACTTGACGTTCCAGGAGGAGGATCTCCTGCAGTGGTTTTTCTGTCCAGCCTTTTTTCACAGCTCTTGCAGTCCTGGTTGCTTCACAAGTGACTGCACCCATATGTAATGATGTACGCCATGAATTAAGGTCTTTAGCAGCAGTCTCCCAGGTGTCAGGATGAATTCCAAAAGCTTTCAGTGTGACTTTAAGGGTGTTGTTAACACAACTGCTTTATAGACTTTCAGCTATGTTTGCAGGCTTATTTCATTTCTGCCCCATACATTCTTGGACAGTCTGCCAAAAGCCTCGCTGGCCTTGGAGATTCTGGCATTCACTTCGTCATCAATTTTGGCAGTTTGTGACACTTAGTCTATGACCGTTCACCTTGATATTCGGCACGGTGTGATTATTTCCTGGAGCTGGCTGGTACATAACCACAGTCTTCTCCAAGTTGATATTGAGCCCAAAGTTGGCACAGGCATATGAGAAAGCTGAAACATCGTGTTGCATGTCTGCCTCTGAGTTGGCATATAGAGCGCAGTCGTCAGCAAACAGGAGCTCTCTGACGGTATTGCTGTTAATTTTGGTTTTAGCTTTCAGCCTTCTGAGATTGAATAACTTTCCATCCAAACGGTAGTTGATGTCTATTCCAATGTCGTCGTTCTCGAAGGCATTCATCAACATGGCTGAAAACATAAGGCTGAACAGTGTTAGTGAGAGGATATATCCTTGCTTCACTCCATTGGTGACAGGAAAGGGCTCAGAAAGATCACCATTTTCCTGTACTCTTGCCTGCATACCATCATGAAATATCCGCACTATTTGGACAAACTTATATGGACAGCCATATTTCGCCTTAATCTTCCTCAGTCCTTCTCTGCTGACTGTATCAAAAGCCTTTGTAAGGTCAATGAAAGTGGAGAACATTTCAGAGTTATGTTCCTGACATTTCTCTTGCAGCAGCCTTGCAGCGAAAATCATATCAACAGTTCCACGTTCTTTTCTGAAGCCACGCTGACTCTCAGGAAGAAGACCTTGATCGAGATGGGCCGTGAGGCGATTGAGAAGAATTCTTTCGAGTATCATCCCTGCGATTGAGAGCAATGAGATGCCTCTGTGGTTGTCTCGGGATTGGCGGTTTTCTTTACGTTTTTAAAGGTTGATTATTAACGCGTCCTTGAAATCTTGTGGCATGGTCTCGTTTACCCATGTTTGTAAAGACTTAGTGAAGCTGTGGTTTTAGGACCGGCCCACCTGCATTGTATATCTCTGCTGGGATCTCCACTTGAAAGTTGCTGGATGGCTTTGTTTACTTTCACTATGGTTGGCAGATCATCAAATATATCATTAGTGGCAACTTGAGGAAGGCAGTTGATGGTTTCATCATCTAAGAAAGACGTTGCATTTACGATGTTGCTGAAATGCTCTGCCCAGCGTTGAAGGATTTCTTTCTTATCGGTGACCCATGTTCCCCCATTTGCTCTGAGGAGGGGAACTATGCCTGGTTTTTCATATCATGTCTGTCAGCAAAGCCTTGAATTTCATCAGCTTTGTTGCTCAGCCAGGAGTCCCGCATGTGCCGAAGATTCTGCTGCACTACTCTCCGAATGATATTGAAGGTATCTTTGTTTGATGTTAACTTCGGGTCATTCAAATGTGCCTTGAGGAGAAGATGTTTCTCGGCCAGCAATTGGTTGACGTCTTCATAATTTTCATCAAAGCAGTCTTTATGTTTTTGGGGGGCTGGGCCCAGGATTTCCATAGCAGTGCTGTAAATTATGTCCTTTAGGGCTCTCCACTCTGTTTCCACATCCTGATTAGCTGCAGCATTTGGCTTGAGGCGGTCTTCCAGCATGTTTTCAATTGACAGTTGCATTTTATTGCTGTTTAGGCGGGTGACATTTAGTTTTCTTTGCATTTTTGAACATTGAGGAACGCCGTGGTGGTTTGATGTGTATGTTTATTTTCGAGATAATGAGACGATCGTCTGTCCAACATTCGGCACCACATATGGATTTTGTCACCCGAACGCCTTGTCTGTCATTCCTCCTGACGATGGCATAGTCAACTACACATATATATATATATATATATATATATATATATATATATATATATATATATATATATATATATATATATATATATATATATATATATATAAATGTTGTCATCACCTGAGCCAAGATAGGCCTGCGGTTTCTACGTCTTTTGCGATTTCATTATTCCTGTTACCAAAGTAGATTAAAGTAAGAGACAGTGTTACCCTCCTTGAGTCGTACTGGGTATACCGTGTTAGCCATATAAGTTTACAGTCAGATAGGTGATGTAGCCAGAATCACATTGGCAGCTTTCACTTAGCAGGACATTTCTTGGTGTCAGTTTTAGGTTACGTCGACCAGGGCGATATAATAAACAAATCTACGGATTCGAACATATGTCACCTGGAGGCATGTGCGCGAATTAGCTACTGCACAGCCGTGACATTCGACAGGCCCTTTAGGCAACGCACTAGTATTATGTAAGAACATCACAGAACGTATATTGATACACGAACAGTACCCTTGAACACTTTTTTAACGAAGACAATAGTGAACTGCGCTGATGTCATGAGCACCGTATGACACGGGGAAGAGGGGAACAGACTGGCTACCTTTGTGGCTATACACTAAGGTCTATAATATGTAATGACCCTATTAAATCGCAAGGTCAGTAATTGAAAGCTGCTAAGTGATAAAAAAATCCAACTTAAAATAAAACCCAAGTCTTGCATTCACAGAATGATCTATGGGTGAACATGTTCCATTAGCCAATAGTTCCTATCCTCCCAAGAACCTAAAGGTGAATATAGTCCCATAGCAGGTACTGATGTTGCATGTGAAGTGTTAGGTCTACACATTATCTAGGCCACGCCATTTTAGATATGATAGCCAGATCGTGTTTTTTTTTTTAATATTCTGCTTATCTTAATAAGTAATATCTTGAAAATTATGCAACATTGCCTGGTGCCCATTTCTGTGAGCCCTAGAAGATCCAAGAGCAGTATTGGCTTGACAAAACTAATCTGTCACTGGTGGGGATTAATCCGGACCACTTTCTTAGCAAGCAAACGTACTAGCCACTATGCCACCCCAACTCTATAGAGCTGAAAGTCGTAAACGCGTTAAAACCCGAATTAATGTGGGTTTATAACAAAATCAAAAACTGCAACAGATAGCTGACTCTCGAAGAGATAGGGTTGAGGTTAGAAACGGTAACAGCGGGCCAACCAGCTAATGCAATGATACTAGAATGACGATTTAAGTGATGTTCTACAAAAAGACCGTTTTGATTTGCGTTTTTCTTGACTGATGGGCATCTACAGCTTGAGTCATTTACTAAGAAGACATCAATGACTTAGCTATGAATGCTGTGATATCGATTATGTATTGGCGACTAACCATTTTATCTTTTCTTTTCTGTGCAATTTCTTCTAATAGAATATATCTTTTTTTTTCAAAACTCTTGTTCATAGACAGCTGCAGACGCAAGTGTCTCGTCTGTAGAAAGTTATATTAAACACAGATGGCTAAACAAGTTACTCCAAGCCCTTCAAGCACATCAGTTGTTACCTTAAATGAGAAGATAGGTACAGACATTCCTATAAGTCCAGAAGTGACAAAGGTGGTCCAGTGGATTTTCTTTGCAGTTGTCTGTCAAATAATTGACATCGTTGGTATTGGAGCCAATGTCATTAATATTGTCTGCTTCGTCAAACAGGGTTTTAAAGACCCCTTCAACGTTAGTCTCATAGGTAATGTATATGCTATGTCTTTGCTCGAGAAGTACATTAATGTGAGTGTATATGTTTCGATAAATGCTATATTATAATAAATATAAAAGGTGGATGTCCTCCATTGGAATGTTATATACATTCTACGTAAAATACATCACAAGTAACATCCCGTCACAGCAATGACTTTCTCAGGCATCTGAGTGGTATTTGTGGAACCAAAATAGTACCACAAAACAACAGCACCACATAGCAAGGCCACGGCTACGCCCGTACAACTGTCAAGGGATACTGATAGTTTAGCGATTCTACGATAAATCTAAAATAGAAAATTACTTGTATTGACACGGGGATGGGAAGTTATTGACCTTTAGTCAGAAAAACAATCGAGCACTTTGGTCTTTAGTGAGGACAGAGTGACGGTCATTGACCGAATGGTATAGAAGACAGAGAAAGTTGTTGTAAGAGTCATTGACTGAAGGATTCACCGGAAATACAACTTTGAGCGAGATTGCTACGATCATTTGTGGTAAACACGGAGTCCTCGATCCAAGAGTAGGAAATTTTTGATGTACGGTGAGTGGAGGAAAACGGGAAATAGTGGAGAAAAAGGGAACTAGCGATCAAGAGCGATAAAGCAATTTCACAAACCTTTGATGTGAAGTAACGGTAAATTCGGTTGTTGATGTATGAACATCAAAAAGAACGGAGAATAGGAACAAAGGTATAAATAGTTAGGAAACTTGTTTTTTTGTTTGTTTAGTGTGCTACCAACTATTCCATCTAGAAGGAGAGTTTATCTATTCGTCCGGATTAAGAAAAAGCTACCAACTATTCCATCTAGAAGGAGAGTTTATCTATTCGTCCGGATTAAGAAAAGAAATACTATGTCTCGAGTTGCTTATAGGCAATGGGGCAATTGTGCTTATGTGCTTATGTGTTTCAATTCCTGGACTACAATAGATAGTATGCGGTAATAAAGTTTTAGCTTAGTAATCTAGCATAGTGAACTGGGTGTCTGTGCCTTTGCCGTTACCATTTCCTTCTTTTATCTAATCGTCTAGAATTTAGTGAACTCATATGTCTTATGTCAGAGTATCGTTCAGTAACGTCTGAGTACGGCTGGAGGCATACTCTCACATAAGAATTAGTCTGAGTCAGGCTGATATCACCTGATTATCTATCTCAAACAGGTTCCACGAAAAGTCTCCTGACATACCCTGAGAAGATAACAAGGCACTTCACTTGTGCAGAGATAAATTACATCACCATAAGAACTAAGAGTATAGAAAGTTACTACTCGTGGGCAGAGATAACTAATCGCAAATAGATGAACTCTGAAAATAAATAACATCCAGGCTAAGAAAGCAGTGGATAGGAAGTTACTTCTTTGAAGGCAGAGCGAAATAACCTACCGATAATTGAACTGTGTAATAATATCAATAGGACAAATGGATAACTCACGAACAGTTTCCATGCCTACAAGAAGAGTTAATTGACGATCTGACGACAGTGTGTCGAACATATACATTATATATAGATACAGTGGTATACATTGTTGATGTGCTTTCAGTAATGGATTTTATTAAATTCCTGAATTGGGAATATGTAGAATTCATGGACTTACAGTAATCCCATTATTCTGTGGTTATCAGACTGAAAAATTTCAAGGTATTGGAATACGTCCAGACTTAGTCGGAGAGGAGCATCCCCGGGTGAGATCTATCCACATATGTGTGGTGTTTTGTCGAATGGCCGTATACGGATGAGAGATGGGATGCGGAACATAGACATACAGAGTCCTATCTCGCACACACAATAGACTACACCACAGACTACATATACATATTCAATACCTCCACCTGACATAGTTTTCAGCATTAAGTATTCTATTAATTGTTTGAGGAAACTGTTGTCGGGGTATGTTATGAAGGAATACAAGAGAGAGAGATAGAGAGAGATAGTGATTCGAAGACATAAAGGGGGAGTGTAGACAAAGGTCTGGCAATAGTCCCAAATTATAAGAATGATTTTAAAGGTGTGCTTGTTGACTCAACTTTCCCCCAGTGACGACAAGTGACAACAACACATAAATAGACAACAAATACCTCAAATCATACAGTGGGATACTTAATGGTGAACAAAATTGTGAGAGCACACACACGTGTAGTCTAAGATAGCAAAAATATGATATTGAGTACAACTTTATATAAATACACACAAAAGTCTAAAAAGGGAAACTAACAAGAATATAATCACGGTAATCTATAAAATGACTACCTTCGTGCAATGGGTAAAGCTCTTGCTTGTCGGGCTAAAGGTATGTCTTTGAATCCTGATCGAGGTGAAGTTTTTAAAACTTAACCTGGACTCTAATGGCACCCAAGCCTCTATTGGTGACCAGTAAATGGCCCAGAAAGTTAACGAGACATACATGCTATTGACATCACCCAGTGAGTGCCCACATGTCTATATAATATGACGCTAGCACCATATATTTGCTATCATGTGTTACCAAAGCTTTCATAGGAACAAAAGAACAACATCACAGTAGTATGTCATGCTTGTCGTAATAAGCAATCAAGGAGGGATTGTTTAGGTAGGCTACTCCTTGGATAGAAATCTGTAGCTGCATAATCTGACCAACAAAGAACAATAAAGGTCAAAACATAATCTCTATATATATATATATAAATCGCTGCATGTATGTATGTATGTATGTATGTATGTATGTATGTATGTATGTATGTATGTATGTATGTATGTATGTATGTATGTATGTATGTATGTATGTATGTATGTATGTATGTATGTATGTATGTATGTATGTATGTATGTATGTATGTATGTATGTATGTCCGTCCTTTATGCGTTCGCGAACGGTTCATCCGATTGAGATAAAATTTTCTACACGTTTTCCTTTAATTCCTGTGCAACCAACTGTGATAGTTTTATCTATCAGCTATCAGCTATTACCTTCCTAAAATTTAATTTTGTAATTACATGACTTAACATAAGGAAATAAAAAAAATATCTGACAAAAAGGGATATAACTTTTAGTACCATTGTTATATCTTAAGTTACGTCCCATGGCTATAGATTAAATGAGCTGATTGACGATGAATTAAATGAGATGCTCCATATAGATAGATAGATAGATAGATAGATAGATAGATAGATAGATAGATAGATAGATAGATAGATAGATAGATACATAGATACATAGATACATAGATACATAGATAGATAAATAGATCCCCGCTAGAGCCTGGGCGAAGCCGTGCCGGGCAGCTAATATTTATCATTTCTATCAAGGGGACTTAACATAAGAAAAGTTATTTCAAGGTCATAACTTTTAATAACATAACTA